>CM024754.1:108572939-108678551 GCA_014218235.1 Colocasia esculenta
TCTGTTACTTCAGTTTCCAGTTCACAAGTTCTATGGTTTGAAGATTGGTTATGGTAAAGATTTTCAATTTTCTTTTTGATGTGTTTGTTTTCTTTTCTCATTTCAGAATATTTTCAATCAGTTCTGCATACACATCCTGCCAATCTTCAACAGTATAGTCTTCAAAGGAAGTATTTACCTTTTCATATGTGCTGTTGGCCATGAAGCAAACCTCCTCACTTTCAGAGCTTGAGGATTTCTTCTCTTCTTCTTCCTCACTTGAGTCTTCGTCAGACCAAGTGGCCACCATGGCCTTTGGCTTCTTGTACTTCTGGAATTTCTTGTGCTTATCCTTCTTGTTCTCAGACACTCTCCCTTCATGTGTCCTGGTTTATTGCACCTGTAACAGACAATATTTTCGTCAGTTTTGTGATTCTTGTTGAAATTAGAAAAGGAAGTGTTTTTCTTACCTGAGAAAGACTTCTTTTTCCAGACATTTTTCCTTTTCTGTATTTCAAGAATTTTCTGAATTGCCTAGTCATGAGGGCAATTTCATCCTCATTTGACTCAGACTCCTCAGAACTTGTTTTCTCCTGACTTTTATCTTTATTGCTTGAAGAGGCCTTAAGTGCCATAGGCTTGGTCTTAATTATGTGTTCTTCATTTCTTTTTAAGTTGATTTCATATGTCATTAAGGATCCAATCAATTCATCCAAAGAGATTTGGACAGATCTTTTGAATCTTCAATGACAGTGGCTTTGTATGCCAATTGAAGAAAGTGAACGTTAAATTTTTTCTTACCAAGTCTGCATCTGTATATTCCTTACCCAAGGCCTTCAATCCATTCACAATCACCATGAACCTGGCAAACATTTCAGAAATATTTTCATTAGACTTCATCATGAAAAGTTCATATTCTGAAACTAAAATATTTGCCTTAGTCTCCTTTACTTGAGATGTTCCCTCATAGAGTAATTCGAGTTTATCCCACATCTCTTTGGCAGATTTGCTCATTGAGATTCTCGAATACTCCTTGGGATGGACAACACATTGAATCATGTTCATGGCACTATAATTCAATGTAGCTTTCCTTATTTGTTCCCTAGTCCAGGTGTCTTCTCTCCCTGGTTTTCATAGGGACCCACTTCTAACTTTCAGATTCCAGTCTGGGCTAAGAGACCTGAATACTTGCATTCTGTTTTTCCAATAAGAATAGTCCGTCCCATTAAGAATGGTGGCCTATTTATGGAATGACCCTCAGCTATGAAACCTTTGGAATCCATGACTCTAAAGCAGGCAAAAAATGCTTAGCAAACACTCAAACACACAACACTCAGAAACAAAAACTACTCAGATCAAATCAGATCAAGGTAACCCGCTCTGATACCAATTGAAGGATCGAGGAAAAGGTGTGGATAAGATCTAGAAGTGGGGGGGAATAGATCTATGCCACTTTTTGCAGAAGCTTAAACAGTTTAAAAACACTTTTGAATCAGAGGCAATTTTATCAGTGAAAAACCATAGATCTGATGAGATTTGAGTGAGTTGGTAAAAATAGATATGAAATCAGTTGATTAAGTGAACTTTAAACGATCTATGCAAGCATCTAACGGATAATGAAATCAAACCACAGATAGACAAGTGCACAAGGATTTTTAGGTGGTTCGGAAATCACCCAAGTGATTCCTACATCCACCCCTCACACCCTGTGAGGATTCACTAAAACAACCGGGTACACACCCACTGGAGCCTGACAACTCCAACACTTGAGAGCTTACAACTCACACAACTTCTAGAGCAAGACTACTCTAGAACCACTGAGCAAGACTGCTCAACACAACCTTGAGTTAGACAACTCAACCTGAGCACGGCTCACAACAACCTGGCACAATGCTCACACAACTTGAGCACAATGCTCACACAATGGTTGCTAGACACCACAACTCAGACATAGACCTTCTAGCACAGATCTAGTCGAAAATGAGAGCACTAATGAGAGCTATGCAGAAGCACTTGCATAATCTCAAAAGATATCTCAGAAGAACAGAAGTACAGTGAATTGCATTAAATAGCTTCGTTCTTCAAGTGTACTCCCTGTAGAAGCTTGGATTGGGAAGGGGCTTGCAGTCTTGAAGTCCAAAACCGATGCTCTGCACTTTGGAGTTGTTGGATCTTCCCTGAGTTCTTCTCCAACGAAGGCTTCTACAGGATCTGCTTCCTTGGGATGCTTCAGAGGTTTCTTCAAGGATCACACTCCAATTCTCACACTTGAATGGTGAGAATTGGTCTTCTGGAAGCACTCGTAGAGCAGAGGAGGGAGACAACCTCTTGTAGCCGCCAGGAAAACTTCCAGGAGGCTCTAAGAGCTTTGTTGGGTCTCTTATGGATGGATGGCCAATAGAGGGCCTTTTATACCCAAAAGAGTCCAAAGATACCTTTTAGGTATAAGGGCACACGATCCTAGGTTGATTCCCCATCGGCCTGGGCTGACACGTGGCAGCCATCCACTTTAAGTTGCAAACTTTCCGTAGTGTGTCGACCTGCCCTGGTGGTGGTGTCGACACACTGTCCCAAATATGAGAACTGATGTTCTTGGAAGAAGGTCCCGTGTCGACCTGCTCTGAGAGTGTGTCGACCTGCTGTCCCAAATCTGCAAACTAGCTGTTCTGGGAACTGGGTCCAGTGTCGACCTGCTCTGAGAGTGTGTCGACCTAGGTACACTTATTCCTGGAATCTGCAACTCGTGTCAACACACTCTTTGACATGTGTCGACACAGTCTAGGCAATTCTTCAGCTTTTTGCCTTGAGACTGAGGTGATGTGTCGACACCATTGGGGGTGTGTCGACACTTCTTTTGTAAAAAGGTGTTTGTACCTGAAAATTAAACACATATATCATTAGTAAAATGTTTTATTATGAGTACAAATGATAAATGTTCAGGTATGATGTTTTTGACATGTTTCATTCAATTGCTTTAAAATTACCTCTTGTCATCATCAAAATAGGAGGGAAATGATATGAATATGCATTCAACCCAACAGTGATATCATGCTCTGCTAACCTTTTGAACACAGTAAACGGAACTGTAAATCTTGAACTTATTTTATAAAATAAAAGCCATGCACATGACCCTTTCATACTCCATGATTCTCTATGTCACATGCACACACTTTGACCATCCAAATATGGCTTAATTTGGCATGAAATTATTTCATAATGTATCTGGTAATTTATGTAATTAAATTACCATATTTTAATATACTTGTCTATCGTTTCTCGTGTTGTTTTGGGAATACCGTTATCGACCCTCCACTGTTCTAGAATTCCTCTGGAACGTCGAGCACTTGTTTCTATATACACACTCTCTCTTGACTTGGACGAACTCCCGTCGGATACTCCTTCGCCAGACTAGTGAGTCTTGTTCAAGGCCTCCATAAGTCTCCTCTGTCCATGGATTCCCACATGATCGACGAGCCGGTTGTACCCTAACACCTATACACCTTTAGGGGTCAGCATGATCCAAATGGCTATTAGAAGTTCGCTGTTATCTTGAATCACGCCGGACCTCTAGACCTGTGCTTAACTTGGCCAGTGGTAGGGTCGTGAGTTCCACCTGACTGCCAACACAGAACGCGCGTGTTGTGCAACTGTTACTATTGCTCGTTACTCGACGTTTCATGTGCAATGTCCACTAGCTCTCATCTATACTCTACTTGCTCATCTATTCACGTTCACTCTACTATCTCGTCTATTCATCTAGTGCTCTCATTTATTTCTCGGTACTCTATATTGGCCATTGACTGATTGTCTAAAGATAAACAATATAACCAATGCCTGGCAATATATAAAGGGCCCGATCTGGTTCTGGGATGTGCGCCCGAAAGTGCTAGTGCCCATGGGAGTTAAATGATTAGAGTGTTTGGCATTACACTCGAGTGCTATCTATCTTGACTATCTAAATGACAATAAAAAAGTGCTATATTCTCTCGTTGTCCGTTGACAACAAAGTGCTATACTATACTCATTGTGCTATTGATATACTTGTGCTATTTGTGCTATGGCCATCCCGCTATTTGTGCTATACTCGACTCTCGTGCTATATTTGGAAATTTGTGCTATTTCGTTCACGTGCTATCATGCTATCTCTCATGTTACTTGACTCTCTCGCTCTATCATTAGTTACTCTGCCTTTTAATACATTAATCATTTAAAGCCTGCTTGACTATTAAGATTTAAGTCCTACTGGGCATTATCGCTCACCCTGCGTTATTTGTCGTTGTGTTCTCAGGTGAGACCGAGGATGAACTATACACTCAAGAGGATGGGAACGACCAAGAGTGAAGTCATGAGTACCCTAGTGTCTTAGTATTATGATTAGGGTGTTTGTTTAGTCTTTTACTTTTATTTCAATGTAATTGGGCCCTATAGAATGGCTCTAATATTAGTGGTTGTAACTAGACATTGGAAAGTTATTAATGAGAATAATTTTCTTTAGCATTAATCATTGTGTAATGATTTGATGTCTAGTACTCACGCTATACCCATTTACTTGGAACTGCCTTACGTTTCGATATTCCACGTGGGGGCGTGACAGTTTTGTGGTAGTAGAGCCTAGGTTGTTCTTAAGTATTGGATGATCTAGGTTGACCAGCCTCGACTAGAGTCAATTATCCTACCAATGTGAGTTATGGTTAGAGTCATGGGTAAATAGCTAAAATGAACTCACACACGCACGAATTAAGTTTCACATCAATATCATGACAATAAGTTATTTTGTAGGAACTAAGCAATCAAGATGACTGCTGAACGTGCTCAAATGAGGGGCATCCAACATACCATCCAAGAACTGACGCGCGCAATTATGCAAGCTACCCAAGGAGGTGGCAATCGTGGTGCAGGCGACTTGCATCGTAACTTCCAGAGTCTAAACCCACCTAGGTTTAGTGGATCAACGGATCCGAATGAAGCAGAACACTGGCTCAAAGAAACGGAAAGAATCTTCTGTGTCATGCAATGCGCAGCGGGGGATAAGCTACTGCTAGCCACATTCCAACTTGAAAAGGACGCCTGAGCTTGGTGGGAGTCTGTTGAAGCGACCAAAGCTAATGGTCAGTTCACCTGGACCGAGTTCAAAGAAGCTTTTAATTCCAAATATTTCTCAGAGCTCCAAGAAAGGAAGGCTGCCGAATTTGCTGCTCTTAAGCAGCGGAGCCTGACAGTGGCTGAATATGAAGCCCAGTTCTCTAGACTGGCAAGGTATGCGGAACACCTGGTGAACATGGAGAGAATGAAGGCTAAGCGCTTCCTCAACGGCCTTAAGCCTCAATACATTACCCAATTGGCACCTCTCGACATCTAGACCTACGCCGAGATGGTGAAAAAGGCTCAACTGCTGGAAGATGCTACGGACTTCACCGACCGTATCAAAGGGAAGTTCGTGAAAAAGGAAATGATCAGTCATCTGCTAAGCTGAACAATGGCAAGAAGCGTCCCTTCAACATCACAGAAGGACTCAGCCAAGAAAGGAAACCTAAAGTTATTGTCCCCAACACTCAAACCAAAGGTAACTGCAAGCACTGTGACAAGCCAGGTCACACTACGGATGAGTGCTGGAGGAAAGTCGACACATGTCTGCGCTGCGGAAGTCACGAGCACCGCATCCCCGAGTGCCCGCTGCTGAAAGAACATAAGAGGCACCCTAATGCGCCTAAGAAACAGTGCCGACTGCAAGCCCTACATGATGAGGAACCCACTACGGAGGGTGGTGTGGTAGAAGGTACTCTACAAGTCTTCTCCTTATCAGCTTTTGTCTTATTTGATACTGGAGCAACTCATTCATTTATATCTCAACACTTTGCTGATACCCTAACTGCAAAATCTATATCCATGGGTTGTGAGTTCTCTATCACAACGCCACTAGGGGAAAAGGAGAAATTGAACAAATACTTTCCATCTGCCGATGTAATGATCGAAGACCATAACCTAAAAGCCGACCTGGTGTGTATACCCATGGAAGGCTATGATGTAATTTTGGGAGCCGACTGGTTGTCCACATATGGAGCAAGTGTCGACTGTAAGAAAGGGAAGGTTACCTTTAGTGACTTTCCTAAATGGCATTCTATGGGATTAGACATAAGAGACGGATGTCTCTAATCTCCGCCATAAAAGCCCACAATATGATAAGGAAAGGTTGCATTGCTTTCCTTGCGGCCATAGTAGTGGAAAAGAAGGGTTCTAAGATAGAAAACATCCACATAGTCCAGGATTATCCCGATGTGTTTTCTGAAGATCTACCAGAGATTCCTCCGGAACGAGATGTCAACTTCGCCATAGAGTTGATCCCTGGAGCTTCCCCGGTATCACGACAACCTTACCGGATGTCACCTGCTGAGCTAAAGGAATTGAAGACGCAACTGATGGAGCTATTAGAGAAGGGGTTCATTAGACTGAGTACTTCCCCATGGGGAGCACTTGTGCTATTCGTCAAGAAGAAAGATGGATCGATGAGGCTGTGCATCGACTATCATCAACTCAATCAGCTCATCATCAAGAACAAATACCCATTGCCCAGGGTCGATGAACTATTCGACCAAATATCAGGAGCTCAATATTTCTCCAAGATCGATCTTCAATCTGGCTATCACCAAATGAGGATCAAGGATGACAATATCTTCAAAACGGCTTTCAGGAGCAGGTATGGACATTATGAATTTGTCGTTATACCTTTTGATCTAACCAATACTCCTGCAGCCTTTATGCAACTCATGAACAACATATATCGGCCATACCTTGACAAGTTTGTGGTCGTCTTCATCGACGATATCCTCATTTATTCAAAAACCAAAGAAGAGCATGAAGAACACCTGAAGATTGCATTGCAAGTCTTGCGAGACAACAAACTGTACGCAAAGCTTAGCAAGTGTGAATTCTGGCTCGAAGAAGTGTCCTTTTTAGGCCATGTCATCTCAAAGGACGACATCTCAGTTGATCCCTCCAAAGTCGAAGCTGTACTCAACTGGGAGAGACCAACCAATGTCACCGAAATCAGAAGCTTCTTAGGACTGGCTGGCTACTACAGGCGGTTCATCAAGGACTTCTCCAAGATCGCCGTTTCTCTCACGCGACTAACACGAAAGGAGAATCCATACTCCTGGAGTAAAGAGTGTGAGAAAAGTTTTCAAACTCTTAAAGATTGCCTGACCTCAGCACCTGCTCTCGCTCTGCTAATAGAGGGAGAAGGTTTCTCTGTCTACACCGACGCCTCGGGAATTGGGCTAGGTTTGTATTGATGCAAAAGGAAAAGGTTATTACTTATTCTTCAAGACAACTGAAGACGCATGAAGTCAACTACCCCGTGCATGATCTGGAGTTGGGGGCCGTGGTCTTTGCCTTGAAGATCTGGAGACACTACTTGTATGGTGAGAAATTCACTGTCTACTCAGACCATAAAAGCCTGAAGTACTTATTCTCCCAGAAGGAACTCAACATGAGACAGAGAAGATGGTTAGAATACCTAAAAGATTTCGACTTCAACATCCAATACCATCCAGGCAAGGGAAACTCCGTGGCTGATGCTCTTAGTAGAAAGCCGATGGCATCTGTTTCAAGTCCAGTCCTTGGCGAGATGCAACTACTAGAACAATTCACAAGGTTAGACTTAAATATTAAACATAGGGATGATCGAGTCTTGGTTTCCAATATCAAGATTCAATCTGATCTGTTAGAGGAGATCAAAGCTCAACAAGATGATGATCCATTCTTAGTTCGCGTCACAGAAACTCTAGCCGAAAGACCGGACTTTGCCATGACCGAAGATGGAAGGCTTGTCTTTCAAGGAAGGACATGCGTTCCCGACAATGAAGAACTGAAGAGAAGATTAATGGATGAGGCTCACAAGATGAAGTACACTATTCATCCTGGAGGTACCAAAATGTACCAAGACATGAAAAGAACGTTTTGGTGGCCGAACATGAAGAGAGAGGTAGCCGAGCATGTTGCTCACTGCCTTACTTGCCAACAAGTAAAAGTGGAACACCTACGCCCTGCTGGTGTACTCAGACCGCTAGATATTCCGGAATGGAAATGGGAAAGCATTGGCATGGACTTCATCATAGGTTTACCCAAGACTCGTGGTGGACTCGACTCCATATGGGTTATTGTAGACCGACTAACCAAATCTATCCACTTCCTAGCCATAAAGAGTAAGTGGTCGGTAGAGGTACTAGCTGCCCTATATGTCAAGGAGATAGTGAGACTGCACGGAGTTCCATCATCCATGGTCTCGGATCGAGATCCAAGATTCACATCTCATTTTTGGAAAGGACTGCAAGGTGCACTGGGTACTAAACTCAACTTTAGTACCGCCTTCCACCACAAACTGATGGGCAGACTGAAAGAACCAACCAAATAGTGGAAGACATGTTGAGAGCTTGCACTATAGACTTCCAAGGATATTGGAACAAACACCTACCTCTTATTGAGTTCGCCTATAACAACAGTTGCCAGGCGAGCATCAAGATGGCACCGTTCGAAGCACTCTACGGAAGGAATTGTAGATCTCCTACATGCTGGAATGAGGTTGGAGAACAGCAGTGGCTAGGCCCAGACATGGTGCAACGTACCACAAAGGACATACAAGTGATTAGAGATCGGCTTAAGACTGCTCAGTCCAGACAAAAGAGCTATGCCGACAAAAGAAGGCGGGACTTAGAATTCCAAGTCAGTGATCATGTGTTCTTGAAGGTGTCACCTACTCGTGGCATCCAAAGATTTGGTGTGAAAGGAAAGCTCAGTCCTAGATTTATCAGTCCTTTTGAAGTACTCGAAAGGATTGGTGAGGTTGCATACCGACTGGCGTTGCCACCGGATCTGGCATGTGTACACAATGTGTTCCATGTCTCCATGCTCAGGAAATATGTATATGATCCTACCCATATCATTCGCCACGAAAAGTTGGTGCTGAACAAAGATGTGACATACGAAGAGAAGCCAGTCAAGATACTGGAACAGAAGGTGCAACAGCTCAGGACCCGTCCCATTCACGTGGTTAAAGTCTTATGGAATAACCGCGGAGTGGAAGAAGCCACATGGGAACCGGAAGGAACTATCAGACAGAACTACCCCGATCTTTTCGGTAAGACATTCCCTCCATTATGATCATATGAATTTGGGGACCAAATTCTTTTTAAGAGGGGGAGGATGTAGCAACCTGGATTTTTGGAAAATAAAAAAAAATATAATTAATAAAAATAAAAGTAATTAGAAAATTAAATAAAAGAGAATTAAATAAACCCATTAAATGAAAAGAAGTAATAGGCTTTGTTAATGGACCCATTAGAAATTAGTGGTCCAAAATAGGATTTTTAAAGGAAGAATAATAGGAAAATACCTTAAATTCGTAATTAATTATTACTTAAATAGAAAAGAGGTATTTAATGTATTAAAATAGAAGTTGAGTTGGATTGGGATTCCTAAACCTACCATAATGGGTTGGCCACAAATTTAGCTCCCATCCTAACCCAATTAGGAGTTCTCATGCTTAGAGAGGGGAGAGGAAATAGGAAATCCCGAAATTAATAGTAATTAGAGTCCTATTAGGAAATAGAAAGGGGAGAGACATAAATACTCTCTTTAAACCCCCATGGCCGCCCTAACTCGTACCCAAGACTTGTTGGACCAGGAGGAGAGGCCAAGGAGGAGGGGATTTCGTGGGAAGAAGCATTTCTCAAGCTCTCTCTCTCTCGTTCTTCAAGTTCTAGCCCTAGAAGAGGAAATCATCCAAAGATAGGCATTCTCACGAGCATAAACCATGAAAATTCATCTGTAGGATGTTGCGTCCATTAGGAACAAAAGCCCTTTGGTTTCATAATTTTCCATCGAGCATATCTTTTGTTCTTGATTTTTCATGTTCTGCAACTTACATGACCCCGAACCCTTTTCAAAAATCTAGATCTCCATGTACCCTCTATCCCATTCCACGAAAATTTTACTGGAGAAGCGGATGGCTATTAGGGATCTTTTGCCCCTAAAAGCCCTAATTTTCATGCATCTTATCTTGTGAATTAATTCTTGCATCTCAACTGTTCTCAGTATTATGTTCTCCATGTTTGATTTAATTAAAGCCCATCGAAACCATGCTTGTTTTCCAATTCCTAATTACTGTAAGTACCCATGTGAGTCTAGATCAATTTTCAACTAGTTTCATGATTTTCCATTACTTGTACAATTAGTTATGAATTTTTGAACGTCCCTGTGTCAAAACATGGTAAGTTTGGACCAAGAACATGTCAGATCTCTATCGAACTCAGGCCACGAGCCTGAGAATGCGATGGCCCGATAGGCCGCATTCTCAGACAGATCGCGACAAGAATCACCGTCACGATCTGATCGCGATAGGACCACCGTCGCGACCTGACCTTCTGGTCTGACAGACCTGTCGCCTTCTTCATATGAACTCGTCGCGTTCTCTTCTTTTGAACTGACTGACCCGTCGCGACCCGTTAACGACCCTGTCGCATTCTATGCAGGCCCTGTCACGACCCTTACAGGGTTATCGCGTTCTGCACTTTTTCATGAAACCCCCCTATTTTTGAAAGTCTTGTTTTTCTACAGTGATATCATGCTTTGCTAACCCTTTTGAACACAGTAAACATAACTGTAAATCTTGAACTTATTTTAATAAAATAAAAGCCATGCACATGACCCTTTCATACTCCATGATTCTCTATGTCACATGCACACACTTTGAACCATCCAAATATGGCTTAATTTGGCATGAAATTATTTCATAATGTATCTGGTAATTTATGTAATTAAATTACCATATTTTAATATACTTGTCTATCGTTTCTTGCGTTGTTTTAGGAATACCGTCATTGATGCTCCACTGTTCTAGAATACCTCTAGAACGTCGAGCACTTGTTTCTATATGACGAACTCTCCGTCGGATACTCCTTCTGCCGGACTAGTGAGTCTTTGTTCAAGGCCTCCGTAAGTATTCCCACATGGTTGATGAGCCGGTTGTACCCTAACACCTATTACACCCTTTAGGGATCATCATAATCTAAACGGCTATTCGAAGTTCGCTCTTATCTTGAATCACACCGGACCTCTGGACCTGTGCTTAACTTGGCCAGTGGTAGGGTCGTGAGTTCCACCTGACTGCCAACACCGAACGCGCGTGTTGTGCAACTGTTACTATCGCTCGTTACTCGACGTTTCACGTGCAATGTCCACTAGCTCTCATGTATACTCTACTCGCTCATCTATTCACGTTCACTCTACTATCTCGTCTATTCATCTAGTGCTCTCATCTATTTCTTGGTACTCTATATTGGCCATTGACTGATTGTCTAAAGATAAACAATATAACCAATGCCTGACAATATATAAAGGGCCCGATCTGGTCCTGGGATGTGCGCCCGAAAGTGCTAGTGCCCATGGGAGTTAAATGATCAGAGTGTTTGGCATTACACTCGAGTGCTATCTATCTCGACTATCTAAATGACAATAAAAAAGTGCTATATTCTCTCGTTGTCTGTTGATAACAAAGTGCTATACTATACTCATTGTGCTATTGATATACTTGTGCTATGGCCATCCCGCTATTTGTGCTATACTCGACTCTCGTGCTATATTTGGAAACTTGTGCTATTTCGTTCACGTGCTATCATGCTATCTCTCATGTTACTTGACTCTCTCGCTCTATCATTAGTTACTCTGCCTTTTAATACATTAATCATTAAAGCCTGCTTGACTATTGAGATTTAAGTCCTACTGGGCGTTATCACTCACCTTGTGTTATTTTTCGTTGTGTTCTCAGGTGAGACCGAGGATGAACTATATACACTCAACAGGACGGGAACGACCAGGAGTGAAGTCATGAGTACCCTAGTGTCTTAGTATTATGATTAGGGTGTTAGTTTAGTCTTTTACTTTTATTTCAATGTAATTGGGCCCTATAGAATGGCTCGGATATTAGTGGTTGTAACTAGACATTGGAAAGTTATTAATGAGAAGAATTTTCTTTAGTATTAATCATTGTGCAATGGTTTGATGTCTAGTACTCGCACTATACCCGTTTACTTGCAACTGCCTCACATTCTGATATTCAGCGTCGGGGCGTGACATCACCATAGCTTTCAGTCATTTGTTCTGGGATGGCGATCTCACCTGGTACCCAGCAATGACAGCATTGGTGGAGCCACCATCAACAATCACCTCCAAGCGACAATTTCTTGGGAATGGTGAGGATATTGGAGAATTGGATCCATTCTATGACAACAACACTGTAGACGAGCTCTCGCCAAGGTATCTTGGCCTCCTAAACATTATGTATTTTCAATTATTTTTTCTAAGTTTTCTTTCATTCCTCATTCACCTCCCCTTGTCCTCCAACTCTCCTCTAATGCTCTCAAGGCATTAACCACTCCTTCACCTCACTTCGTCCTTTCTTTCGATGGCACGATTTTTTCCTTCTCTTGGTGCCTTTCAATGTCCCTAGTTTGTCTCTTTAGTATGCTTTATTTATTTCAAAAAAAAAAAACTTTCTACTCTTTCCTCACTCCCCCCAACGATTGGACAGCGGTCCCCGTCTTCCCCTCTCTTTCTTCGAACGGATATCCCCGTATTTCCCTTCTCTTTCTTCGGACGGTGATCCCCGTCCTTCCCTTCTCCCTCTCCTGACGGCGATCCCCATCACCCCACTGCAACCACCTCTCCTGACGGTGATCCCCGTCACCATACTGCAATCACCTCTCCTTACGGCAATCCCCATCATCACACTGCAATCACCTCTCCTGATGGTGATCCCCGTCACCCCGCTGCAATCAACTCTCCTGACGGCGATCCCCGTCACCCCGCTGCAATCACCTCTCCCGACAGCGATCCTCGTCACCCCTCTACATTCAACTATGGACAGTGATCCGTGCCTTTTCCTTCTCTCTTCTCTTCTAGCTGGAGCGACGACCCCCACTCACCAGCACACATAATCGCCATGGACTTTTTGGGTGAGGGGCCTTCTGTTCCCCTGCACCACAGCTTCGCTGTAGGCACCCTGAGCTCGGGTGGTCTTCCTCCACCTCCAGACCCATCGGAGGATCCCTGCAGCTGTGCCGCATCTTTTCCTTTCCCTTCCAATAAGCCTCTAGATTCTCCTCCAGAGTGCTCTGTGGGTTTTAATTATAGTTTAGGATCAAGGGTAGAATCTAGCAAGTCCTCATCCCCGCCTAGGAAGAGCAAGGGCAGTATCATTCCCCATAGGTATCTAATAGATTTGGCTCAAAGGTGCAGCACTCTTCTAGCTGTTGAAGAGTTCGTCCAGGAAGTAGTCGTCCTAAACATAGAAGCTTAGCATGAAGAGGGGAGGCTAGATGATGTATTGGAATTTATGAAATCTTAAATGATGAGGACCCGGTGGATGAGGAGGATGGTGAAATAGAGGACGCTGCCGAAATGTATGCTAGTGGCATGAGGAGATTCGATGAGCCCACATCGACAGTGGATGAACCCACCAAGGAGGTAAACATCGGGACAGATGAAGAACCCAGGCTTCTAACCATAGCTTCCAGTCTCCCTCTTGAAGAAGAAGAAGAGCTTATAGAAATATTGAGTACAAAGACTCATTTGCCTGGTCATATGACAAATGTCCGGCATTGACCTTGCATTAGGGGAACATAGGCTGATCTTGAAGCCAGGGGCAATAGCTGTGTTAAACAAAAATTGAGATGATTCCACCCCCATATTGCATTAAAGATGAAAGAGGAGATTGACAAACTACACAAAGCTAAGTTCATCCGTGTAGTACTCTATCCTCTATGGGTGGCCAACACAGTCCTGGTAATGAAGAAGGACGAAAGAGTACGAATCTGCATTGACTTTTGGGACTTAAATAGAGCATGTCCTAAGGATGATTTCCCATTACCTCATTTGGATGTCCTAATTGATAACACCGCTGGGTTTGAAACTCTCTCATTCATGGATGGTTATTCAGGCTGTAATCAGATCCGTCTAGCCCTGGAGGACCAAGAGAAAACATCCTTCACCACGCCATGGGAAACGTATTGCTATGTGGTTATGCCGTTTGGATTGAAGAATGCCGGCGCCACTTATCATAGGGCAATGCTAGCAATCTTCCACGATATGATTCACATTCATGTTGAGGTTTGCGTGGATGACATTGTGGTGAAGTCTCGAACTAGAAGAGAACATTCCTCCGTGCTTGCCAAGTTTTCAACGCGCACGAGAGTACCAATTGAAGATGAATATGAAGAAGTGCGTGTTGGGGTTTCCTCAGGCAAGCTATTAGGATTTATAGTCAGCAAACGGGGGATTCAAATAGACCCGAACAAGGCCAAGGCAATAAATGAGATGCCTCCTCCTTAGAATATATCTGAACTTCGAGGATTGATCGGTCGACTATAGTTCATAAGGAGATTTATATCTCAGCATTCTCAAAGGTGTTGTCCTATCTATGAATTGTTAAAAGGAGGAGTCAAATTCGAATGGAAACTAATTGCCAAGAAGCCTTCGATGAACTCAAGAGCTATCTTATGAATCCACCTGTGCTGCAGGCGCCTGTCCCAAGAAAACCCCTCATCCTGTATCTGTCGACTATTGAGGACTCCCTAGGAGCTGTCCCTGCACAACATGATGACACTGGCAAAGAGAGGGCAGTTTATTATTTGTCTAGGGTAGTGCAGAAACTATGGAGAAAACATGTGCAGCGCTAGTATGGGTAGTGCAGAAACTGAAGCACTACTTCCTAGCTCATCAGGTGAGTTTGATTTCTAGGATGGATCCCATCAGATACCTTCTAGAGAAGCCAGTCCTCGCCGACAAATTAGCACGTTGGCAGAGCTTCTTGTCCTAGTTCAACATCACCTTTGTAGTCCAAAAGGCTATAAAAGGGTATGCCATTGCCGAGCACCTTGCTCACCTTTCTCTTCCTCACAGTGACACGGTCCAAAAGATTTTCCTGATGAAAAACTGTCACTTATCTCTCTTGATTCCTTCTGGTCTCTTCATTTCAATGGAGTTCTTAATTCTAGGGGACGGGGCTTAGGTGTGTGCTGCTCACCCCAGAAGGAATCACCATTCTCTTGGCTTATCAAATCCAGTTCCCTGCCACCTACAACATTTCTGAGTATGAGGTTCTCCTAGACGGTCTCAAACGTGCATACCTCGTAGGTGCGCGTCAACTCAAGATCATAGGAGATTCTTAGCTCATCCTTCGGCAGGTCCTTTCTACTTACCGCACTCGTGACCCTAAACTCAAGCCTTATCAGGACTTGGTCACATTCCTAGCTAAGCGATTCTACAAACTCATCTATATTCACACTCCTCGCTCTCAGAATATCTTGGCTGATGCCTTGGCATCTTTGGCCTCATCCCTCTCCTTCCCTCCAGCCAGAGTGCTGAGACTATCATTGTCCAGAGGTGCGAAGCACCATCCACTCAGGATCCTTGGTTCGACAACCTCGAGAATTCTTTAGTTGTGAAGGCAGAGAGAAGAGAAGTGAAGGAAGTGATGCTTATGGAGCTAGGATAATAATGGAAGAAAAAAGACTATGATACCATGAGATTGAACGATATGCAAAGATGGTACCTTCCCAGAAGAAGCTGAGTAAAGATAGGAGAGCCATTCGTAGAGCCGCGTTAAGATATACTATTGTTGGAGAAGTTTTGTATAGGCGCGCTTTAAACGGGATGCTTCTCAGATGCTTGCCTGACAAAGAAGCCTGGAAGGTAGTGGAAGGAGCCCACTCTAGTGAGTGTAGAGGGCATGTGAATAGCCAGACGCTAGCTAAGAAAATCCTTAGGCAGGGCTATTACTGACCGACCTTAGAAGAAGATTGTGCCATCTACGTTCGTAGGTGTGTTAAGTGCCAGCTCCATGCCGACAAAATCCATGCTTCATCTTCCTATCTACATCCACTATCATCTCCTTGCCTTTCTCCATGTGGGCCTTTGATATCATTGGACCTCTTGGTGATCCTAATGCTCAAGTCAAACAAAAGTCATTCATCCTCACTGCTACTGAGTACTTCACCAAGTGGGCCGAAGCTGAAGCATTTGCAGAAATCAAAGGTTCAACCGTGTGTTGGTTCATCATGAAGAACATCATCTCACGGTTTGGAGTGCCAAGCGGCATCGTCACCGACAATGGACCACAGTTCATATCTCAAGAGCTTCAGGACTTATGTAAGAAATTCAACATTTCTCTGCATCATTCGTCTCCGTACTATCCACAGGGCAACGGTCAAGCCAAAGCCACAAACAAAACACTTTTGAAAATTTTAAAGAAAACTTGTGAGTCTCATAAATTTACTGATTGGCCTGAGAAATTGATTGAGGCTCTATGGGCCTACCGTACCTCCGTCCGCACGCCCACAGGGCAAACTCCCTTTTCACTCACTTATGGGATGGAGGCAGTATGTCCATATGAGATACTCATTCCTTCGCTAAGGGTACAGCTAGACAAAGAACTTAATCTTGATGAACGTCATGAGGCATTAATTACACAGCTGGAACTCCTAGACGAACGGCGTCTCGCCGCGGCCGATCATGTGCTTTCATATCAAAATAGACTCTCAAGATCTTTTCAAAAGAAAGTGATTGAACGGAAATTTCAAGAAGGAGACATATTTTTGAAGCGAATTTTCATAAAACCTAGAGGTTCTAGGTCCAAATTGCAAGCTAATTGGGAAAGTCCGTACGTCGTCAAGGAAGCGTACCCTGGGAATGCATATAGGGTAGTGAATGTCGATGGTGAGGAGCTGTCTCACCCGTGGAATGGTTTGTACCTTAAAAGATCTACCCTTAATGAAAGATTTTCTATAGCGACACTACCTTGCAAAAGAGTACCAGTAGTCTTGGGTCTCGTATCCTGTTATGGTTGTCATATAACCCCTATGTCCAGTCAACACACACAGCATGGCGACCCACGGTCGGTTTCCCTTAGACAAAGGTGTTCCTGCTTAGTCCTCGTATAGGGAAAGTGAAGGTCTATTCTCTTCTTACTCGGACAAGGCATAGGGGCAAAAGGATTGCTAACTTGTAGACGAAGGAGGGGGTAGATCATGTGTGAATGAAATCTCAAATAGAGACAGTCAATTCAAATTTGCAAAAGAAAGAAATAACAAAAATATAGAACAACAAATGAGTGAAAAATGGAGGATAGGGGCATGGCAAAGAGTGGCAAAGTCCCCGCGGGACGAAAATGAGCCCGGTCGTACGCATGCCCCAAACAAAAGACCACAAAGTCTCTGGACAATAGACAGAATCCACATGAGATGCGCCCTAACTAGTCAACAAACCAGCATCCCGAGCACCGACGCTAAGTCTTACCCCCTTACGTCTTCAAATCCCCACTAATGGCCGAAACACTCCCACACGTGGTCTATGTAGGAACACTAATAACTAGGGGCAATCAACCATAGGGAGGCCAAGAACAAATGCACACTGCACCTGGGGTGCCTGACAACAGGAAATGGAAGATGAGGTTCATAACTAATCGCTCAAATGCAAAGGGTGTAGCTAGAGAAAATTCGAAAATTCAAAAACATTTAGAAATCTGAAAATAAAAAAAAATAGAAAACCCCAAAAAAATCCAAAAAAATAGAAACCAAAATTCCAAAAAATTAGAAAACCTCAAAATCCAAAAAAATAGAAAACCCCCCAAAATCTAAAAAAAAAATCAGAAAGCCCCCAAAATCCAAAAAAATAGATGTACATATCGTTTTATTTAGCATGCATTGTCACTTTCTATTTTTTCGCTTATTTAATAAGGCTCAATCCCTTAACCATTGTGAAGTTAAAGTCAATCCTTGCTTAATGCAAGTGACTGAGTCAAAGAGCAGATCTAACTTGTTTTGCAAGTGTGCAGGGACAAGATGTTTTGAGCAACACAACTATGTACTTAATTTTCTCTCTCTCTCTCGCGGATCTCATTTTCCACTCATGTCAACCACAAACCATTCAAACATTCTTAAATAATGGCACAAAAGCAAAAATCCACTAACATAAACATCATATACAAGATAAAGGGGGAGGTGGCTCATAAACTCTCATTGCCCACCACCACTCTCCCCAGATTCCTCCTGCCTCTCAGATGGGGGTGGCATGTCGCCGCCACCCCTAACACTCCGAGAGCTCGTCTCGCCTGCTCGTCACCTCTCTTCCTCCTCGTTCCTCCAACGGCTAGAGGAACCTGCCAAATACTGTCTCACGGAGGCGCCACTCGCTCCGCTTCTGCTCCGAGCCTAGCTCATTGTCGTCACCAAACCCCGGAGCTCCTCAATCCGGATCTGCTGCGCGGAACCTTGGTGCGCAGTCGGGTTAGCTCCACCTAGTCCACTGTCGACCCCTGCACACGCATCGCCGATAGCTCCATCAACAGCTCACCCACCTGAGTCACCGCCGCCTCAGCCTGTAGGTGCCACCGAGCCACCTCTCCCGCCGCCGTGTCAACCTACTCACGCAAGTGGACCATCTGGCCAGTGGCGATCCTCAGCTCTGCAACCTGTCCAAGCATGTCATCACACAATCTCAAATTAAAATGATCAGGTTAGAGTCACACTTACCCTCTCCTTTAGCGCAGCCTCTGCCTCCTCTGCCCTCCTCAAGGCACCCTCCAACTGACCAGCGAGATCAGACTGGAACCCTTTGCTGCCGCCCGAGACGAGGACACACCTGCTTGTGACGTACTCAGCCTCGGCAACTCCGCATGCTGCACATGAAACACTTGTCAATATCTTTAAGCTGAAGGAATTGGTAGGTTACCGAAGTCTGAGTAGGTACTTACCACTGGTCCGCCTCTCTCTCTGGCCACGTCCCGGTCCTACACGATGGAGTGCAGCATGGCCTGGAGCGATGCTATCTATCCGATCATGTCTGCCTGTAAGCCACCAAATCATGTTAGATCCAATTCATCGATAGAATTTCACAAGGTCTAAGTTTTGAGATGTACCTGTCATCGGCGCGCCCTATAGACCCTCGCTCCATACTTCAAGGTGAAAGACTGTATGTATGCCTCGTCGGTCTACACGTTGGACGTGACCTGTCACCCTCGGTGCTCCCAATCTGCAATCTGCTCTCGGGCTCGCTCGCGCCAGTCGTCTGTCGTGGAGTCCTCGAAAGCTCCGGCCATTCCTAGGGGTCCTGCCTCTGCTAGGAACTCCACGGCACTCTGACGAAGTCTGAGCGACCGCTTGATCAGGTGCAGGTGCAGAGGTAGCACCAGGTCGAGAGCATGAACCCACGTCGCCCTATGAAGTAGGGGCGGGCCTACTCCAACCAGGGCTGTTCTGTATCTCCCTCCTCTAGGTATGGCTACCACACCACCTGCACAACAAATAACACATCTTGTCAATAGCCCAAAGCATTTAAGAAATCAAATAAGGATTAGAAGAGGTTTAGTACTTACATCCAGCTAAGGGTAGACGTCGATGGCATCCTGGATGGACGCCAGCTGCTCCTCCACGGGGTGCGTCTCTCGACACGGCACCCAACGCCTAGTTAGGGGCACGAGGCCTGTCGCTCCAGCTCCAGAAGCCCCCTCCCCAGGCCTGGGAGGTGGAGGTAGGTCTAGACCTACAGAAAAGAAGCACAATTAGATCACATATTTGCAAGTAGGCAATTCATAAGTGAGGCAGAAGGAAGAGAAGAGTACCTGAAGGAAGGGGAAGAACCCGTTGATCGTCGTCTACCGGTCGGAGGACCCCAAGATGTCGAACTGATGTGCTAGAAGGGCGGCACCCCAAGCATACTCCCCTACCTGACCTAGGTCCTCCAGCAACGGTAAGAAGTGTAGTGGATCGCGTTTTCCCTCGTAGCGAACAACAACCTCCCAAAGAAGAAGGTAAGGAAGCGACGCAGGTCCAAGTCTACCTGAGCCCCAGGCTCGCCGGCTAGGGTCTCCCTACACCCTCTCACCAACCGGTCGAGTTGCTCATCAACCGTCTCTCCGACCTCTCTACCTGTTTGCACCAACCCTACCTCTCCTGTAGGTCCACCCTAGGAACTAGTGAAGACCTATGACCTACTGTCAAGCCTAAAGTCTCTCTGGGCAATCTCTCTATAGCACGGGTAGGTGAATCCACTCATCGGGCGGCCATAGATCCTCAACCCAGTGATCCAGCTCACATCCTCAAGATCAGGGATCATATGACCCCATGGGAACACAAAGGCCGTCGCCTCCACATCCTACCAGCTCCTCAATGCCTGAGAAAGGGAGTGTCCGCCCTCATTCTCTTCATCCTAAGGACCTCCCCGAAACCCATCTCATCTAGCCTCTCCCTCTGGAACCCCGGAGAGCCAGGTACACTGCTAGCACCAAGAGCCAATACACCCTGGCCCTCATCTCGCCCTACAAGCACACATAAGAGGCAACCAGTCAGTAAATCAAACACTTCAAGTGCTCTCGGCTAAGGTCACGTCGACCCAGAGGGTCGTGACCATGTCGCGATGTCCTGATGACTCGCGACCTGGTCGCGATGCCCAGGGTGGCCGCGACCTTGTCGTGACGGCCGTTGGCTGATGTGACAACGTCGCGGCCTCTGACCCCGTCATGATACTCCTTGTTGCGACTGGGCGGGCCATCGCGTTCTCACTCGGAGACCGACCGGAGCTTTCCTTCCCCAGCGGTCATTCTCTTGGGCTTTCCACCCTACATCTGCCCTCTATGGGGCTCCTTCATCACATCCACACCATGAATTTGATGGTCAAGGGCGATTGGGCTTACCTTCTTCATCGCCGCCTCCTAAGCTTCGGCCGTCGCCGCCAGGTCTACCACCGGGACCTCCTCCTCCTCCATCTCCACCTCTGGAACCTCCTCCGTCGCCGGAGCATCCTCGCCACGGTCTCTTCCTCCTTTCACCACTAGGAGAACCCCCATCACCACTGTTACCCCTGCCCTCCATCGCCGTTCAGAGAGAGTGGGACAGGAGAGAGTGGGGGAGAAGAAGGAGAGAGTGAGAGAGAGCACAGAGAGAGAGCGAGAGAGTCGGAGAGGGAAATCGCCAGAGGTTGCTCGAATCGCCAGAGAGAGGTGAGGTGTGAGCGCGAAAGAGGGGAAAAGGGGGGCCACTGTGTTTTGAACTCTCGGTTGGTGTCGCGACGTCTATAGACATCGCGTTAAGGTCGCGACGGCCTAGTAGGCCGCTACAGTGTCGCACCTATCGAGTCGTCGCGACATTAAGGCAACATGTGTAGCTGTCGCGACATCACCTGAACCATGAAAATAGTGAATAAAATTTCGATTTTATTGATCTAAACCATCTAATACAAGTGTCAATCATGTCTATGATCAATTAATCATCTTTTCATATCCTACCTACCACCTGGTACAATTCCTAACCCCACTCAAGCATGTCCCAAGCCCTGTGCAGCCTCCGCCATGGCGCGATCTCCACGTGGTCAGATCCTCCTCAACGCTTGCAAATACTCACGGTACACGCCCTCGTCCTCCGTCACTTCTGCTGAGATGAGGCTCGCAGAATACCCCTCCCAGTGGATGATGGCACTCCTCACGTCCCGCTCGTCTTGAGCATCGTTCATCTTCCTTGATTGGATAGGCAGGTAGTGAGAGACGGTTGGTACAACCGTGCGTGCCGCACCACGTTGAACGTAGCATATATCGGGTTTATAGAGAACCAGTGCTTCATTGCCAATCAATCTCAAGTCTAGGCCGACACGCTGAGGAAGGCGAATGATCTTGTTATGGAGGAAGGTGGGGCGCATCTCGAACTGCTCCACCTGTAGTGCGTTCAAGTACAACCTCCATTCTTTCAAGCCTTTGATTGCTGCGGTTTTGCACCATGCCTGGGTGATCATGTGTAGCGTAGCACCGATGAAGGCGAGGGGGTGATGGACCATGCTCATGCATTTGACGGAGGGGTCATCCATCACCTTGAAGCTAATGTGCATGCCCATCCAGCACTCGAGGGTGACCACAGAGCCAAAGAGGGGACCGCCGATGGCTGCAGAAGATAGACCGACATATAAATAACCAAGGATGGCCTAGGAGATAGACATACCTTCCCACACGCAGCTGATGGTGCTTAGGTTGGCTGCAGAAAGAAGATGATTCTGCATGGGGAAGAGGATGACACCGCATATGCAGATGGCGGCGGCCTTGGCGATTGCTAGATAGTTCCCAGTCTTCCTCTTGCACTGAGAAGCAATCCATTGGGAGAGGGGGATCAGATGGATGTAGCCCAGGCTGGTCATGGTGCTCAGATTCCAGGTCTGGTGGTGACCTCGCCGAGGATGGCCCAGGAGTTAACGGGAGCCACGGTATGAGAGATAAGGTGCTCTACCCCTTTCTTGTCCTTCGGGAGGCCTAGCATGATCTCCAACTCCTCCAACAAGACTGTAGCCTCAAAGGAAGGGAAGATGAAAGTATGCGTCTGTGGATGCCACAACTCCACAAGTGCGATGATGTTGTCCCAAATGTGTACTATCTTGTGGTAGTTCTTTGCCAACACTTGGACAATCGTCAGCTTCCACTCGTGCAGCATGTTGATAGACGCTATAGGGAGCGCCTTTATCATGGGATCCAACCATGGGATCTTGGAATAACGTCTTCCGCCTAGTAGAATCTAGAAGAAGAGGAAGAAAGCTGGTAGGAGAAGGAGAAGAAAAAGAAGAAGAAGAAGAAGAAGAAGAAGAAGAGGAGGAGGAGAGAGAAAATCTAGAAGATGAGAGAGAAGAACTTACTTGAACATCTTCCCTCGAACTTAGATGACCGGGCACGGAGGAGAGGCGATGGAGCTCTTCAAGGGCCGTCCTCACTGCTTTTGGACCGCCATTAGGGATGGAGTTGGCTTGGAGGGAAGAGAAAGACCACTTCATGGCTTGGAGAGAAAGAAAGCCAAAAGAGAAGAAGAGAGAGAAGGTGGGCTGCGAGTTTAGAGCTCTACACCCCTATTTATAGAGCCTTGGGAGAGGTTAATCCCACTCCAATTCGTCCCTAGGGGGTAGAGTTACACTAGGTTTGGGTTTAGGAGTTCAATAGGTGTTAGGATTAGCCTTAGGATAGGGATAAGGCTCGGCTTTGGGTTTTAGCGCACAGAACAATGTCACGACGTCCCGATGCGACGTGTTAAGGTCGCGACTACATAGGGCGCCACGACACTATCGCGTCCCCCAAAGGCGTCGTGTTAATACTTTTTTTTTTTCTTGTGTCTGTGCATAGTTTGCTTATACTGATGTTGTGTTTGTGCATATTATCTTTACTTTCAGTCAATTATTGTTTCGTCTATTTATCAGAAAACAACAAAAAAAGGTAAAATCAGAAAATCAAAAAGATGGAGTTTCACAGGTAAGTTCAGGTATGATCTTCTTATCCTTATTCTCTTGCATTACTATATGTTAGCTTACCTATTATATCATTTCAAGGACTGGATGGTTCTCAATGTGTTTTGGGATCTGAGTTCCCCTTCATCAAAAACAGTGATGATCTAGGTGCACATTGTTAATCGCTGGACAGGCCATTAAGTTGGATGAGTTTGGGGATGATGGACTCTATCTTGCACAACGGTTGCAGGAAGATTCTCGACCCATTCTTGTCTGGTTTAGCAATATTATCCTTGATTTATTTTCTATTTTCTCCTTTGTTTGCATTCGTTTTATGATTTCTTTTCCTTTAACCCAGCATGCATCATGTAGGTCTTTGAGCTATCATGTCTCATCCCTAGCTAATAATGAGCTTTTGTTGAGTGCTCAAATGTTCTTCATGTTCAGAGCAAGAAATCATATTCCAATCCGAATTAGAAGGTTTGTCTACGAGCGAGTTGCTCTTGCCAGTTTGTCAAGAATTTCCCTGTCTGGATTCTCTATTCAATTTTCATTTAATTTCTTTTGATCTATTTTGGTTCCAAACCGCTCCCAGGTCTGAGTCAGAGTTACCTGCCTGGCACGCACATGTCCCTCCAAAATGAAACCTAGGGTACCTCTCAATCGAGGGGTTGATCGTCCTTTTCTTTCCTTTCGTTCAGACTTGTGTTTTCCTTGCATTCTGCTCGAGCAGCTAACTCAGGGCTTTCAAGAAGATTCCAATTGCTTGTTGGTCAGATCGGGTGTCTCTTTACCTTGGCTCCCATCTTTTCAGTCCACTCCACATCATCTCCGCTTCATTGTCATTTCATGACACCTCCGCTACACTTCCGCTTCGGTCCCTTGCAAAGTGGAAGCCAAGGAGGGGCAATCTGTAGACACCCGATTCTGGCCCATAAGTCGAACCATATTTCTTGTTCCTTTAATGAGCCCCAAGTTAGTCACTCACCTTAAGCCCATTCGTTAGCCATGTTTTGAGCCCATTAAAATCTAATTCTCTGATTGACCTGTCCAATTATCATTTCTAGAGTCCTTGTGCTAGGGTTTCAACCCTCAAACCTTAACGCAACGACCTTGAGGGTCATGTTCATGCTATTATCAATAAAATCCTTAAATAATTGATTATTTTTTCTAAATAATCGATCAAAATTCTAAAATAATCGGTTATCCTTAATGCGACGGGTCGTGGCGTCGCGTTAAACTCTGGTCGCGTCAGTCATGGCCGTCACGACAGGCCATGCATATCCACTCATGTACCTTCATTGTCGCGACCACCTTGGCTGTCGCGATAATCCTTGTCGCGTCCCTACGACCCGTCGTGACATGGTCTGCATGCACTGGCCTCTGCAACCACCTCTGATGAACAGTCCATCCCCATGTACTTTTAAATTAATTACATGCCTATTTTGGTGATAAACAAAACATTGTCAAATTTTTCTAACTATGTTTTATTTAGCCTTAAGCACAGGAAATACCAAAGAAAGTCAAGCACTTGTGGTAAGTACTTACATACTTTGTTTTCAGAAGAGCTATAACGATTTCCTCACAAGCTGTAACGATTTCTTGAAAGGTTGAATACGTTGCTGTATCAAACAAGTCGATATATAACGACTCTGTAAGAGATCGTAACGACTTCTTCAGAATTATAACGACTTGCTCATTATAACGACTCTAAAGTTATCGTAACGACTTCTTCAGAATTATAACGATTGCTCATTATAACGACTCTGTAATTATCGTAACGACTTCTTAAGAAGTTATAACGACTTGCTCATTATAACGACTCTGTAAGTTATCGTAACGACTTCTTCAGAAGTTATAACGACTTGCTCATTATAACGACTCTGTAAGTTATCGTAACGACTTCTTCAGAAGTTATAATGACTTGCTCATTATAACGACTCTGTGAGTTATCGTAACGACTTCTTCAGAAGTTATAACGACTTGCTCGTCATAACGATTCTGTAAGTCATCGTAACGATTTCTTCAGAAGTTATAACGACTTGCTCGTCATAACGATTCTGTAAGTCATCGTAACGATTTCTTTGAAAGTTACAACGACTTGCTCGTCATAACGATCTGTAAGTTATCGTAACGACTCCTTTAGAAGTTATAACGACTTGCTTGTGATAACGATTTCATAAGTTTCATAACGACTTCTTCTGAGTTTAAGCACTTTATTCATAACGATTCTATCAACTTTCATAACGATTTCATAGTTTCATAACGACTTCTTCTGAGTTTATAGCATTTATTCATAACGATTCTATCAGACTTTCATAACGATTTCATAAGTTTTCATAACGACTTCTTCTGAGTTTATAGCAATTTATTCATAACGATTCTATCAGACTTTCATAACGATTTCATAAGTTTTCATAACGACTTCTTCTGAGTTTATAGCAATTTATTCATAACGATTCTATCAGACTTTCATAACGATTTCATAAGTTTTCATAACGACTTCTTCTGAGTTTATAGCAATTTATTCATAACGATTCTATCAGATTTTCATAACGATTGCATAAGTCACGTTTCCATTAATTAATTGTTTTCCTTGATTTAAGATACGTTGAATAGTCAAAGTCGCATCACGTCTATTTGACTGCCATGCATTTAATAAAGACTGAACGTATCTCTGCACGGATACAGAACATATCTTCCATTCTCGTGTATCCTCTGCATGCATCTTCTAGAACGATAAACTGTCACTACCATATTTGTGTCTATCTGCTCTAACGTTGATTGACATCTGGAGATAGTATAGCTGTCTACCATTAACTCAACCTTGCAGAACCTTAAGGATATACTATCCTACAACATCTGACACAGAAAGAACTACAAGCCAACTAAGAAGATCTCATCACTTTGCGTGCTCCAAAGAACAAAAGACTGTCGACAGGAAGTTTCTACAGATCCTTCAGTCTAACGTACACCAAAGCTGTGAGACAACGGTCATCTCTTCGTCCTCATTCAAATTGGAGATATAAATACAAGACGAAGTTTCGAAGACAGATCATCTATCTATGAAGGAAGCATTATTGACATTCAAGAGAGCCTAGAACTCTGCCGCTTTCAAGTTTTTAGAAGATCTCTAGAGCCAGAAATTCATTCCTTTCCATCTTGGCTCTTAGCTCCTTGTGCTGTGAGAAGAAAAATTAAGGAAGAGCTAGATTAGTTCTGAGAGAGAGCACACTGTGTAGATCTTCGTCTCTCAGTGCTTGTAGCTTCAGATTGAGTTTTGTAAAAGCTTGATCTAGGGGCTAGTCATTCCTTTCAAGACTTTCTTGTGTTTCCTCGTGTGTGAAGAAGACCTGGTGGTTTCCAGGGTGGTGTTTTTCCCTTCGTGTGTGAAGGAAGACCTGGTGGTTTCCAGGTGGTGTTTTTCCCTTCGAAGTGAAGGAAGACCTGGTGGTACCAGGGTGTTGTGTTCCCTTCAGGAGTGAAGGAAGACCAGCTGAGCTGGGTGGTTGTTTTTGTCCATAGGGGGACTGTACCCTAGTTAATGAAATCCTGAGGGTTGCTCAGGGACTGGACGTAGGACTCCTAAGGAGAGGAGATCTGAACCAGGATAAATCTGTGTGTTGTGTGATTGTCTTCATTGTGTGATTGTTGTTTTTACTAACCACTACTAATCTCTTTCAAGAACTCTTTATGTTTGTTTGAGTTCAGGTTTTTATCTGATAAATTTAATTTAAAGACCCATTCACCCCCCCTCTGGGTTAGCCAACCGGGCAACAAGTGGTATCAGAGCAAGTCTCTTCGAAAAGAACAAGATCCAACGATCTGAAGAGTAAAGATCCATGGCAGCCCAAGGTCACTTCGAAGGTCAGTCTGTCAACAGACCTCCTTTGTTCGACGGTGAAGATTATACGTATTGGAAGACCAGGATGGAATACTTTCTACAAGGCCACGACTATCAAATCTGGTCGATAGTGGAAGAAGGTGATCTGGTCGTCACAAATGAGAAAGCACAATGGACAGATGAAGATAGAAAGAAAATCTCCTTGAACTGTAAAGCTAAGAGCATTCTATGTTGTGCTCTAAGCAAGAAGGAGTTCAACAGAGTCTCAGCATGCAAATCCTCCATGGAAATGTGGGAAAAGCTAAGGATTACGTATGAAGGTACAGACAAAGTAAAGGAGACAAGAATCGACATTCTTGTCACTCAGTATGAAAGATTTCAAATGCAATCAGGTGAGTCTATTACCCAAATGTTTAGTCGATTTACTGACATCACTAATGGTCTAGCCAGTCTAGGAAAGTCATATGAGATTGCAGATATGGTAAGGAAGATTCTCAGATCCTTGCCATCTTCATGGACGGCAAAGGTCACAGCTATCGAAGAAGCTAATGACCTTAAGAGAATGTCAGTAGAAAAACTCATCGGGTCTCTCATGGCCCATGAAATAAACATGGAAAGATTAGGAGAATCCTCCAGTAGAAAGAAGCAGTCCAATGCGCTTAAAGCTAATGGGGACTCATCTGAAGAATCCTTGGATAACAGTGAAGATAGCAAAAATAGTGATGATGAAGAAGCCATGCTGTCAAGAAGATTGCAGAGAATCTTGGCCAAGAAGAAGAAGTTCAGTCTGGTAGGAGGTACTTCAAGAAAAACAAAGATCTCAAGAAACCAGACGGAAAAGATCAGAAGAGAAATGAGCCACTTTGCTATGAATGCAAGAAGCCTGGACATATCAAGGCAGACTGTCCAATGCTAAAGAAAAATGATCACAAGAAGAAGGACAGCTCCAAGAAGTTCAGAAGATACAAAAAGAAAGCCATGGCAGCTGCATGGGAAAACAGCAGCGACTCAGACAGTGAGTCAAGCTCCAGCAGTGAAGAAGAAGAAGCCAACTTAGCTCTTATGGCAAATACCGGGATAAGGTACCTCTGATTCCTCTTTTGATTCCTGTAATGATTCAGATTCCGATAATTTGGAAAGTGCCTTTAATGAACTTTACGATAAGTATAAAGAAGTGTCTAAACTACTTAAGCTTAGCAAGAAAAATATCACCTGTCTCGAAAATACCAACTCAGATTTAAAATCTGAAAATGAAGAACTAGAAAAACAGATAATGGAGCTTAAGAGAAGAATGAACTATTATGTGAAAACTTAAAAGACAAGAACAATCAAATCATTAAATTAGAAAAACAGGAAAGCTCAGATGATTAAGAAAAAACGGTAAAAGAATTAAATGAAGAAAACAATACACTTGCAAGCACCTTAGAAAAGTTTACAAATGGGAAGAACTCCTTATTACTAAAGGGTGCTAGACGATCTGGTAAGAACAAACGAGGTTAGGATACATACCTCCAGTTAATGAAGAAGAAATGATCTATCCTGAAAAATATCCAACTCCTAAATTCACTCCAGAACAAGATGTAGCATATAAAGCGAATTTTAAGTACATAGAAAGAGTAACAATAACATCATGTTGTAGTCACTGTAATAAGCTAGGACATTTAAAATCCACCTGTCCAACAAGACATAAGAAGTGGATAATAAAAAGTAAAAATAATGATACTGACCCATCAGGACCCAAAAGAAATTGGGTACCTAAATCTTGATGTCTTTATTTCAGGTTAACCTTCGAGCATCCAAATGGTATTTGGATAGTGGGTGCTCAAGGCACATGACTGGAAACCTGAAGCTCTTCTCCCATCTCCAAGATGAAGAAGGAACAGTCACTTATGGAGATAATGGAAAAGGAACTGTAGTAGGCAGTGGATCAGTAAACAGCAAAGGAAAAACAGTCATAGAATGTGCTGTTAGTCAAAGGACTGAAGCACAACCTCATCAGTATAAGTCAGCTGTGTGATAGAGGACATCAAATCAAATTTCAAGAGTCAAAATGCAGCATACTAAAGGATGGAGCAGTCATCTTTGAAGCAAATAGAGAGAAGAATCTGTACGTGCTCTACCTTGAAGAACTCAAAGAGCAAAATGTATGTCTGGTTGCCAGCAAAGACAAATCAACTGATCTGTGGCACAGAAGACTAGGCCACTGCAGCTTGGATGGCTTGAGCAAGCTCAGAAAGAGGAATCTTGTGGAAGGTCTACCGAAAATCAATGGTAAATTAGAAAGTGTCTGCAGACCTTGTGCTAAGGGAAAGCACACAAAGAGTTCCTTCAAGTCAAAGACGGTGGTGACCACCTCAAAACCCTTAGAGCTCCTACATATGGATCTATTTGGGCCAATGAGAACTACCAGTCTTGGAGGAAAGAATTTCGGATTTGTTATAGTAGATGACTACTCAAGATTCACATGGGTATCATTCTTAGAACACAAAATGATACTTTTGATAATTTTTAGCTTCAGCAGGAAAGTCCAGAAAGATCAGAAGTTCAGTATAGTATCCATTCGATCTGATCATGGTGGTGAGTTCCAAAATGAAAAGTTTGCTAGATTCTGTGATGATCAAGGAATTCAGCACAATTTCTCAGCACCAAGGACACCACAGCAAAATGGTATAGCCGAACGGAAGAACCGAACTCTCTTGGATATGGCAAGAACCATGCTTTGTGAATATGAGTTACCAAGATATTTCTGGGCAGAAGCAGTCAACACAGCCAGCTACATTGTCAACAGAGTCATGATCAGGCCAATCCTGAAAGAACTGCATATGAGCTGTTTAAAGGGAAGAAGCCAAAGATCAGCCATTTCAGAACCTTTGGATGTCCTTGCTTTATACACACAACGGAAAAAGGGATATTGGTAAGTTGGATGCCAAATCAGATGAAGGCATCTTCATGGGGTACACTTCTAAACCCAAAGGCTATAGAGTGTTTAATAAACGTACCTTATTGATTGAACAGTCTGTACACATTATCTTTGATGAAACTAACCCTTCTTTGAGGAAGGAAGTAGAAAGTGATAATGATGATGCAGATGAACTGTCTAATAAACTGAAAGACACATCACTTGAAGACAAGGATGATCCACCTCTGGAAGAATTGCAACAAGAAGAAATGTCTCATGAAACTCTTCCAAAGGAATGGAGATACAAGAAAGATCACCCACCTGAAAACATCATTGGTGATCCATCTGTAGGGGTAAGAACAAGAGGTAACTTGATTCCTTGTGATTACCTTGCTTTTGTATCTCAAATAGAGCCTAAGACAGTCAATGAAGCCTTAACTGATGAATCTTGGATAATAGCAATGCAAGATGAATTAAATCAATTCAAGAGAAACCAAGTATGGTCACTTGTTCCTAGACCATCAGACCATCCTGTGATCGGCACTAAATGGGTGTTCAGAAACAAATTGGATGAATCTGGTGTAATTCTAAGAAACAAGGCCAGACTGGTGGCTCAAGGCTATTGTCAAGAGGAAGACATAGATTTTGATGAAACCTATGCACCAGTGGCTAGACTTGAGGCCATTAGAATTTTACTTGCTTATGCTTCTGCATTAGATCTAAAGTTATTTCAAATGGATGTTAAATCTGCCTTTCTAAATGGTTTTATAAAAGAAGTTTATGTGGAACAACCGCCGGGTTTTGATGATACAGACTTTCCGAATCATGTTTTTAAATTGCATAAGGCTTTATATGGTTTAAAACAAGCACCTAGAGCCTGGTATGAAAGACTTAGTTCTTTTCTCCTAAAACATGGTTTCAGTAGAGGTCAAGTAGATAGCACTCTTTTATAAAAACAAAAGTCAAAAATATACTGTTGGTTCAAATTTATGTGGATGACATCATCTTTGGATCTACTGATGAATCCTTGTGCAAGTATTTTGAAAAGCTAATGCAGGGAGAATTTGAGATGAGTATGATGGGAGAGCTTAACTACTTCCTTGGACTTCAAATCAAACAAGGAAAGGAAGGAACTCACATGTCAAGCAAAGTACACCAGAGAACTGCTAAAGAAATTTGGATTTGAAAACACCAAGCCACTGTCAACACCAATGGGTACATCAACTAGGATGGACAGTGACAAGGATGGTAAGAAGGTAGATCAAAAGATCTACAGAGGTATGATAGGTTCATTACTTTATCTAACCGCAAGTAGACCTGATATATTATTTAGTGTATGCATGTGTGCTAGATATCAAGCCGACCCTAGAGAATCACATTTAATTTCTGTTAAAAGAATTTTCAGATACTTAGCCAGGACTCATGATCTAGGACTATGGTATCCAAACTCCTGTGATGTAAAATTAGTAGGATATTCTGATGCTGATTATGCTGGATGCAAGGTAGATAGAAAAAGCACCAGTGGATGCTGTCAATTTCTTGCAGGGTGTTTAATCTCATGGTCCTCAAGGAAACAAAATTCAGTAGCACTATCTACAGCTGAAGCCGAGTACGTAGCTGCTGGAAGTTGCTGTACACAACTCTTATGGATAAAGCAACAGCTTGAGGATTTTGGACTCAAAATCAAGACAATTCCACTGCTATGTGACAACACCAGTGCTATCAACCTCACCAAAAATCCAATTCAGCACTCCAGGACCAAACACATTGAGGTCAGATACCATTTTATTCGTGATCATGTAGCTAATGGCAATATTGAAATATCGTTTATTGATACAAACAATCAGTTAGCAGATATTTTCACAAAGGCCTTACCTGAAGAGAGATTTACATCTCTTAGAAGGGAGTTAGGCATGTGTATTTTGTGAAAAGATCTTCATTTAAAGCTGGTATAAAAATTCTCAGAATTTAAGTAGGTTTTCTCTCTCTCCTTTTAAGGCAAAATCAATTCAAAATTCTCAGTTTAAGCGTTTCCGTCCTTTAAGTCATAGTCTTTCGAGGCGGTCAACCTCGTTTGTCGTTTTCTGACGCCTCACCTTTTGGAGCTTTTATTTTCTTTAAATCGATGCGTTAACGATTCCCCTTCCTCGCTCATCTTTTTCCCTCTTTCGTCCCGACGCACGAGCCGATGCCCTAGCGACTCTTGCCTCTATCCTCTGCAAATTTGAAGCTTCCATATCCTTCCCGCGAAATCGTTTGAGGGTTTCTTCTCGTCACCCTTCTCTTCAACCTTTCCAATCTTCTCCCACCTGAATCCATGGCCGCACCAGCTATTGCCGGCAGTGTGGGTGGCTACAGCGCCGAATACCTCACCCCAGCACAGAGAGAGCGCTTTCACTTGTGAAGACGAAGCTCTGTGGTCACAAGGAAGTAGATATTAAAGATCTGCAAGAATGGAATGAGCAGCATCGTTGAGAAGATCAATCAGATGAAATGGAAAGGGCTTACCACTTGCTCAGAGGTAAGTTATCCGGACTTGGTAAAGGCGTTCTTTGTGTGCTTAAGAACAGAAGAAGATGGGGCCCTCGTTTCTTCGGTCAAGGGCGCCCTAATCAGAATCGACCAGGAACTGCTTAGGATGCTATTTGGAGTAAGCACATCCGGTTTTAGTGGGATTCATTCTGTGGAAACCCAAGAAAAAGGTTTGGGGATTATTGGGCCGGGTTCAGGATGAGGGATGGCAAGCTAGATATCAATCAATTAAGTGCCTTCAATCGCCTCCTTCACTTCATTGTTTGTCAGATTTTGGTTCCCCGTAGTGCAACCTTCTCCTCTTGCACTAAGGCTGACTCCGACCTAATGTACTGGGCCATTAAAAATGAGGAAATCAATATGGCCGCAGTAATGATAGAGAGAATGAAATTTGCCAGGGAACAGATTTGGGACACTAAAAGCAAGTTGAATGTGTCCCTGCCCTATGCCCATTTACTTACCAGGATCTTCAGACACTTCGGTGTAGATGTCTCAGGGGCAGTTGTAGAGAAGATGGGCCAAGCTATCAGGTCCAGAAATCTAAAGAAGAGTGGTTTTTCAGTAGTCAATGGGGTCTGGTCCAAGGCCTCAGTTGCAGAAGGTGAAGCACTTATTGGTGAGCCTTCAGTTGCTCAATCTCAGTTGGCGGCAGATGATGTGATGCCCGAATTGCCACTGGAATCAGGTTCTGTTCCAGTCTTTGTAAAGCAGAGCAGGAAGGGCCATTTATGGCCAGAAATCAATCAGAGGCAGCAACAGCAGTGAGGGAAGAAGAAGAAAGGCCAGCAGCAGCAGATCCAGTTGTACTTCATGCTGAAAGGAGAATTGAGGATATTCTCCCAGAAGACATCTTGCCTATTGTGGAAGAGACTGTGGCATCAGGCCACATCTTTGAAGAAGGTCCAGTGGAAGAAGAGCAGCAAAATCCTCAAGATGATTCTATGGAAATGGATGCTCCCTGTCAGGGGGAGACTGGTGCAGTTGCAGAAGATGCTCCACTTGAGGGGGAGCAATCCCAAGAGAAACTAGATGATGCACCTCCAGCCACCAGAGATCAGGAGGAAGAACAGAGAGATTCTGAAAATTTGGATGCCAGAGAAGGGGAGACAGCTAGTTCATCAAGTTCTGATGAGGATAATGATCCACCTCCTCCAGCTACAAAGGGCAAAGAGAAAAATATAGCTCCTGAAGTACCCCTTTTAGCTGATGCACCATTTGAAAGACAGGTCAAGCAAAAGATTGTCATCAATTTAAAACCTGTGATTGAGAGGTTGGATATTCAGGGTGAGCTGCTTTGTTCACTCCAGTCTGATGTGAATTCCATCTTTCTAAGCCAAGCTTCAGCCCGCAAGGAACTGGTTCAGATTCGCTCTGCCATGACATGGTTCCATCAGGAGATGGGGACCATGAAGAATATGTTATCCGACATCCTTCAAGCAGTTGGAGCTCAAGCTCCTCCTCCTCCAGCAGCTCAGGAGCCTAACCCAAGTGTACCTGAGCCCTCCGGGCAGACAGCAGCAGCAGCCCCAGCAGATGAAGCCCAGGCAGCAGCAGAGGCCGAACCCTCAGGGCCATCAGGGCCAGCTGAAGAGTCAGGGCCATCAGGGCCAGCTGAAGAGTCAGGGCCAGCTGAAGAGTCAAGGCCATCAGGGCTAGATGAAGAATCAGGGCCACCAGGGCCAATTGTGTTGGAATCAGGGCCACCAGGGCCGACAGTGTTGGATCCTTTGCCTCCCTTGCCTGAAGAAGTGGTTTCAGATCCTCCACCCATTGCTCCCACTTCTACCAACACTCCCATTCCTCCTTCTCCACCCACTAACTTCACAGCTCCACCTGCTCCACCTCACTTCAAAAGGCCTAGAACCAGGCCCATTTCTTCTCCACACCTTCCCTCCTCATCCTATCTCATCCTCTCCTGTTTCTACCACTTCTCATCTTTCTTCTTCTCAAAATTTCGAGGCCCCTCCAGCATCCTCAGCTGGAGCCTCATCCTCTTCTGGTACATCTTCATTTCCAGAAGTAGGATCTCTCAATTCTGATGCATTTCTCTACCCCCCTGCACCTCCCTCCTTTATCACTATTATTCCTATGGATGTCCAAATCGACTCTCCCTTTCTTGATAAAATTAAGGATGAGTTTGAAGAGGTTATCCTTAGGTCTGTGCTAAAGGTAGGAGACCACCTTTCCAAGACAGACTCTTCCAGTACTGTCTCAAAGAAACGCAAACTTTCTTCCTCTAACACTCCTCTTTACCCACCTTTGTGGTTTTCTCTTACAGTCACCCACAAGCATACCTCACTGTACAAAGAATACCTTCAAAAGGTTGTTTTTGCCACTCTTCACAATCTTCCTTTTCTTAACCTCTCTGATCATCTAGATGTAATTCTTCCTTATACTCCTCTGTCTAAAGCCGAAAAATCCAAAATCTTCTCCTCAGCCCACTCCAAAACTGAGGAGCAATGGGCTAAATCTCATAAAGATTTGTACAATCGCTTTCTTCAGGCTAAGGCAGCAAGATTTCCTCCCAGGGATCACTCCTTGACCCTTTCTGAGTGGTTCAAGTTTCACCACCAGAACACCTGGGCCCCTGCCATTCAGAAGCTAATCAAGCTGGTCAGGCATTTCCAAATGTTCAACAACTACAGGTATCTCAACAGATTACCTGAAGTTCAGCTTAGCCAGTTCAAGAGAGCCATCAAGGTTCTTATCCACTCTGAGCAGTCTGAGGAAATCAGAGTAGATTTTGCAACTCTTCATTTCCCTGAAGACATTCTCCTGCCTCAGATTCATTTCCTGATCATGGAGTCTTCGATTGGTTCAATCATCTTTGAGCGTTTTGCAAGAGTTATGGGCAGAATTGAGATTCAGAAAGGCCTCCAAGTTGGTTTTCCTAGATTTCTCTTCCGGGAATATCATAGAGGGTTTGTCAAATCAGATGTTCTTGCCCCTCTACTCTCAGAATGTGAAAGGCTGAATGCCTCCGAATGGTCCAAGCTTTATTCTCTGTCAGCTCAACAGCTAGCTCATCTGAATGCTGCTCAGGCCAGGGAAGGAAAAGCTCCTGTCTCTCCTGCCACCTTCTTGGATATGAACTCAATCCATCTGGTCCTTGATCCCTACAAAGTTTGGGCTGAAAGGTACAAGGTGTTCTTAGCTCTTCGCCATGAACTCAAGGAGAAACAGATTTTCTATCCTGTCACCATGGATCAATTTCTTGCCTGTGCAAGTTTTGGTACAACTCTCATCATCTGCTCCTCCATGGATCCAGATGAGTATGACCAGTTTCTTACCAAGCAGCGCAGCATCTATCTATCCAAGATGGCTCCAACCATGGGACCAACCTTCTCCATTGAGAGTGGTGCCTTTAGGCAATTTTTCAAGCGTCAGGAAGAGCAGGCCTGGGAAGCTATTTCTCATTATGCCTCCCTTCTCTCTCCTGCTTATTATTTGCCTGTACCTCCTCAACCTTAATGAATGGATTGTGCTCTTTCTCCTCATTGTCTCTTATTCTTTGTCTCTTTCCTATTGCTTTTTGCTTAATGACAAAAAGGGGGAGAATGTTTACCTACTACATGTGTCTGACACATTCTTGAAATCATGCTTGAAGTACTTAAATTCCTGTTTACTGTTAAGTACTACTTAATGTTGATCATAGTTTTGTCATCACCAAAAAGGGGGATTGATGAACAGTCCATCCCCATGTACTTTTAAATTAATTACATGCCTATTTTGGTGATAACAAAACACTGTCAAAAGTTTTTCTAACTATGTTTTATTTAGCCTTAAGCACAGGAAATACCCAAAGAAAGTCAAGCACTTGTGGTAAGTACTTACATACTTTGTTTTCAGAAGAGCTATAACGATTTACTTGAAAGGTTGAATAACCTTGCTGTATCAAACAAGTCGATATTATAACGACTCTGTAAGTGATCGTAACGACTTCTTCAGAAGTTAAACGACTTGCTCATTATAACGACTCTGTAAGTTATCGTAACGACTTCTTCAGAAGTTATAACGACTTGCTCATTATAACGACTCTGTAAGTTATCGTAACGACTCTTCAGAAGTTATAACGACTTGCTCATTATAACGACTCTGTAAGTTATCGTAACGACTTCTTCAGAAGTTATAACGACTTGCTCATTATAACGACTCTGTAAGTTATCGTAACGACTTCTTCAGAAGTTATAACGACTTGCTCATTATAACGACTCTGTAGTTATCGTAACGACTTCTTCAGAAGTTATAACGACTTGCTCATAACGATTCTGTAAGTCATCGTAACGATTCTTTAGAAAGTTATAACGACTTGCTCGTCATAACGATTCTGTAAGTCATCGTAACGATTTCTTTAGAAAGTTATAACGACTTGCTCGTCATAACGATTCTGTAAGTCATCGTAACGACTCCTTTAGAAGTTATAACGACTTGCTTGTGATAACGTTTCAAGTTTTCATAACGACTTCTTCTGTTATAGCAATTTCTTCATAACGATTTATCGTTCATACGATTTCATATTTTCATAACGACTTCTTCTGAGTTTATAGCAATTGATTCATAACGATTCTATCAGACTTTCAGAAGTTTCATAAGTTTTCATAACGACTTCTTCTAGAGTTATAGCAATTTATCTAACGATTCTATCAGACGTTCATAACGATTTCATAAGTTTTATACGACTTCTTCTGAGTTTATAGCAATTTATTCATACGATTCTATCAGACTTTCATAACGATTTCATAGTTTCATAACGACTTCTTCTGAGTTTATAGCAATTATTCATAACGATTCTATCAGATTTTCATAACGATTGCATAAGTCCGTTTCCATTAATTAATTGTTTTCCTTGATTTAAGATACGTTGAATAGTCAAAGTCGCATCACGTCTGTTTGACTGCCATGCATTTAATAAAGACTGAACGTATCTCTGCACGGATACAGAACATATCTTCCATTCTCGTGTATCCTCTGCATGCATCTTCTAGAACGATAAACTGTCACTACCATATTTGTGTCTATCTGCTCTAACGTTGATTGACATCTGGAGATAGTATAGCTGTCTACCATTAAAGCTCAACCTTGCAGAACCTTAAGGATATACTATCCTACAACATCTGACACAGAAAGAACTACAAGCCAACTAAGAAGATCTCATCACTTTGCGTGCTCCAAAGAACAAAAGACTGTCGACAGGAAGTTTCTACAGATCCTTCAGTCTAACGTACACCAAAGCTGTGAGACAACGGTCATCTCTTCGTCCTCATTCAAATTGGAGATATAAATACAAGACGAAGTTCCGAAGACAGATCATCTATCTGAAGGAAGCATTATTGACATTCAAGAGAGCCTAGAACTCTGCCGCTTTCAAGTTTTTAGAAGATCTCTAGAGCCAGAAATTCATTCCTTTCCATCTTGGCTCTTAGCTCCTTGTGCTGTGAGAAGAAAAATTAAGGAAGAGCTAGATTAGTTCTGAGAGAGAGCACACTGTGTAGATCTTCGTCTCTCAGTGCTTGTAGCTTCAGATTGAGTTTTGTAAAAGCTTGATCTAGGGGCTAGTCATTCCTTTCAAGACTTTCTTGTGTTTTTCCCTTCGTGTGTGAAGGAAGACCTGGTGGTTCCAGGGTGTGTTTTTCCCTTCGTGTGTGAAGGAAGACCTGGTGGTTTCCAGGGTGGTGTTTTTCCCTCAGTGAGGAAGACCTGGTGGTACCAGGGTGTTGTTTCCTTCAGGAGTGAAGGAGACCAGCTGAGCTGGGTGGTTGTTTTTGTCCATAGGGGGACTGTACCCTAGTTAATGAAATCCTGAGGGTTGCTCAGGGACTGGACGTAGGACTCCTAAGGAGAGGAGATCTGAACCAGGATAAATCTGTGTGTTGTGTGATTGTCTTCATTGTGTGATTGTTGTTTTTACTAACCATACTAATCTCTTTCAAGAACTCTTTATGTTTGTTTGAGTTCAGGTTTTTATCTGATAAATTTAATTTAAAGACCCATTCACCCCCCCTCTGGGTTAGCCAACCGGGCAACAACCTCCACTTTATCCTCCTTTGGCCTTATCATCATCCACAAGCAACCTCCCAACCCCCCAGCCGCGGTTTGAGATTTCATCCTACCTTAGAACCCTCCTAGGACTCTTCCCATGCGGATTTACTAGACGTTTTTCTTATTTGCATGGGACATTATCACTTATGGATGAGATTTTCTCCCTCCACTCTATATAAGTGACCCTCCTCTTTCAGAAGGAGAGGTGAGGACCCCATTTTGCCATGAGGTGCTGCCAAAATCTCTTTAGAGCTTTCCCTTAGCTCGTGGCCCTCCCATTTCCACCCATTTGCTCATTATTCTCTTCATTAAGTCATGTCTTTTCCTTCAAGCATGGATCTTGGTGGCTGAGTAGGCGACTTCCACATTCTTCAGAGGCTTCTGCATGACCAAAGACATCTTCCTATAGCCAGGGAGTTGCCCCTTTGGGGCCCTTTCTTCCTTCCTTCCTCATTTCTCTTCATGCATGTTGTTATTTTCTTTAGATAGAAGCACACCTTCCTTTCCCACGTTTTTATACAATCCAAGGGGTTTAAAACACCCCCCAGGTTCGTTCCCTCCATGCTTCATTCATTTCGCTTCATTTTGAATAGTTACTTCACCTAAATATGGTCTAATAGGGTTTCTTTTCTGTGTTTCGCTGTTTTGGAAGGTACTAAGGCAAGGATAGACGAGGAGCTCTTGTTCTCTAGCCGGCTGGAGAGCAGGAAGAAGGTCCCTCCACTCATCTCCCGCACTGTTGAGAAGGCGTCGGCCACCAGTGTCGCGACAAGGAGAACGCGCTCTGTTGGGGCATCGCGACCGCCATACTATCGCGACGGGGAGACCCGTCGCGACATTAGTAAGTACCCGCTTCTCAGTTCCTTTTCCTAGCACGTTAGCTTTAGCCTTCATCTATATTTTAGGGTAACTTGTTAGGTGGCGATCACATCCATATACCATGCTATGAATATAGACTATGTTGTGTGTTTCGAGGGGTGCGCAACCCCATGATTACACCTACCTCAAGGAGTAGAGCCAACCTGTTGGGGCCTTCTTGTAGGATTGGCCGCCACCTCCTCACTCCAAGCACCACACGAACATCGCCTACACGAAGGAGACGTCACCATCTCGCCACGAACACCACAAAACCGCCGGAGGAGACAAGAAGGCTTAGAGGAGGAAGAAGGAATAAGAAGAAGGAAAGAAGAAGAAGAAGAGGGGGAAATGGGGCGACTACCTCGATTTTGAACCGACAGCCCCAGAAACGCGATGGGTCGGTGCAATAAGAGCATTGTCGCGACGGCTCCAGAGGTGGCGACACCATGTCGCGACCCCTAAAGCGGTCAAACCAAAGACTGGTCAAACCATAACGTGACGGCCTACCAGGTCGCGTCAACGTTGTACGCACCTGACATCCGACAAGGCCGTTCTGACAAAAAGGACAAGCGTCAGAATGGTCAGAACAAAGTCGCGTTGCCTCCAGACGGTGAGACAAGAACGCGATGCCTCTAGATGGCGCGTCAAGGACGTGACGCCCAAGGGGGGTGTGACAAGAAGCATGTCGCGACTGACACGGCTGTCGTGACACTGTCGCGACCAACAGGTCCGTCGGGACCCTGAAGGCAGGGCCAAGGCTAAAGTGAGGCAGATCGTACACTATACTAGTACGTCGGGGTGCTCCTCCGCAGGACCAGATCAGGCCCCTATTGCACAGGCATTTGGTCTGGGATATCATCCCAACAGTAGTGCCAAATTCAAATCATTATGACCATTCAGAGTCAAGAAGGACAGAAGTGTAAGATATCAAATAGGCCAATAACATAAGCTCAGATCAAGGAACTTCAAGAGTATAAATGACAAGGATTCAAACTATCATAATGGATCAAGTCATGCAAACAAGCTCAAAGGGGTTCCCTATACATTTCCTTTGGTTTCAGATTCAAGACAAACAGATTCAAGGTGAGATTTCAGTTGAATTACAGAGGAGACAGAAATCAAGACGATTTAAAAATCATTAGAATAATCTTCACCTTCTTATCACTTTTAACATGTACAAGATACTAAGGTTGTTGTCATGTTGGTTGCTCTTCTATAGGACAGATCATGGTGGCCGGAAGGGCCAATCAAATTGACAGTTGAAATGTACAAGAAGGAATAGTCGAGGTGGCCAGAAGGGCCAATCGAAGTTGCCAAGAAGGGCCAGTCATAATTGCCTCAAGGGCCAGTCATAATTTGTCAAAAGAGAACAGTCGAAGTGGCCAGTCGAAGTTGATAGTCGAAGTGGACAGTCGGAGTTGATAGTCAAAGTTGCCATGAGGGCCAGTCAAAGGTGCAGATCAAGAGTGCCACAAGGCCAGTCAAAGTTTGTCAAAAGAGAACAATTGAGGTGGTCAAAAGGTTCATTCTAAGCTTAACAAGAAAGAACAGTCGATGTTGTCAAGAGACTTAGACAAGGATTCCAACAAGGAGGTTGATGGAACCAGCATATGATCAGTCTTGGAGTGTGCGTGTCCAGTTTAATGGTTCCAGAAATGCATGGTGACATGGACAAATCAGATGGGTTCCTATCTGGGATGGTCAAGGGAAACTGGCCATGTTTCTTAGGAACAAAGGTCAAGTTTCCCAAGAACAGGCCAAAGTAAGGTGAATCCTACGAGGCTGTGAGGTTCAGAAAATCCTAACACTCTACTGATCAGACATTTAGGCAAATCAAAGATGTTCCACTAGGTTCTTAACATAAACATATCCAGAAATACTTTGAACAAGAACAAGCATTTTAATTTGTGCCCGAGAAGACCTACCTTTTCGGGTTGCTCTTCAGATCCAAACTCCTAAGGTTGCAGAAGGGGCCAAAAAGATCTTCTTAACCTCCAGCTTCCACAGGTTGAGGCAGTGGTCCAAGGATGAAGAGCTCCAAGCTCTGCAAGCTTCAAGCTCCAAACTGTAGGATCATCCCTCCAGCTCTTCAAATTCCAAGATCATCTTCGGTTCTTCTCAAGCCAAGGCAGTGGGTGCAAAGGGAGAAGGGCTCCAGACAGCCTTTAGGATAGGAAGGGTCGTGTAGCTTGTTTAAGGGGTCTTTGGTCGCATTTAGGACCCTTTTTTTTATTCCTACAAAAGGGACAAAAAGTCCAATATGGCCATGCATAGGCCATACCCATGTTGAGCAACTATCCTTAAAAATATTGGTAAACATTTAATCATTATGTTTTTGCTATGACAAAAATCTTTTAATATCTCCCAAATCAATTTATTGTTTTATACTACATTTATGAAAATCCATATGACAATATAAAGGCACACATATATAATATCACAAATCAAAGTATCAACACTGTCACACGAAATTTCTTTAAGTCCACAGCGTATACTGTATATCATACTAACTCCGACTTTAGAAATGTCAAAGTATTGTATCAATTGATGAACTAACAGGTTGTACTCTGACTTTGGAGAAGTCAAAGTTTTGCAAAACTCTGACTCTTAAAAAGTCGAAGTCCTTATAGTGATTGCTTATCAACTGGACCTTACTCCGACACTTTAACAGTCGAAGTCGGACCTTACTCCAACTCCTAAAAAGTCAAAGTCTTGTTGATTGTACCTTACTCTGACTCCTAAAAAGTCGAAGTCTTGTTGACTGTACCTTACTCCGACTTTGTCAAAGTCGAAGTCTTGTTGATTGTATCTTACTCCAAGTCTTTAATAGTCGAAGTCGGACCTTTTCTGACTTCTGAAAAGTCGAAGTCTTTTCTATTACATTTCATTCCGATTGTTTAAAAGTCGAAGTATGATATCGATTCATGAACAAACTTGTTCTACTCCGACTCCCCAGAAGTCGAAGTCTGACATGTATCAATATCTCACTGCGACTTCTATACAGTTGAAGTATTATTAAATCTCACTCCGACTCTTTGAAAGTCGAAGTATCATATATCAACTTTTGTGTACTTGTACTTAAATAATTCTTATGTATCTGTCATTTCTTACAGAACCCAACAAATTATAATCTTGATCATTTCAATGATTTTCTTTATTCCTCTGGGATATATGAATAAAAATTTCTTGTATGATCCTTGTGATTATTCCTCTACTATCATATTTCAAATATCTTTTTAGCGGGAAAATATTTTATTACTCTCATTCTAAATGTCCTTTTTAAATCTGTAAGGTTTGTATACTTGTTGTCTCTCTCACTGTCAGAAAGACAGTTCTATCTCTGTTAAACAGATGGACAAGAGTTTAATGGGATGGTAGGTAAAAGCAACATGGGTTATCTATCAGAGCTCACCTACCACATCCCCTTTCTGTCAGAACTCCATGACTTTCAGGAAAAGTCCTTGTATTCCCCATACAACTGTCTGTCTATACTTTAATGCTTTAAACGGCTCTGTCTGAACTCTTTTATGCTTTATATATATTTTTATCTCACCTACCTCCCAAAGAATGGAGGTATCTATGTCTTTCTTGTCCTCCCAGGCTTGCAGAACATTAATGAAGCTTGCTTAGCTTTCAGTCTTGAGCATGGAGTTTACAGAACATTAATGAAGCTGTCTTTCATGCCATGAAGCTACATACATAGCCTGAAAACGTTGGGACTCTAAGAACTGATGGACTAATGGTTATAACAAAAGTCTCAAGGTGTCAACATCCAAAGATCAACGACTATCCTTTAAACGGTTAGTTCATAACGGTTAGTTTCAAACGGGAAGTTCAAGTCTCTGAAGCTCATATATAGAAGCTAAAGTTTGAACCAGAACAAGACTCTGAACTCCAATCAGAAATTGCAAGCAACAAGAGTCACGACAAGCTTACCTACTGAAAAGTTAAAGAGAGCTGCTACTTCAATCCTCGACTTCCAAGCTCTCTTATTTTTAGAAGTCTTTTTTTCTTGGGTGGCATTCTGTAATCATAGATCTTCTCAGTCCACCCTCTTAGATTCAGAAAGAGTTAGAGCTTCAGTTCTTACTTATATCCCTTTCTGATTCTCTGTGTTTGCTCATTCTTCTGAGCAAACACACAAGTGTTTCTTTTCTATAAAAGAAAACCAGCAGGGGGTTTGTTCTCTGCAGTGCCCCTCTTGTGAAGGGAAGACCTATGGTTGTAGGTGGTCTTTGTACCCCTTTGTAAAGGGAAGACTTGCTTGGGAGAAAGTGGGTTGCAATACCTCTCAGGTTGAGAGAAGGCCAAGTGTTCTTGGCAGTTAGTGAAATCCCAAGAGGTTACTTGGGGACTGGATGTAGGACTTTCATGTGGGAAGGGCCGAACCAGGATAAAATCTCTTATGCAATTGTGTGATTGTTTCCGCCAAGTTCTCACTTATTTCACACACACCACACTAAGTACTAACAACTCTATTTAGTGTCATCTATTTTCAGATAAATTTTAAAAGCGCAAGAAGTCCTATTCACCCCCCTCTAAGACATCTAAAGAGCCATCCCGATCCAACAACCCAAACCATATCCTGCCATACCTAACATTGACTTGGTCTGCAAGAAGGATAGACAGTCAAAATCGGTCATACTTCAGGCCATACCCTTGTCATACTTATCATTGTCTTAATCTGAAAAAGGATAGACCCACCATGCCGGGGCCATGCCTTTTTGTCAACTTTTAAACTGGTGTGCCTAAGGGTCAGTTTTAAGCATAAACTATCCAAATCTTTCCAATATTTACGTCTCCAGGTAGTCCTGTTATGATGGGGGGCAAGGCCTCCATCGGTTTATGTTCAAGAGCCATATCAATTTCTATATAACAAGGAAATCGATAGAAGAAAACATCGATTACTGACCAACATCTATTTGGTCAGAAACATTGATTACTGAAAAAAACATTGATTACGGACCCACATTGATTACTATTTAAACATTGATTGCTGACCAATATCGATTTCTACTTAAATATCGATTGTCCACTTGAACATCAATTACTTATTTAAGGGGTATTTGGTCGCATTTAGGACCCTTTTTTTATTCCTACAAAAGAGACAAAAAGTCCAATCTAGCCATACATAGGCCATACCCAAACCATATCTTGTCATACCTAACATTGACTTGGTCTGCAAGAAGGACAGACAATCAAAATTTGTCATACTTCAGGCCATACCATTGTCATACTTATCCTTGTCTTAATCTGGAAAAGGACGAACCCACCATGCCTGGTCCATGCCTTTTTGTCAACTCCTAAAGTGGTGTGCCTAAGGGTCAGTTTTAAGCATAAACTATCCAAATCTTTCCAATATTTAAGTCTCCAGGTAGTCCTATTATGATGGGGGACAGGGCCTCCATCGCTTTATGTTCAAGAGCCATATCGATTGCTATATAACAAGGCAATCGATAGAAGAAAATATCGATTACTGACCAACATCAATTTTGTTGGGTTTTCATTCTAATATTTATAATAACATGTTTTTGATGATGAACAATCTTAATTGAGGTTTGATACATGACAAATAACTTGATGCAATATTTTGTTTTTCATGTATTCATAATATCTCACTATACATGTTTGATCATGCAGGTATGAATGCATACAGCCAAGCTATCACAAAACAAGAGAAACAGATCACAAAAGCACTAAAATCTATCACCTGTCGACAGATGTGAACAGACAGAAAACACAAAGTTCAGGAAACAGCCATCTGTCAACAGGTGCCCAGTCGGCTGTCGACAGATGTGCATAGAAAACTGCCAACCGAAATCCCAGACTTCTGTGTTTTGCAAAACTGTTGCTATCTGTCGACAGATGATCAAGGCCTGTCGACAGACGCAGAGAATCTTCAGATACGGAAACCTTCCAAGTTACCAAAGATGGTGTTTCCAGCTCCCACGTCTCTCCATATGTAAACACCACTATATAAGCAACTATTTTGAAGCAAATCTCATACAGAAGCAGCCACCACCAAAACCCTAAAGCAAGTCCAATAACAAGAGGTGTAGTTGCTGCTCTGCTTCAACCTGCTGCTCAGAGATAGAAAGATCCATTGATCCAGCAGTAGAACGTCGTGGATTCAAGCTTCTCCATCGATCTGAAGCCATCAAGACGAAGTTTGAACTCCATCCAAACGTTCCCCAGAAGAGTTCTCAATCAGGATTCATCCCTTCCACTCAGAACTCTTCCTACTTTCTTTCTTCTATCATATGTGTGTGTGTTGGTGTGTCTCAAGCAGCCCTTGTGCTTGATTCACGTGTGTGTGTTGTTCTGATCGTGGGTGCACATCAGAGAACACGTATGTGTGAGTTGTAGTCACCGAACTAGCTCATAAGTAGTTTGCTCTGGGTGTGTGTGTGGACCGTGGACGTAGGATACACAAGTTGTGTACTCCGAATCACGTAAATCTTCGTGTCTTGTGGTTTGAACGTTTCTACGTTAGATGGTTGATAGGCACGTTGTCTCTACACATGTTAGATAGATTACTCTTTCATCTACACATCACCAACACACATCTAAGTCTTACTTTGATTCTATTGCAAATTCAGAAAGTCTGTGTTGTGATTAAAAGGGTTGTATTAAATTTTAATAGACAGTAATCTATTCAATCCCCCCTTCTAGATTACCATATAGGGAATTCCGCAACCTTTCAATTGGTATCAGAGCAAGGTTTCTCCGATTTACTGTCTTACTTGTTTGATTTTACGATCAGGAGATTCACGGTCTAATGGAATCTAACAAGGGGTACATGGCCGAGGGACACTCAGTGACTAGGCCACCCTTCTTTGATGGCACTGACTATCCATATTGGAAAAATCGTATGCAGGTGTTTCTGAGAGCACAAAACTACGAATTGTGGAAAATAGTCAGCAAAGGAGCATACCCCCTACCTCAGGATGAAGATACTTGGACCAAGGACCAGATCGCAAAGGGGACACTCAATTGGAGCGCCCTTAACATGATGCAGTGCGTGGTCCACCCCAAGGAATACTCAAGAGTCTCCACGTGCACCTCAGCAAAAGAGATGTGGGACAAAGTTGAGTTGATCTACGAAGGTACATCTCAGGTAAGGGAATCCAAGGTAAGTATGTTGGTTTCAGAATATGAAATGTTTAAAATGAATAATGATGAAACCATCTCTGACATGTTTGCAAGATTCATGCTTATTATAAATGGTCTAAAGGGTCTTAAGAAAGAATACTCAGAGAGTGATTTGGTGAGGAAGATACTTCGGTCTCTTCCATCCTCATGGAACACCAAAGCCACTGTCATTGAGGATTCTAAAGATCTCTCTATAATGAAAGTGGATGAATTGATTGGTTCTCTAATGACCTATGAACTCAATGTTAAAAGAAAGGAAACTGAAGAGAACCCAAGAAAGTCTATTGCCTTAAAAGCATCCAAGAAAAATTCTTCAGGTTCCAAAAAGGATGCTCAACAGGAAAGCAATGAGTCTGAAACCTCTAGTGATAGTGAGAATGATGAGATGGCCATGCTCACTAGACAGTTCAAAAAATTTCTGAAATTTAAAAGGAGAGGTTCAGGTAACTCTAAAACTTTCCAAAAGAAAGATTTCACAAATAGATTTGATTCCACTAACAAAAAATCTGATGTTGTTTGTTATGAGTGCAAGAAGCAAGGGCACATGAGAGAAGAGTGCCCCGAGCTCAAGAAAAAACTGAAGAAAGACAAATTCACCTTCAAGAAAGCCAAGGAAATGATGGCCACTTGGAGCGATGAAGACGAAGATGAAAACAGTGAAGCTACCTCGGGAGATGATGAAGTTCAGTGTCTCATGGCATGAAGTGATGACTCCAATGAGATAAACTCTTCCTTTGAAACTTATTATGTTAATGAATGGGAAGAAGCTTACACTGTCTTATTTGAAAAATACTGTGAATTTAAGTATGAAAATAAAGCACTCAAGAAGAAAATCAATTCTCTTGTTCATGAAACTAACAATAATGAATAGATTCAATCCTTGAATAAAGAAATTGAAATGATGAAAATTGATGAATAAACACACAGTGAGGAAATGGATAGCATGAAACTTAAACTCCAAGAAGTTCAAAAGGAAAAAGATGATCTAATGAAATCCCTTGAGTCTCTTCAAAATGAGCATGAAAAGCTAAAGGAAAAATTGGAAAGAGCTGAAAAAGAGATAAAAAGAAAATCTAAAGCCCTTACTACCATGGTAAAGGGAAAACAGAATCTAGATGCAATTTTAGGATCCAATGTTTTTGTTGCAAGGCATGGGATAGGGTATCAACCAGTAAAACAAAAAGAAATTGGCAAAAATCTATTAACCTCTTTCATTGATCCTAGTCCATGTTCAAGCAAACAAAACCATTCAAAGAGCAAGAAAAATCAAACCAAGGGTAAGAAACAGGAACCTAAAGTCACTAAGTTTGTTGTAAGTCAAAGTAAAGGATTTGCCACAGGCCCCAAACAGGGTTGTCGATAGGACAAACTTCAAGCTCCCAAAGCTAGACTAACAAGGCAACAAAAAGGAAAAATGCCTATGCATGCTCCAAAGAACATCAAGCCCACTGTTGTTAATAAACCATCATCATGCAATATTTGTAAAAAGATTGGGCACAATGAAAAACAATGTTGGAATAATCCAAATAAACAAAAATTCAAACAAGTTTGGATTCCAAAGCATTTACTGTTTGGCATGAATGATACATTGGCACCCAAAGTAATTTGGGTACCAAAACCTCTGGTTTGATCCACATGTGCAGGAATGCCTAGCAGCCCACAATCAGAACAAATGGTACTTGGACAGTGGCTGCTCGAGGCATATGACGGGCGACAAAGAAAAATTTTGTATACTAGTGGAGAAAGACGGAGGTCAAGTAGTCTTCGGAGGCAACAATAAAGGCCAGATCATCGGCTCAGGTAAGATTGGTAAGTATGCCTCTAACTCTATAGACAATGTACTCCTTGTAGATGGCCTTCATCACAATTTGCTCAGCATAAGCCAACTGTGTCAGCCCACGAGTGGTGGAGGACAATGAGGCAGACCAGTTTTCAGGGCAGGAGGCTGGACCAGTTAGCTTGGGAGTAGTTCTTGGAGGTCTTTCACGGCGAGTACTTTTCTTGACTACGCACGCCATGAGAGGAGGGACCAATTCCACGAGTTGGCACAGGGAGAGCAAACCATGGCACAGTACCACCAGAGGTTTGTATAGCTTTTGCGGCACGTCCCTCACGTAGCCACTAGTGAGCAGGCTCGCACTGAGTGGTTCATTAGTGAGTTACGATGGGAGTTGAGGTGGGCCATGGCTGGCCACCTTTGTGACACCTTGGGGTTAGCAGTGGCCATACCACTAGGGCTGTTCAGAATTCGGTTCAAACTGAAAAATCGAACCGAACCGACCGGTTCGGTTCGGTTTCACTTTTTGAAACCGAATAAACCGAATATATATATTATAAGTATAATATATACTCAAACAAACTGTAGCGCGGTTGGCTAGCGTATGCAATAAAGCCGCCTGCGCTGGCGCGGGTTCGAAACTAATCTCCTCCGGTGTGATTTTTTGGTCAAAAAATGAGAATTACTGTAGCAAAAGGTGGTGGAGCAGGGATTCGAACCCTTGACCGACAACAGGAAGCATGCGCGCCTTAGCCACTGAGGCATGCACGAGTTTCTGATATAAAAGATATTAAACTTCGGTTTAAACCGAACCGGTTCGGTTCGGTTCGGTTTGGCCTCGAGATTCGGTTCAGTTCGGTTTGGCCAAAAAATGAGCCAACCCGGACCGAACCGAACCGTGTTCACCCCTACATACCACCTTGAAGAGGGAGTCTCATTTCCAGCCACAGCAGGGAGGAGTTTTAGCGAAGTCTACCCCGTACCAGTGCCCTATGGAAAGTCGAGGGAGTGTATTGTCTTCTTCTTCTTCGGGCACAGGCGGCACTGGCTTGCGCTCGAAGTTTATGAAGATGTTCACTTGTGGGGGTAGACGGGGTATTCAGTAGCTGCCGCAGCATCGACGTTAGCTAGAGCCAGTGGAGCAGTCACTATAGTGGGGGCAGAGCAGGGTCAGCAGGACACAACTTGTTTTTACTGCGGACAATCGGGCCACTTCAGGCAGGAGTGTCCGTTGAGTCAGCAGCAGCATTAGTTAGCACCTCCCTAGTACACACAATAGACACCGTAGATGTAGTACATTCCACCCCAGTAGGCGCACGTCAACAGCAGCACCAGGGACAGTTCCAACCACCTCAGCAGCACCAGCAACAGCCACAATGAGGATGTGATCGCAGTTGTGTGGTGAACATCACCAAAGAAGAGGTAGAAGCCTCTAATCTAGTCGTCGGTACTATTCCTATACTTGGTAGAGCTGCTCGTGTTTTGATTGATCTAGGTGCTACACATTGTTTTACTTTTGAGGAGTTCTTTGGTTCTCTTACTGAGTTTTCTCCAGAGTGGACCTGTGACCTAGCTGTTGAGCTTCCGACGGGTGTCTACGTGCGTACTCTGGGTTACCTAGAGGGTGTCACCGTCGAGGTACAGAGCCATCTTCTACCAGCCATACTCTTTGCCTTATAGATCCACGACTTTGATGCCATCCTTGTCATGGATTAGTTGTAGGCACACTCTATTGGATCGAAAATGTATATGTGAATAGATCTAGAAGGGGGGGGGTTGAATAGATCAATACAAAATTCAGCGGAAGCTTAAGCAAATTAAAAATATGACTTCACATTAAAGGATCTAATTAGATTCACAGACTTACTGAACTGATGAGAATGTGTGAATCGATGTGGGTAGAAGTTAGATAAGCAATGTGAATGCAGAAACCTATGCAAGCATCTAGAAGAAAATAGATCAAACCATTGCATAAGAGATTTTTTAGGTGGTTCGGCTCCCAGACGGAGACCTACGTCCACCCCTCACTCAAACCAAGTGAGGCTTCACTAAACCGCTGATTCACAGCTTCAAACACCTGCTGACTCACAGCTTGAACGCTGACTCACAGCTTGCACACCACTGATTACACAGCTTATCCGCTGATTCACAGCTTCAAGATCACACAGATCTCCTCAATCCACACTCACTCAGTATGGATCAACACTCATAACATCAGTAGGAGCACTCAACAAGTTCAGAGAAAAAGTTTAAACAGAAAAATCAAATACACAGAAGATCATAGTTAAGGGAGACAAATCCTCAAACACCAGTCCTTCAGTTTTGCCCAATTCCCTTTGGACTGTGTAATCTGAACTCTGAATCTTCAGATCTTGAGAGTTGAAGATGTGCTTCAGATCATCTTGCGCATATGCATCATCTGGTTGTGCTTCTCAACCAATTTGATCTGAAATTCTTCAAACTAACCTCAATTCGCAGTACTCTGTTTCAGATCTGATTTACAGAGAATTTCAGATCTGAACTCTTGCTCTTGAGCTCCTCCACGGATGCAGAACTTTGTGCTTCTGCTCTTGCACTGGCTTCCTCTTCCACCTGCCTTCAGATCTTCTTCTTCTTATCAGCTCTGAAGCTTCTTCTGTGCAAAATCCACGAAGCTCTGTTTTTAGATCTGTTGCTTGCACAATTCCTTCTTCTTCCTCTGCTGCTTTCTTCTTGATCTGCTCCTGTTTTAGCACTCCATAGCTTTCTCTCACAGCTTGGCCTTGATCCCTAAGTCCTCTTTGATGGAATCGATGAATTGCTCAAAGGGATGGCTGCTTCAGATGAGATGGAGGCTAATATAGCCACTATGCAGTCCCAAACACGTGAGAAAGGTGTGCACTCAAACCTAGGGTGCACACAAGGCTGCCACGTATCCAAAAGGCCTTTACCTCATTGCCACTTGGATGAAAGGGCAATTTGGTAAATATAGCATCTCTCAAAAAGATCTCAGAAAGAGATCATAGCCGCTGGATTTTATGCTTTGCACAATTCTAGGTTTACAGAAAAAGAGTGTCGACCTACATTTCCATAGTGTTGACACTACCGATCAGAAATTCCAATTTCCCTTTACTGGCAGAACTCTAGTGTCGACCTGATCAACAGACAGAGTCGACCTCCTGAGAATATCTCCAAAACTAGTTCACTGGATGACAACTAGTGTCGACCTTACTGGCAGCTTGTTCTTCAGGAACTTGCTGAGCAGACTGGTATAGTTGACCTTACTGTCAAGTAGTGTCGACCTGACTGTAACCTTTTCTTTAGAAGCTTGTTGGGCAGTCTGGTAGTGTCGACCTATCTGACAAGTAGTGTTGACACTATTTTGACAAAACTTTGCAAACCTATAAATATAAAGAGTGGACCATCAAAACATGTCATTATTAGTAAAATATGAAACATTAAGCATAAAGAACATGTTGTTTTGTTATCATTGTAATATGTGCAATATGTCATCATCAAAATCAAAGTGTGAGTGTTTGGACAACATTCACAACCAAATGTTTTAGTCATCATTAAAATCAAAGTATGAGAGTGTAGACATCATTAATATGTCATCATCAATACACACAACTCAACAATCTCCACCTTTTTGATGATGACAAAACATGACAACATTTGACAACATTCTTAAAACATGGCAACATTCTTTCACAAAATATCATTCTCTTCCCATTCTTTATTCAGGAACTTTGAATTTGTCAAACATTTGTCAAACATTCTCTCCCTCTTTTTGACAACATCAAAAATATTGAAAGGCACATGCAATGCAATTTGAAGCTATCCCCTTTTTAAGTTTTCTCCCATTAAAACAAATAGCCCCCAATATCAAGAATATGACTAGAGGTCTCATAAATCTCACAAATATGCAGAATTCTCCCCCTAAGTGAAACAACTCTCCCCCTTTGACAGTATTGGAGTTGACCACTTTCAACTGAAAAGGGATCAATAGAAATGATGTGAAACTGATAGAAATGATGTGAAACCAATTGATTGGGGCATAAAACCAGAATTCAACAAAAAAGTTGCTCCCCCTGAACAAGAGACTGTATTGTAAGGAGCACAAACAATTGATTTTGAAGGGATCATGAAGGTATCAAGGTACACAATGATTTTAGTATATGAAAAATAATATAATTGTACCTTTCATATTGTGCAACAAGGGTTAAAAATAAAGATGATTTTTGAATGAGTTCTTATGTCAGTTCTTTATCATCAAAAAATCACTTCAGAAATTTTATTTACAAAAGTGACATGATTTTTGAGACCTAAATTGAGTTGTCAAGAGTGTACATCATTAGAAAATCAAAGTTTTGATCTCAACACAATGTAGAATAACAATTTAACATTCTTGAACAACATGAATTCTATTTTAGGTTAGCTGCACTTTGCACACCTTTTTCTTTTTATGTTTATTTCTTTTATTTGAGATATTTCAGGAAATTAGCAAAGAAGATTAAATTCATACTTTTCTGTGCAAGCATACACACTTACCCAGTACAAGAGTGCCTGACTACTAGGCATGTTAACCATTTGTTTGCTTATTTTTGAACAGAGATAACTTAGCACCACCTTTTGACTCAAGTCCAACCACGTCTCAGGTGGAATAACCTGGTTACTCAGTGTACTAATCATTGCTCTGCAATTTTCCTTAAAAATATTTCTTTTCTTGAAAATTTCCTTTCAGAACTTCCATTACTTTTCATTAGGTGACAAGCAGCTTTTCCCTTAATAGACCATGGTCTTGAGTTGTTAAGATATCATTCTTAACATTTGTTAAAAACAAAACTTCGGAATTTCTTGTGATATAAGACTCAAGACTACTCAAGTGTCTACTTAAAGTGTTTTGCAATAAAAAATCTGAAGTAAGCTTTGAGGATAAGGATAGACACATTACTCATAGTCTTATTTTTCATCTTCACGTTTAATCCAAGAGCACAAAAATTTCAGATATTCAAAATTTCATTTCTCATATAAAAATATCAAAGGAACCTTGAATTGATTTGAATAAAACATGAAGAGATGAAGAATAAGGCAAGAATTGATTCTGCAATTGAATCATTCACACAGAGCAGAGATGTGTGAATTCATTCCAAATGAGAACAAAATAATGAGAAATTCTGATCAAATATCATTCAAAGTGTTGATGATTGAGATTCAAGAGAGTAAACATGATTGCTTTACTTCATGCAAAATGACCATCATCAAAACACCACAATAATTTTAGAATTTTAGATAATTCGCCCTCAATTTATCATTTTTGACAGATTCCAGAATAACATTTCTGAATACAAACTTGATGAAGTTGTGTCGACACATGATCTTCAGTGTGTCGACACATGATATGAAAAACTCATTCAGAATGCAACAACAAGAACATTTTTGCACTTTTTCAAATTTTCTCCCCCTTAACATGTGTATGGAATGAAAAGTTTGTAATCAATTCACACATAATTTTGCACACAATTAGCCTTATACAAAATATGATTTTTGGTACTTGGCAGAGTATTTTACTCACGCATAATGAAAGTTTTCAGACAAGCATAACTTGTCCTTCCACATTTCACCATTTGATATACCAATAAGTCATAGGGTGGTTACATGCACTACAAATCATGGGAAAATTCATACAAGCAAGTTGATACAACCATGATATCCATTGCTTAGATGAATTATTATTGGGGGTAGCAACACAACACATTTTCCATTGTTTAGATAAAGATCTAAAAAGTTATTCCAACTCAAGCAATTTAATTCTAAAATGAGATTTTACCTGAACAGTCTTCATTTCTTTTTCAAAGATTTTACTTGTGTTCTCCAACTTTTCATACATTGCATAGCCATTGACTTGATTCTGGATGAAAAGGCATGGCTACAAGGCTCATTAGCTTGCTGATCAAGCTACCTTTGGGACCCACACTTCCTTGGGTCCTATAATGAAACCAATGTTAGTATTCAACAAAGGTTTTTGAATCCAAACAGATTTTAATTTTTGTATAGATGCAATTTTTTCATTTATGGAACTATGAGCAGAAGTAGTTCCAGAATTCTTCTGTTTCTTGTTCAATGCATCTATGTTTTTATGAATTTTTTTATTTTTTGGATTTTTGATATGAGCAGAATAAGACTGATTTTGTGCTACATTGTTGTGCCTATACACATGGAATTTTGGAGCATGCACAAAATGATCATTCTTGTACCAACAATCTCTGGAAATGTGACCAAATTTATGACATGTAAAGCATTGGATTGATTTGACATGTTTATGGAAATTTTGATTTTTATTCCAACAATGTTTGGCAAGATGACCAAGTTTATAGCAATAAAAGTATATAGAAGAGTTTTTTACCTGATGCTTACCTTGGCATGAGTACATGTGCTGAAACCCCATCTTCCTTTGAGGAGACTTTACCTTTTGATAGCTTCTAACATGATTTGGATTTGAAGCTTGCCTTGGAGCACTTTGAGTTGATGAAGAAGGTTGGGAACTTTTGTAGAAACTTGTTTGTTTTTCAATTTTCTGTTTCTGGTTTTTAGCAAACACATGTTTCTTTTTATTTGTTGTGTTCTTCTTCATTTTCTCTTTTTCTTTCTGAGCATTTTCCTGAATAGGAACTTTCACTGTTTTTCATTAGATGAAATGAAGTTTTTGTTAGTAACAATTTTTACAAAAGAGGCTTTTGTTTTATTTTCAAAATTCTTTTTATTTTCAGGGTTATATCCTAAACCTTCCTTTTGAAAGTTAACCTTCATTCCAAGAAGATTATTCAGATTGTTTGTACCCTGCACAAATTTAGACAAAGCAGATTTTTGACCTTCAACAGTCTTGTTTAATTCAGTGATTTTCTTTTTAGAATTTTGATTTTTATTCACAACAACTTCAAGTTCATTTGTCAATTTTTCTTTTTCAGCTTTGAGCTTGTCATTCATCCTTTTTAGACTGTTGCATTCAATATTCAAAATTCTGTCAGAAAGTAAGCTTTCAATTTTCTCTTTCAAATGATGATTTTCTTCAACCAATTGTTTAAGCTTTTCATTTACTTGATGATCATGAGCCATGTTTGCAATTTGTTTCTTTAAATGTTCAACTTCAGATTTCAGATTTTCATTTTCTTTTGAAATGATTTGAGAATTTTTCAACATGGTCTCATTCGCTTGGATTTCAAGTTTTAGAATCTTATTTTCAGATTTCATTTTCTTTATTCTTTTATACAAATGTTCACAAAGATTTTTCAAATCATCATAAGACAATTCTTCATTATCACTGTCAGATATAGAACATGAATTCAGAAAATCATTGGAGTTTACCGAATCATTGGAACTCTCTCTAGCCATCAAGCCTATTATGCTTTCATCCTCATCATCTTCTGAATTTTCTTCTTCCTCATCATCTTCTTCTTCAATCCAAGTTCCAATCATAGCTTTGGGCTTATTTTTCTTCCACTTGGGTTGAAACTCTTTATGAACATTTGGACATTCTGGTTTTACATGCCCTGGTTTTATGCAATTATAACAAACAACTCTGTTAGCATTTTTATTAGAAAATTTTTTCTGCTTGAAAGAGTTGTTTACCTGAGGTTCTTTGGTAAGAAATTTTTTACCTTCTCTTCTTAGAAACTTTCTGAATTTTCTTGTAAGCAAGGCAGATTCACTTGAGTCACCTGAGCTTGAAGAATCTTCTTCCTCAGTTGTTTCTTTCAAATTTGGACTTGCTCTAAGTGCTAGTGACTTCTTTTTCTTCATATCATTATATGTTCTTTTCAGACCCAATTCATATGTCATTAAGGAACCAATCAATTCATCAACAGTCATAGTAGACAAATTCCTAGACTCTTCAACTACAGTAGCCTTTGTGTGCCACATAGAAGTTAAGGATCTAAGAATTTTCCTGACAAGTTCATATTCAGTAAATGTTTTTCCTAGACTCTTCAAGTCATTTGTCAAAAGAGTTAACCTACCATACATATTTGAGATGGTTTCATCATTTTTCATTTCAAAGGCTTCATACTCAGAAATTAACAGATTGAGTTTGGTTTCCTTTACCTCAGAAGTACCTTCATAAATTACCATTAGATGATCCCATACTTCTTTGGCCGTTGCACATGAGGAGACTCTTGAGAACTCCGTTAGGTGAAGAGAGCAGTGCATGATGTTCATTGCACTCCAAATAGCATTTGACTTCTTGACTTGCTCTGTCGTCCATTCTTCTTCATTCTCTAGGAGCTCATATGGTCCACTATTCACTACCTTCCAGATTTGATGATTCTGGGCTCTTAAGAAAACCTGCATACGAGTTTTTCAGTAAGTATAATTTGATCCATCAAAATAAGGAGGTCTGTACATAGAGTGCCCTTCTAGCATATATCCCCTTAGATCCATTTCACAAGTACTCTACAGGCTATTAAACCATAAGAGTAGAGAGCCTGTGCTCTGATACCAATTGTTGGATCAAAAATGTATATGTGAACAGATCTAGAAGGGGGGGGGGGGAGGTTGAATAGATCAATACAAAATTCAGCGGAAGCTTAAGCAAATTAAAAATATGACTTCACATTAAAGGATCTAATCAGATTCACAGACTTACTGAACTGATGAGAATGTGTGAATCGATGTGGGTAGAAGTTAGATAAGCAATGTGAATGCAGAAACCTATGCAAGCATCTAGAAGAAAATAGATCAAACCATTGCACAGTAGATTTTTTAGGTGGTTCGGCTCCCAGACGGAGACCTACGTCCACCCCTCACTCAAACCAAGTGAGGCTTCACTAAACCGTTGATTCACAGCTTCAAACACCTGCTGACTCACAGCTTGCACACCGCTGATTACACAGCTTATCCGCTGATTCACAGCTTCAAGATCACACAGATCTCCTCAATCCACACTCACTCAGTATGGATCAACACTCATAACATAAGTAGGAGAACTCAACAAGTTCAGAGAAAAAGTTTAAATAGAAAAATCAAATACACAGAAGATCAGAGTTAAGGGAGACAAATCCTCAAACACCAATCCTTCGGTTTTGCCCAATTCCCTTTGGACTGTGTAATCTGAACTCTGAATCTTCAGATCTTGAGAGTTGAAGATGTGCTTCAGATCATCTTGTGCATATGCATCATCTGGTTGTGCTTCTCAACCAATTTGATCTGAAATTCTTCAAACTAACCTCAATTCGCAGTACTCTATTTCAGATCTGATTTACAGAGAATTTCAGATCTGAACTCTTGCTCTTGAGCTCCTCCACGGATGTAGAACTTTGTGCTTCTGCTCTTGCACTGGCTTCCTCTTCCACCTGCCTTCAGATCTTCTTCTTCTTATCAGCTCTGATGCTTCTTCTGTGCAAAATCCACGAAGCTCTGTTTTTAGATCTGTTGCTTACACAATTCCTTCTTCTTCCTCTGCTGCTTTCTTCTCGATCTGCTCCTATTTTAGCACTCCATAGCTTTCTCTCACAGCTTGGCCTTGATCCCCAAGTCCTCTTTGATGGAATCGATGAATTGCTCAAAGGGATGGCTACTTCAGATGAGATGGAGGCTAATATAGCCATTGCGCAGTCCCAAACATCTGAGAAAGGTGTGCACTCAAACCTAGGGTGCACACAAGGCTGCCACGTGTCCAAAAGGCCTTTACCTCATTGCCACTTGGATGAAAGGGCAATTTGGTAAATATAGCATCTCTCAAAAAGATCTCAGAAAGAGATCACAACCGCTGGATTTTATGCTCTGCACAATTCTGGGTTTACAGAAAAAGAGTGTTGACCTACATTTCCATAGTGTTGACACTACTGATCAGAAATTCCAATTTCCCTTTACTAGCAGAACTCTAGTGTCGACCTGATCAACAGACAGAGTCGACCTTCTGAGAATATCTCCAAAACTAGTTCACTGGATGACAACTAGTGTCGACCTTACTCTCAGCTAGTGTCGACCTTACTGGCAGCTTGTTCTTCAAGAACTTGCTAAGCAGACTGATAGAGTTGACCTTACTGTCAAGTAGTGTCGACCTGATTGTAACCTTTTCTTCAGAAGCTTGCTGGGCAGTCGCGTAGTGTCGACCTATCTGACAAGTAGTGTTGACACTATTTTGACAAAACTTTGCAAACCTGTAAATATAAAGAGTGGACCATCAAAAGATGTCATTATTAGTAAAATATGAAACATTAAGCATAAAGAACATGTTGTTTTGTTATCATTGTAATATGTGCAATATGTCATCATCAAAATCAAAGTGTGAGTGTTTGGACAACATTCACAACCAAATGTTTTAGTCATCATTAAAATCAAAGTACGAGAGTGTAGACATCATTAATATGTCATCATCAAAACACACAACTCAACACACTCTACGTCGGTGGACTGTCAGTGGAAGACCGTGCGGTTCGAGATACCTGAAGCACCTGTGCTTTGCTTGCGAGGTACACAGTCTATCCTCTGTAGAGCTTGGCGCCTGATCTGAGATGGTTGTGTGACTTACTTGGCTTCTGTGAGTTTCTCGGATTCTGACGAGTTATCTATTTTAGATGTGCCTACTGTTTGTGACTTTGCTGATATGTTTCTAGATGATCTACCTAGTTTATCGCCATGCGGGAGGTAGATTTCTCCTTTGAGTTGTTTCCAGGGATGCTGCCTATGTCCAAGGTAGCGTACCGAATGGCGCCAACAGAGTTGCGGGAGTTGAAGCGCCAACTCGATGAGTTACTCGAGAAGGGCTTCATTCGTACGAGCAATTTGCCCTGGGGTGCACTAGTATTGTTTGTGAGGAAGAAGGATGGTAGTCTCAGAATGTGCATCGATTATCAGTAGCTGAATCAGGTTACAGTGAAGAATAAGTATCCGTTTCCCAGGATCGATGACTTGTTTTGACCAGTTGTAGTCAGCTTTAGTGTTTTCGAAGATTGACTTGAGATCAGACTACTACCAGTTGAGGATCCGAGAGTCAGATATCACCAGATCAGCCTTCTGTACCCGCTACGACCACTTTAAGTTTGTCGTGATGCCTTTTGGGCTCACGAATGCACCGGCAGCCTTCATGGAGATGATGCATAGTGTGTTCCGAGAGTACTTGGATAGGTTTGTAGTAGTGTTCATGGATGACATCCTGGTGTACTCAGCGACAGCGGAGGAGCACGAGGTACACTTGAGGCTTGTGTTGGAGGCACTGAGGAGTCACCAACTTTATACCAAATTCAGCAAATGTGAATTTTGGCTAAAGGAGGTGCACTTTCTTGGTCACGTGGTTTCAGGTGCAGGGGTGGCAGTGGATCCTACCAAGGTTGAGGCAGTAGTTTCTTGGGACCAGCCCACTACAGTTGCAAAGGTGCGCAATTTTCTAGGGTCGGCAGGCTACTACAGAAGGTTTGTTTAGGACTTTGCTAGAGTTGCTGAGCCGCTAATGAGGTTGACCAAGTGAGAGACCAGGTTCGTGTGGATAGCAGAGTGTGAGCAGAGCTTTCAAGAGCTGAAGAGCAGGTTGACTTCAGCTCCGATTCTTGTTGTACCATCTAGTAGCGGTGGTTTTGTTGTCTACACCGATGCTTTGGGGACTAGTCTTGGTGCCATGTTGATGCAGCACGGGAGGGTATTCACTTATGCTTCTAGACAGCTGAAGAAGCATGAGCAGAACTATCCGACTCACGACTTGGAGCTTGCAGCAACTGTGTTTGCCTTGAGCTTGTGGAGACACTACTTGTACAGCGAGGTGTTTGAGGTTTTCACAGACCACAGGAGCCAACAATATGTCTTCACTCAGAGCGATCTAAACCTGAGGCAGCGCAGGTGGGTCAGTACCTGAAGGACTTATTCTTTCCTATCACATGGGAAAGACTAATGTTGTAGTCGATGCTTTGAGCAGGAGAGCCCACTTGAGTTCATTGTTGGTTAGACATTGGAGGTTGTTGGAGGACGCCTCTCGGGGAGTGTTCTCTCTGTCGAGACTCAGAGGCAGAGCAGTGTTGACCAGTTTGACAGTTCATCCAGTCATATACCAGCAGGTGATAGAGGCTCAGAGTGCAGATTCAGACCTAGCAGAGATTTTGCAGATGCTAGAGGTGGAGCTAGACGAGGACAGTGAGGTCAAATTCTGAGGTAGATTGTACATTCCAGCGGACGTCAGGCAGGAGCTGTTAGCGGAGGTGTACAGATCGAGGTACTTTGTTCATCCTGGTTCCACCAAGATGTACCACGACTTGAATTGACTTTTTTAGTGGCCCAGGATGAAGAGAGAGATTGATTAGTTTGTCACTCGTTGCCTTACCTATCAGCAGGTGAAGGCAGAGCACCAATGTCCTGGTGGTGAGCTACGATCGTTGCCCATTCCTGTGTGGAAGTGGGAACACATCACCATGGACTTTGTGGTTAGTTTACCTTGTACTTCGCTGGGTCACGACAGTGTGTGGGTGATCGTTGACCATATGACGAAGACGTATTGTTTTCTACTAGTCAGATCAGCTTGGTCAGTGAATAGACTTGCTAGATTGTTCGTAGACAAAGTAGTACCGTTGCACGGGACCCCAGTCTTTATTGTCTCACATAGAGATCCGAGGTTTACTTCTCATTTTTGGCACAGTTTTCACAGGGCACTGGGCACAGAGTTGAGACTGAGTTTAGCCTACCACCCGTAGATAGACGGTCAGTCGAAGAGGACCATATAGATCGTCAAGGACATGTTGAGAGCGTGCTACCTAGACTGGGGCGGCACGTGGGAGTCGCACCTTTCCATGGTGGAGTTTGCTTATAATAATATCTTTCACTCCAGCATTGGGATGGCGCCCTATGAGGCTCTGTATGGCAGACCATGTTAGACACCTTTGCACTGGTATGAGGTTGGTGAGAGGTAGTTATTGGGACTGGAGCTTGTGCAACAGTGTGCAGATACAATGAGATTGATGTGACAGAGACTACAGACATTACAGAGTAGGCAAAAGAGCTACGCAGATGTTCGCTGGAGGCCACTACAGTTTGAGGTAGGTGACAGTGTGTTTCTATGGATCTTGCCAACCAAGTTTGTTCTCAGGTTTGGGAAGAGGGGAAAGCTTAGCCCGAGGTTCATTGGTCCCTTTCCCATCCTGGAGCGGCTTGGCAAGGTTGTGTATAGGTTAGCTATTCCATCCTAGTTGGCAGGGGTTCACGTCATCTTCCACATCCCGCAGCTGAGGAGTTACATGCCAGATCCGTCACACGTGCTTGACTACTCACAGTTAAAGGTTGCTCCACATCTGTTAGTGCCAAAGTAATCGGTCAGTGTTGTCGACCGCAGAGTGCAGCAGTTGCACAGGAGGTAGATCCTGCTTGTCACGATTGCTTGGGAGAATCGCATCGGTGGCGAGGCCGCGTGGTAGCACGAGGATCATATGTGGGAGCACTTTCCATACTTCTTTGAGTTACTGGTATGTTTGTTTGCCTTCGTCCCCCCGGTTTCTCCCTTAATTTCAAGGATGAAATTATTTTTTTGTTGGTTAGATTGTAACATCCTTGTTTTCTTTGGTCAACCACCCTTCTGTGAAGGTCGAGATGTATCGGGCTGTTGCCTTCTGAAGGCGACTGGGGTGACTATCACGGTCTGGATAAGAATGCGACGGGTGACCCTGTTGCATTCCTGCTCTGACCATAGCATGTGTTTTGTCATCTTACTGTCGAGACAGTTGGGACACGTGTCGTGGCGCATGTAACCTAATCGCGACATGCCAGGTCGTCGCATTCAAGTTTCCAGGTCTGCCAGGGCGACGCGTGGCCGATTTGACTGTCAGGTCTGACGGGGTTTCCAGATTGCGACGTAGGTAGCCGTCGCATTCTTGATGGGAATGCGACGGCCAGCCCTTTCACTTTCTTGAGTCAGTGGCTGATATAAGCTGGGCCATCAAACCTTTCTTCTTCTTCCCTTCCTTCCTCTGACCCCTCTGTGTGTGTTTCCTCCATGGAGAGTGTGTGAGGGTGTTGGTGGTGAGAAGTGTGTTCTTCTCGGCGTGGTGTCCTCTTCGGCGTGGCTTCTTCTTCTTCATGGTGACCCTTCTCTGGTGTGTAGGAGGTCGTGGCTTGCTCGTGGATGGCATGAGCATGAAGCTTGGAGCAAGGAGGAGGTGGCCATGCACACGAGAAGACCCCAATGAGTTGGCTCTTCATTTTGAGGTAGGGACCCTCTTCTTCCCCCTAGTTCTACCATGCTAGGATCACCTATCCTTCTACAAGCCTTGTAGATGCCATGATAGGTGTTTATGAATGCTTGGTTTGATCCTTTTAGCATGTTTGGGGGTTTGGGGTTTGAGTGTTATGCTTGCATGTGAGGATTCATGAGTGTAGATCCATCTCCTTGACATGCATGGGTGTGGATGAGGGTGGTTTGGATGTTTAGCATGTGGTTTGAACGCTCTCCATGTTCCCCTCCCTCTGGAAGTTGTGTCGTTACTTTTATTCCGTGTCTCACTCCGACGGGAGGTGGTAGAGGGTAAGGAGTGTAGCGCACCTGACCAGTTGACTAGTGGTTGTTGTTCTGTGGCTAGTGTCTTTGTCCAGACATTGGTTCTCTATCTGTGTTTACAGTTTTGGTGTTCATCCCAGTGCCGTGGTTTACACGGGTTTCCGGTCCCGATGTGTTTAGACTGATGGCCGTGTAGTTACTTTCCGCTTCCGCACTTACTCTGTTAGTAGAATAGATTACTTGCTTCATTTTAGTTATAAACATATCTCTATTCTGCTTGTTAGAACCAGTAAGCGATTGGTAGTCCCTACTGGGTTTCTTCGTGAAGCTCATTCCCTCCTTTACAGGTGAGACTTCATAGCAGTATCTTCCGCGGTGGGTGGAGGAGACCGGGCCGTAGTAGACTACGCCCTCGTTGAGCAGTGTTCCCTTTGTACTTGTCTCGTCACCCTCGGGGTATGCCCCTAAGGGATTTGTTATTCCCTTTCTTTTTGCACTTGTACTTTGTTACTTGGGACTGTAGTAGACTCGTACTTTGTGTTGGATACTTTTCCCTCACTTGTTAGTACATTTTTAGTGCTTGTTGTCGTTGCTTACTTCTGTTACATATCTTGTTAGACTGGTTTGTTTGCCCTTCTGCGTCTTCGGACCCGTGGGCGGCGGTGACGATGGTCGGATTCTTGGCAGGAGCCGAGGGTCCATGCGTCGGGGTTGTTATCGATACAATATGCAGTAGGCAGAGATCGTGAGTGCAAATCTGACAGAGGACAATATGGATGTTCTTTGTGACAAATGTCAGAAGATCATTTTCGCAGACTTTGACACATGCTTTTAAGATAAGGATATTTTTAGATTTATGGAATAGAGCCATAAGATTTTTATATTCGAAGGTTTTGTAAAAATAAGAATGAAATACATGTTGATTTATCATGTGTACTAAAGATTCAATTCAGAATGTTGTTGAATTCAGGAGTTTAACTGTGATCTTACTTAATTAAAAATGTCATGAATAAAATGTTAATGATGAGAAAATATCATAAAATTTATATATTCTTCATTTTATCTGATAAAAATATAATGTTATTTAATTGAAGTGATACATCAGATATGATGAAGTGAATCTTTGTGTCACGTCCCGACGTGGAATATCGGAACGCGAGGCAGTTGCAAGAAAAAGTATAGAGCAAGTACTAGACATCAAACCATTGCACAACGAATAATACTAAAGCAAACCTTTCTCATTAATAATTTCCAATGTCTAATTACAACCACTAATATCAGAGCCAATCTATAGGGCCCAATTACATTGAAATAAAGAAAAGGACTAAACTTCAAATCTAACTACTACAACGATAAACATAGTAATAGGACGCTTGGGTACTCATGACATCACTCCAGGTCGTTCCCGTCCTCTTGAGTGTATGGTTCATCCTTGGTCTCACCTGAGAACACAACGACAAATAACGCAGGGTGAGAGATAACGCCCAGTAGGACTTAAATCTCAGGCTCAAGCAGACTTTAAATATTTAATGCATTAAAGGCAGAGTAACTAATGAGAGAGTGAGAAAGTCAAGTATGGTAAAAGATAGCAGGATAGCGCATGATCGAAATAGCAAAACTTTCCAAATATAGACTTTCCAAAAATAGCACAAGTGTCGGGAATAGCACAAAAATAGCAGGATGGCCATAGCACAATAGCACAAGTATAGCAATAGCACAACGAGTATAGTATAGCATTTTTTTTTTGTTAATAGACAACGAGAGATCATAGCACTTTTTGATTGTCATTTAGATAGTCGAGATAGATAGCACTCGAGTGTAATGCCAAACACTCTGATCATTTAACTCCCATGGGCACTAGCACCTTCGGGTGCACATCCCAGGACCAGATCAGGCCCTTTATATATTGTCAGGCATTGGTTATATTGTTTATCTTTAGACAATCAGTCAATGGCCAATATAGAGTACCAAGAAATAGATAAGAGCATTAGATGAACAGTTGAGATAGCAGAGTGAATGTGAATAGATGAGCGAATAGAGTATAGATGAGAGCTAGTGGACATTGCACGTAACACTTTGAATAAACAGGTGGTAGTAACAGTGCACAACACACACACTTGGTGTTGGCAGTCAGGTGGAACTCACAACCCTACCGCTGGCCTTGTTATGCACAGGTCCAGAGGTCCAGCGTTATTCAAGATGAGAGCGAACTTCTAATAACCGTTTGGATCGTATTCATCTCTAAAGGGTATTATAGGTGTTAGGGTACAACTAGCTCGTCGACCATGTGGGAATCCATGGACAGAGGAGACTTATGGAGGCCTTGAACAAGGATTCATTAGTCCGGCAGATGGAGTATCCGACGGAGAGTTCATCCAAGTCAAGAGAGTGTGTTTATAGAAACAAGTGCTCAACGTTCTAGAGGAATTCTAGAACAGTGGAGCGTCGAGATCGGTGTTTCAAAACAATGCGAAAATCAAGGACAAGTTCATTTATAATTAAGGCAATTTAATTGCATAAATTACCAGATATATTATGTCACATGTTCATGCCAATTAAGCCATGTTCGGATGGTTCGAGTGTGTGCATGTGACATGAAATCATAGATGGAAATTAGTCATGTGTTTGTATTTTAAATCACATATAAAAGTTCAATTTATATTAAGTGCATTTACTGCGGTTATAACTGAGATTAAAGGGTATAAGCACACTAGGCAATTAGAGCGTTCCAAATCAAGGCTCTTCTACAAAAATCCAGTGATCGCGACGGACACTTATAAGGATCGCGATGGGGTCGGATCAGAACACGACAGTACCTTGTAAGGATCGCGACAGGCTTGTATGATCAGGCACTGAGAACGCGACAGAGACCTGTAAGGAACGCGACAGACCGTTCAGACCAGGCATAGTGATCGCGACGGCGATGCCTGTCGTGTTCAGAACGCGACTGGCAGACTGTCGCAACTCGACCACAGAACGCAACCTATCTGGCCGTCGCGTTCTGGTGGTCTGTGCCCGAGTACGACAGGAAACAGACACTTCTTGGATTGTAGACCAGACCTTCCCTGTTTTGACACATGGTTGTTCTAAAACTAAAAGCAATCGTATAGTGCATGAAAAATTGCAAAACCAGTTTTAAACAGATCTAGACATGCATGGGTACTTCCAGTAAATCAGAATTGGAAAGCAACGAAGGTTTCAACATGGTTTAATAAAGAGTAATCAGGACGAACATAGATTTGTGTACAGTTGGGATCAACGAATTAATTCGCATGTGAGGGTGGATGGAAATTAGGGCTTTCAAGGGCAAATGAAACCTAACAACCATCAGAATCTTCAATAAAAAAATTGTGGCATGAGATTAACTTTAGAAGGAGAACAAGATTTAATAAGGGGGTTCGGGGTCAAGATAACTGCAGAACTTCAAAAATCAAGAAGTAAATATGTACTTGAGGATAAATCATGAAACTTGAGGGTATTGCTCATGATGATGGGAAGAACCTACAGTTAAAATTTTATAGTTTATGCTCGAGAGAATGCCTACCTTTGATTGTTTTCTTCTTCTAGGGTTAAGACTTAAAGAACTCGGAGAAGAACTTGGGAGATCCCTCTTCTCCATGAATTCTCCTCCTCTTGGCCTCTCTTCCTAATCCAACAACCCCTTGGCACAAGCTAGGGCTGGCCATGAGGGTTTTAGGAGAGTATTTAAGCATCTCCCCATTCTATTTCCTACTATGACTCTAATTCCCTTTTTATTCCGAATTTCCTAATTCCTTCTCCCCTTTTTAGGCATGAGATCTCCTAATTGGGTGAGGATGTGAGCTAATTTCATGGGCAACCCATTAGAGTAAGTTTAGGAATCCCATTCCAACTCAAACTTCCTTTGTAATGCATTAAATGCTTCTTTTATAATTAAGCATTATTTTAGTTACGAATTTAGGGTAATTTCCCATTATTCCCCTTTTAAAAATTACTATTTTGGCCCACTAAATTCTATTGGGTCAATTTAATAAAGCCTAGTACTTCTTTTCATTTAATGAGTTTTATTTAATTCTCTTTTCATTAATTTCCTATGTAATTTATTTTCTTTTAATTGATCTTCTAATAAATCAAAATTTTTAATATTATGTAAATTTTTATTTTGTTCAAAATTTCAGGTTGCTACACTTTGTATATATCAAAGTAAACTTCAGATATGGCGAAGTGAACTTTGTATATGATGAAGCTAACTTCGGATATGACGAAGTTAATCTTCATATATCACGATTTCAACATGATTAGTCGAAGTAAGATCTTTGTGTTTTACTTCGCGTATGGCGAAGATAACTTCAGATATGACGAAGTGAACTTCGGATATGATGAAGTAAGCTTCAAACATGATGAAGCGAACTTCGTATGTCATGATTTCAACATGATCAATCGAAGTAAGATGTCATGCCTCCGATTTTAGCAGCGAAATTAAATCAGGAACATGACAAACAAGCAAGCATTTAGAAGCCATAAACAATTACTTAATATCAACAGGTCCCATAATTCAATAATCAAAACTCCTTTATTTATCATAAGTGAACGTTACAAACTCTAAATGTCAAAATAAGGACGACTCCCCACTACTAGTCTCATCTCTCTCTCAAAGAAAGACAAAATTACAAAGATTACTAATCTCTCACTAACTAGAATAAAGAAAGACTCTCTAAAGTGTACTTCACGCTCGGCGCACAAGTCCCATCATGAAACATACTCCTCATCTTCACGACCTGAAATGTTAGGAAGCAGGTATGAGTAAACTAGCCCAATAGGATTTATATCTCAATGTGCGTGCAATGATATACGTGATTAGCATTTTAAATAAATAGAATCTCTACAAGATCATGATGACAAGACATGCATGACATTACTAACAAGTTAAATGAATGAACATAGTAGAATAATCAACAGATATCATAGCGAATCATGTACTGACTTTCATAAGCATTGGACAAGGAATTCAAGAATGAGATCGTATCACATAAACAAGAACTAGCCATATTCACACAAATAACACATATTCACATGATCAAACATATCATATCAAATGAAGGCACATTCACACAAATCTTGCACACATGCTAGAGCCATGCCACGCCCCATAAGTCCATACTCCCACGGTTAATAAGTACGTTGGGGCGCTCCTCCCAAAACCAAACAGGGCCCCTTATCTGCACATGCATTGGTCATTGGGCCGAAGTCCCACGTTGTGCCGATCAAACATATACATATTATGGCCACAAATTTCCAAGAACAAGATCATAGTAATAAGGACATGATCATTCACGGAGTTCAAAGATATGACAATAGCTCGAGAGATCAATCGGACAACATAATGGCTTATTTTAAATTTTTATAGACTTTAATGTATTGACAAGAGTATAGACAAAGGACAGATCGTACACAGAATAAGTGCTCTCTATATCCAGGGAACTTCGTGGTACAACTAGCTCGGTCTCTATGAGGGAATCCACAGAGTACAGAGACTGACAGAGATCTTAGAGGAAAGGTCGCTAGTCTGCTACTATGAAATGACAAACAGAGAGTTTTGCAATCCCCCAAGAAGGGTGTGCCTAATCGTGCAAGTGTGTAAGTGTCATGACTCAGAGACTTTATTAACTTATGCGTGCAAAGAATGGTAGTATATGCAATAATCGGAAAGCATATCAAATAAGGAAAGTCCAAATTCGGAAAGTCACAAAATAGCAAGGATCATTAAAGGAAAGCTTTAAATATAGCTGGTCCATCTCTAAATATAGCATGTTCTCTTCAAGTAGGTTTATGGAACAACTTATATCATGACATATTTAACATTAATCTAGATCATAAGGACAAAGTGGCATAATCAAAGGAAGAGTATGATCAATCACTTGCATATAGAGCATTAGAATCATATTCACGTTATTAACACTTTTAACATGTGGTTGATAGCTTTTAGGGTCTTGGGTGCACATAGACATAAAGGACATTGTAAGGAGGCATACAATAACCATAAAATCAAGGTTTTTCAAAGTAAGAAGTCTCTGGTACATAGTGAAATCGTGTCGGAACTAGTTGTCGCACTTTAAGGAGGGTTAACATGTTAAAAGAGGATGAAATTTATTCTGGGTCTAAATCACGACCACTTGACCGGTCGCCTTTTTATAGTCTCATAGTGGACCCCAAACTCAAACATACATGGAAATCAAGGGGTTAGGTGGGCGGAAAAAATCGTCAAAATCGTGTCCACTTAGTTGGACGCGGTTTACATATGACCCAGAAACTAAAATGGAGCACAAAACGATACATGCCGAAGTTTGGGTCTGCTGAAAATTCACAATAGGATGACCGGACATAGTTAAAAACACCTCAAATTTGCGACCACCTCAGTCGTCGTGTTTTAGAGGCCTTAAATCGCGTCCACTGGACTGGATGCGATTCAAGTGCTCAACCCGAATGCGGACTAGGCTGCGCGATCTTACTTTTCGTATTAAAACTATAGGTTCTAGGGGTTTTTAGACAAAATTCTTAACATTAAACTTGTGAGGAACTTGGATATGAAGAACCCTATGGCTTTGGTTTCATCCAATTAGACCTAGGGATGTGTAAATAATGAGGTTAATAAGAAAATTCCTAAAACTACGCGACGATCCGAAAATGCTTAATACTCTTTACTCACAGAATCAAAATATATTGGGCAAAATAAGGACAAATGAAAGTAGACTCAAAGAGCTTTTAGATGGTATATTCCATGTTAAGTTTTAGACCGAGATCACCTACCTTTAGTTGCTTCCAACACCTTGGTCTTCACAGGTCAAAGTAGGGGTAAAGGGGGATGAAGACTCCTTAATCCTTGCTATTGGGTCACCTCTCTTGCTCGTGAAGGTTCTTTCCACATCCAGCAATGAAGTGAGAGTGCTAAAGTCAGCCATATAAGGTCTTATGATGGTTTTATAATGTTAGGTGTGGCCAATTCCTAGTTTGGGGTTTCTAAATATTATGGTAGGAGTCCTACCATGACTAGAACTACCATATGAAACTATTTCCATCTTAATCCAACACCAATTAGCAAGTAGTAGAGAGCAAATTCGGCTATCATGTTGAGCTTAGGTTTGGGTCATGATTAATGGCCCAATTAACTCATGTTTAACCTTAAATGACCCATTTTACTAATGGGTATTGGGTTAATACGAATTTTAAACATTATTTTCTTTTTTTTTTACCACCTATTGGCCAAATAAACATGATTTGACCTCAAACATCTATTTCACTTTAGTTAGTTATATGAAATAACATAAACACATTATCAAGTTTTATCACCTTAAGTCAGAGTTTATGATTTTACTAACCCAAACATGTTTGTCTGACCCTAATTTCTTTACTATTATTTGTATTCCTTTATTTAGTTTGTCATCGTAACTCTTCGTGTGATTTTGAGTGGGTTTTACACCTACGATAATCACTTTTATCGTTATCGGGTTATTCGTCTTAAGGCTTTGTTCAGCATTGGCAACTCAAGTATTCATGTCTTCACACATTTTCTTTATTACTCCTTGTAATTTATAATTTAGTGTCTGAACATAAACTTTCACTTAATTTCGTTGAAATGTCCCGCATGTGATAATGAGTTTTATTATTTACTTATATTTTAAAATTTTAGGTTGCTACATAAGATCTTCGTGTTTTACTTCATATATGACGAAATAAACTTCAGATATGATGAAGTGAACTTCAAACATGACGAAGTGAACTTCGTATATCATGATTTCAATAGGATCAATTGAAGTAAGATCTTCATGTTTTACTTCGTATATGACGAAGCTAACTTCAGATATTTCTTAGGCAAACAAAGTTATACTTTAGGATTTCTGAGAAGAATAATTTGTACGTCTAAGTATATTATTATTTTTTGTTATATGACTTATCAGAGTGAGAAATATAGTTTTCTTTATGGGTCGATATCTGTTCATTTTGTCATCTTCAAAACTATTATATGATATGGATTAAATCTTTAAATATGTAATGTATATTTTGGACAGAGGTTCAACAAGCTCCACAACCTCTATGGCAGTAGTGTCTCATTGGCACATCTTTTACGAACATTTTATCTTGTTCACACATACACATGCACTCATGCAAAAGTAATATAAACATATAACAAGCTATTAACCATCATTAATAAGCAAGCGTTTCAGGCTGTTAATTTCAGTAATTACACATATTTTAACTTAATTTAAAAGCATATCCCATAAGAAGCTTTTAACAGTGCAAAAATATCTACGGTGCTCCTAAAAATCTAGAAATTTTACAAAACATAAATTTCATTTATTATATCAAACCATTAAATTTTCATAATTTTATGACAATGCTACAATTTACTGTAATTTACATAATATTATCATGGATAGAAAGTATATTTCGATAAATACTTATTAAGAACAGAAAATTCTCATATCAAAACCATGTGATGGCATGATAGACAGGAGTAACTCTGAAAAATATCACGATTTAAATCAATAGGAAGAGGCACACCAGAATTATCTAACAAATTTCTAACATTATTCACCATAAAGAATAATAATAAATCAAGACCACCTGTAGCAACTTGATATTTTAAATAAATAAATATAAATATTGAAAAAAAATAAATTAATTAAACCCAATAAACAACAAGAAGTAATGGGCTTTATTAAAATAGCTCACACAATGGTTATTGGGCCAAATTAGGAGTTTGGATTATGGAGCAAGAGGAAATACCCCTAAATTCGTAATAAAAATGTACAGAAAATAGGAAAGGACAAATTAAGGTTAAAACTAATGCAATTAGCCATGTATAGCATCCAATTCGTGACCAGCCTTGCTAGGTGCTTACCTAATGGAATTGCTACTCCAATTGGGAGTAGAACCTCCAAAACATAGAAGGAGTCTAACCAGAACCGTACCCCACCCTCCTAGTTGCAATAGGACTTGAAATAAACCCTAGACATATAAATAATCTTCATAAGACTTGTGGGGAAGGTTCACCATCGTGTTGGAGTCATGTGGAGGCAAGCTAGGGCACCAGGAGGAGAGGAGAACGGCTGGGAAACCGAGCTTCTTCCTCAACCGTGCTTTGCTGCAACCTGTGCGCTGACCTGTGTTAGATCTACTCAAATGTAGGTATTCTCGGGCTAAAGAAGAACAAAACTCATACCATCTTGTAGGACATCTTGTCTAGCTTCGTTTGCAATTGATTTACCTAATTTTCATCATGTATACTTCGAGTTATAAGCGTTTTCCCATCACTATGCAAGTGTCGGGCTTTTCATGTTCATATTGCTATGAACGCTACTGAGACAAAATTGATTCGGTCCAAAGGCATAGTTCTCTTCTATTCATCATCCCCTACAAGTTTCATGTTTACAACTTTGTCCCAAGAGCCATAGATTTCGAGTTATAAGCCTTGCATGTAAGATCGCTGCATGTTTCACTATTCTCGGGTTGAACGTTGAATCGCGACCGACCCATACATCGTGTTTCTTCGACTGGTATCACGTCTACCTTAAAGGCGACCACCCATGTCATCGAGTTTTAGCTAGGGTTGACAAGTACCGTTGCATCAAACTGTGTGCCTTTTCGATGTCAGAGATTTCTGAACCGCGACCACGAAGGTCGCGTTTTAGTCTTGTTTCCACTTTTAGGGATTTAAGTTATTTCGAAAAATAAGGTTTTGCATGAACGCATCGGACCTTGCCGTCACGATTCGGTATCGATTCCCATGAACGCATCGGACTTGCACATCGTGATTCTAAGTCATCAATCGATTCATCCCTGTCTAGTTACCCTAAACGCACAGCCGACGTCGTCGCGTTTCTGTTTAGAATCGATGTTGTTAAACACGACCATTAGATCCGTCTCAATTTGTCTGTGTATTTCCAACAACTTTATTGTTCTATTTAATATGATTATTTAGGCTTGATAATCATGATTATACACTGTAATACTATGTAGTGAACAGTAAACAACCATCCTAATGAACTTTGGATATATTTCTTAAATTAAAAGACATTGTGCACGACTATCATATGTTCTCTTGATTTCTCTCACATGCACAAACCAAGCGTTTATCTTTGCCATGAGACCATGCAAAAAATACGTGAATAAAATATCTGGTAAATTATTTCAATAATTACATATTATTAACTCATGATAATAATGACATTGTCTATGTTTTTCACGTTGATTTGGAATACCGTTACCACCGCTCTACTGTTCTAGAATTCCTCTAGAACGTTGAGCAACTCGTTTTCTTTACACACTACTCTCTTGACAAGTTGGAACCTCTCTGTTGGACATTTCGTTCTGGCAGACAATGGACCTTTTGTTAAGACCTCCGTAAGACTCCGTACTTTGATGGATTCCCTCATAGAGACCGAGCTGGTTGTACCCTAACACCTATAACACCCTTAGGCATCAACATGATCCAAATAGCCTTAGAAGTTCTCTCTTATCTCGAGATCATGCCGGACCTCTAGACCTATTCATAACATGTCCAGTGGAAGGTTAGTGAATTCTACCTGACTACCAACACCAATCATGCGTGTTGCGGAACTGTTACTATCGCATATTTTAAACTATCACTTTATGTGCAATGACATATAGTTCTCATCTATACTCTACTCGCTCATCTATTCACACTCTCTCTACTTACTCGTCTATTCATCAAATACTCTCATATATTTCTTCGTACTCTCTATTGGTCATTTCACTGATTGTCTAAAGATAAACAATATGACTAATGCTTGGCAATATAAAAGGGCTCGGTCTGGTCCTAGGAGGTGCGCCCAAAAGTGCTAGTGCCCGCGGGAGTTAATTGACCAGAGTGTTTGGCATTACACTCAAGTTCTATCTATCTTGACTATCTAAATGAAAATCAAAGTGCTATACTATACTCGACTCGTTGTGCTATTGTGAATCATTGTGCTATGGCCATCCTGCTCTCTGTGCTATATTGAAAACTTGTGCTAACTTGATCCATGTTATTATGCTATCTCTTACTTTACTTGACTCTCGCTCTATCATTTAGTGACTCTCCTCTTTAATACATTAATCATGTAAAGTTTGCCCGCACTATGAGATATAAATCCTACTAGGTGTTGTCGCTCACCCTACATTATTTGTTCATTGTGTTCTCAGGTGAGACTGAGGAGAATTAGTACACTCACGAAGATGGGGAGGATCAGGAGTGAACCATGAGTACCTGGCGTTCTAGTTCTATATTAGTTGTCATAGTTTAGTCTTTTACTTGTTGGGTTGAGTGTGTTTTGGAATTTACTAAAGTTGCATTTTAATGATGACCAATGAACATCACTCATACTTTGATTTTGATGATGACATATCATTATTTTAATGATGACATATTGTTATGTTAATGATGACATACCATTATTTTAATGATGACATATTGTTATGTTAATGATGACATATCATTATTTTAATGATGACATATTGTGATTGTAATGATGACAAGTTGTGATTTTAATGCACAATAATTGAAACATGTTAAATGCACCACACATGTAATGACAATATTCAAAAAGCATGTTTCCAAACACATTTATCATTTATATTAATGATAATATCTTGGACTAATGATTTATGTGTTTAATTCTCAGGGACAAACATTTCTTGCAAAGGTAGTGTCGACACATCTCTCACTGGTGTCGACACAATGCTTCAAAGCCAAGCAAAAATGTTGAAGAAATGGTCAAGTAGTGTCGACACTAGACCAAGTCAGGTCGACACTAGAGGCAGCTCCCAGAGAACCATGTCAACAGGCCTCTACATCATCGACACCAAATGCAGTCAGGTCGACACTATAGAGCCTTCTCAGAAGGCCCTTTTGTCATTGTCTACAGTGTGTCGACACTAGATCATCTCAGTCGACACTAGAGACCTATCCCAGGGAAGTTTTTCTGCTAGTCTGGACTGTGTGTCGACACTAGACCAGGGCAGGTCGACACACTCGGAAACTCTGTGACTTAAAGTTTCTCCTGGACACGTGGCTGCTTGGAATTAGGGGATTTGACCTAGGGTTCCGTGCCCAGCACCCCAAGGCACTTTATGGACATATGGGGCTATAAATACCCATGTTCCTTGTACCCCAAAGGCAAGAGAGCCCATACACTTCCTGAAGAACCTTTTTGGCGGCTGAAGGGGTTTTCCCCAGATCTTGCTCCATCTCCAGAAGCTGCAAGCCATCCTTTCAAGAGGAAGGACAAGGGAATCAAAGGGAATCCCTGGAGAGAAGGTTGCTGTGCAAGGCAAGGGAGCAGATCCTACTGAAGAGGCTCAGGAGAATAAGGATTTCTGGCATTTCAGATGCCATCAAAGTAGAGCATCGCCGATTGAGGAGAATCTCCATCGATTTCCATCAAGCCTCCTCAATTGAAGTCTCTGCAAGGCCTCTTCATCGAAGAACATTCTTTCTACATCCATTTCCCTCATCTCAGAGTTTGTTCTTCCTTATTTCGTCTGTGAGATTTGTGCATGAAGTTTTGCACAAATTTCTGTGTACGAATCTATTTTGAATCAGATCATTGCTAGAGGATCTGATCTCTTTTGTGTTTGATCTAGCTTTTGTACTGTAAGCCGTCGAGCTCTGGTTTCTGAGTCGTCGCACTCACTATATGGTTTGAGCCGTCGTGCTCCATTTGGAGTCGTCGTACTCCGGTTGTTGTTTGAGCCGTCGTGCTCAGTTTGGAGTCGTCGTGCTCCAGGTGTTTCTTGAGTCATCGTGCTCAAGGGTGTTTGGAGTCATCGTGCTCCTGTGTGAGTTGTACTCAAGGTTTTGAGTAGTGTGGCCTCACTGTGTGAGGGGTGGACGTAGGAGTCACTTGAGGTGATTTCCGAACCACCTAAAATCCTCTGTGCAATGGTTTGAATTGGGTTTGACTTGTTTTATGCTAGATGCATGCATAGGGATTTCGTTCACACTACTAATTGATTTGCTCACACACACTAATCACACTCAGATCAGTAAATTATTTGGGTGATTTGATCTCTGATTCAAAGTAATTTTAAATTGCTTAAGCTTCCGCGTTAATTGGTATTAGATCTATTCAACCCCCCTTCTAGATCTGATCCATCCACCCATCCGTTCCTAACAATTGGTATCAGAGCGGGTTAATGACTGTTACTGATTTGATTTAATTGCTTCTGTTTGATCTCTATGGTAATTGCGTGAATTGTTTGCTTGATCTTTCACTGTCTCTGTGTGCTTAATAGCTCTGATTCCTACATTTGATATTAGAGCGGGTTAACCACTCTAATTATTAGATCTAATTCCTTGTTACATTGATTCTCTGTGATTAGATCTAATAATCTTTTGAGTTTTGGTATAATGGCAAATCTCTTTAAACTGCATGAATTTCCTGTTACAATTTTAGAGAAATCACCAATCTCACTTTCATCAAGTCTTTCAGAGAAAGCACAAAGAAAAGGAGCAAAAGGAATTCACAAATGCTCAATGGCAAAGAAGAACCTCAATGAATCCACAAGATCAACAATTCAGAAGGTTGTGGCTCTTACTGCACATTCTAGGAGCTCAGAGCATTCTTCATCCTCTTCAGAACACAAGAGTTCAAATGGGTCTACAAGTCAGGTAAATCAATTCCAGATCCATTATGCATTCTATTCTGACTCTGATGAAGGAATGTCTCATGATAGATTGATTGAATCTGTGAAAAGATACAAATCTTAATGTAAAGCTGAGCACTAAAAATAATGATTTGAAAAAGACTTTAAAACATTGCCATAAAGAAAATGAAAATTTGAAAAATGAAGTTGAAAATTAAATTCTGAGAAAGAGAATTTGGAAGATGAAGTCCAAATCTGTGAAAATAAACTGAATGATTGAAAGAAAACCATGAGCTATTGAAATCAAAAGTTATTGATCTGGAAAATGAAAATGGAAAATTGATGTCTCAATGAAAACTTCAAATTTGATAATGATCAATTAACAAATAGATTTCTAACATGGCTCATGATCATCAAATAATGAGAGATGCAAACACTTGTGAAGAAAATCATTACTTAAAAAGGAAGATTGAATGCTTGTTGCATGACAAACCATTGAACATGATTGTAGCAATTTAAATAATAAAATTTCTGATTTGGAAAAACAAATTGCTCAATTTGAAAATGAAAAGAACAAGATGAAAAATGGTTTGGATGTCATGCTAATTAACTTCAAATTCAGAAAAAGAAGTTGTTGCATTAAAAGCTGAAAAATAGAAGCTTGGATATGAATTGAAAATACTAAAAACACAAGTCTTGCTTCTGTGAGAGATAAGAAAAATGAAAATAAAACAAATTACAATTTTGTTAAAGCGGCTGCAAACAAGAACTCTGCTAATTCTAATGAAAACGAGTGAAAGTTCTTGTTCAGAAAGAGAAAGAGAAAAAGGAATGCTATTGTCAGAAGATTCATCTACCTTCTCCATCAGTTCAAAAAGCTCCAAGGCAAGTTCCAAAGTCACATCATGCCAAGAGCTACCAAAAGGCACCTCCTTCTCCTCATGGTAAGTCTCCTCACATGAAAAGGAGATTCCAGCAAATGCATACATGCCAAGGTAAGTACCAGGTAAGAAATGCTCTCATTTTCTTTAACTGCAATAAACCTGGTCATCTTGCTAAACATTGCTGGAGTAGAAATCAACACTTCAATAAACATACCAAATCAGTCCAATGCTTTCATTGTCATAAATTTGGGCATACTTCTAGGGAATGTTGGCATAGAACTGATAATTTTGTGCATGCTCCCATGTTTCATGTTAATGTACATAAGAATAAAGATCATGTTCATGCTGAAGATACTCAGAAATTCTATGTACATGAAAAAGGAACTGTTGCACAAAATATCTCTTCTGAATTCCATGTAAAAATCTCAATGATAAAAATCTGAAAAATAGAAAACAAAGTGTTCAGTATGTCATGGTGCATTCTATACCAATAGCACTAAGATTAGAAACCAGATTCAGTGTTTCTAGTCTTTAGAAAATGCACCCAATATCAAATCCTTTTGGATTCAAAAATCATTATTGCAGATTCATGGAAAATCCTTAGGACCCAAACAAGTTTGGGTTCTAAAATGTGTTGCCTGAATGCTGGATGCAGGGATCCTTGTAGTCAATCTCAAAATGAAGGCCTCATGACTAAGGCTACAAGGAAGTAAGTGAAGAGAATGAAAGAAAATGAAAATCTCTCCAGGAAAATACTTCTGAGAAATTCCCTGCTAAATAAAACTAAAATCAATTGGGACTCTATTTGCAAAGATGAATTGGTATATTAATGGTGACTGTGGAAGGACAAGTCATGCTTGTCTGGAAACTATCATTATGTGTGAGGAATTACCTCCGCCAAGTACCAATGATCTTCCTTGTGTAAGAGTCATTAATTTAAAATCCAAAAATTAGAAAACTTCATGAAAACATAGATGCATTGAGCAAGGTAAAAGAAATCTGGAACTAATTCTGTTCATAGTTCTATCAATGAAGAAATGCATCTATACCAAAATAATATAACTTTGGATTCAGAATCTTTGTTGCACTCTAACATTGATTTCATTGCAGGACCCAAGCAAGTGTGGGTCCCAAACCAGCTTGATCAAAAGCTGAGGAGTCTTGCAGCCATACATTGTAAATGGATTCAAGATATTGGCTGTACAAGGCAAGAAATGATTAGAGATTATAGTAAAATCTTTGAAAAGTAATTGAAGTCCATTCAGGTAAACTTCTTTATCATTTCAATCTGAATTGCCTGAATTGAAATGAATGTTAATTTTATCTGAAAATGAGAAATGTGTTTCAATGGTACTCCCAACAATGAACTTTGTGTCATAACAATTGGAATCATGTTTGTGTTTCATGCTTGCTTACTGTGCCCATGATTCTGTGTGCATTTCAACTACTTTGACTTTTTGGTATATCAAATGATGACATGTGGAAAAACAAGTTATGCTTGTTTGGAAACTATCATTATGCGTGAGTAAAATACTCCGCCAAGTACCATATCATGTTATGTTTAAAGCTAATTGTATGCATAATCATGTGTGAAGTGCTTGCTAGCTTTTTCATTCCATGCACGTATTAAGGTGGATTAAATTTGAAAAAGTGCAAAAATGTTCTTGAAAAATGCAATGAATTTCATGCTAAACTAAAGAATAATCGACCTTTTGCAGTAACTATGTGGTATATCAAATGGTGAAATGTGAAAGATAAGTTAGGCTTGTCTGGAACTATCATTATGCGTAGAAAAATTCTCCGCCAAGTATCAATAGTCTTTTCCTGCATAAAGGTCATCAAGAAAAATGAAAATCTCAAAACTTTATTTTAAATCTTTGAAACATTTTTAAGTTTTTGAAAACTTTTCTCCTTCAATAAATTGTCTGTTGATATATGCTTGATCATGTTCATATTCTTCTATGCAAACCACTTTGAATGAACATATCTGAATTGCTTAAATGATCATTTCATTTCATGCATATCTTATGGGGGAGTAAGTCAAAAGAATCTTTGAGTGAAATCTGAGAAATATTCTTTTATATCTGACTTATCATCAACTCCCTTCAGTTTGTTGCCAAATGTTCTTGCAAATGAACTCCTCACTCTCACATTGCATTGGGATTCTTGGTATATCAAATGTGATTTGAAGAAAGACAGGTCAGGCTTGTCTGGACACTTTCACTATGCGTGAGTATGTCTCTGCCAAGTATCAAGAGTCTTGTATGCAATTGTTGAGGGGGAGTCATGTCTTTCAATAAAACATCTTGCTCATTCCTCATGTTCACCTTGTGAAGGGAGATACATGAAAGGGGAGTCATTGTCACATTCCTTGACTTTACTGTCTATCTTGAACCCCAAAATCATCAGAATGTTTGAGTTATTGTGCTATTTTCTTATGAGAGAATTAAGACATTGAAACTAAACTCATTGTGCATTTAGTTTAATTTCAAAGATTTGAATCATTTCAAGGTTATGCAATCTTAATACTGAATATTTTTAAAATGATTTACAAAACACTATTATAGGCACATGAGTAGCTTTAATATTTCACTTGCGTATGTTTAAGCTTTATTTTTACCACATGTTAAGATAATTTTCTAAATCATAGTCATGTCTTGTCTGGTCAAAGCAAACATATTCCTGTAAAATATCAAAGAAAAATGATCAATCTGGAAAGATACAAACAGCAATGCAAATTCTTGAACCACCGAGTAACGGTCATCTCACCTAAAAAGTGATTTGTTTCGCGTCAAAAAGTAGAAATCAATTTTTCAACTCTGTATAAGATAATGAAAGTTTAACCACTGAGTAACCAGGAGGTCTTGCATCTGATCAATGTGATCTCTTGCACTGAAATGAGATTTAACTAATTATTCTTGTACTCTTTCCCAGTTCAAATGAAAACAAATCAAGACATGATAGAAAAGCTTAAGACCTTAGCACAGTTCATGTTTACTGATTTAGACCTATATTCCACATTGTGCTAAAATAAAGCTCCTAACATCCTTGTTAATATTTCTGCTCATTTATATAGGTCACTTTATTTCACATTTGCATCATTATTTAATCCCATTCAGATCATTATATCTTGCAATATTTTGTGTTGAGTGTGTCTTTGTGATTAAACTTTGTTGCACAATAACAAAAAAAAAAACCAATAATGTCTATCATATGTCAATATCACTCTGCCTCATTTATTTTGATCTTTTCTGACCATTTGTCTCCTTCACCTCATTAATTGATCTCTTACAATCCTTGGTTCTCTCACTTATCCTTCTTTTTGATGTTGTAAAAAAGGGGGAGAAAAAAGAGTTTCTGGGGGAAAAGAAAGAGTTTCTAGGGGGAAGAAAGGGTTTCTAGGAGGAGAAAGTTCAAAGGGTGTATATGGTCAAGGGGAGTCTTTGCAGTCAAGGGAGATATGTTTTGTCATCATCAAAAAGGGGGAGATTGTTGGCTTGAGTGTGTTTTGGAATTTACTAAAGTTGCATTTTAATGATGACCAATGAACATCACTCATACTTTGATTTTGATGATGACATATCATTATTTTAATGATGACATATTGCTATGTAATGATGACATACCATTATTTTAATGATGACATATTGTTATGTTAATGATGACATATCATTATTTTAATGATGACATATTGTGATTGTAATGATGACAAGTTGTGATTTTAATGCACAATAATTGAAACATGTTAATGCACACACATGTAATGACAATATTCAAAAAGCATGTTTCCAAACACATTTATCATTTATATTAATGATAATATCTTGGACTAATGATTTATGTGTTTAATTCTCAGGGACAAACATTTCTTGCAAAGGTAGTGTCGACACATCTCTCACTAGTGTCGACACAATGCTTCAAGCCAAGTAAAAATGTTGAAGAAATGGTCAAGTAGTGTCGACCCTAGACCAAGTCAGGTCGACACTAGAGGCAGCTCCCAGAGAACCATGTCAATAGACCTCTACATCAGGTCGACACCAGATGCAGTCAGGTCGACACTAGAGAGCCTTCTCAGAAGGCCTGTTTGTCAGGTGTCTACAGTGTGTCGACACTAGATCATCTCAGGTCGACACTAGAGACCTATCCCAGGGAAGTTTTTCTGCTAGTCTGAGACTGTGTGTCGACACTAGACCAGGGCAGGTCGACACTCTCCGGAAACTCTGTGACTTAAAGTTTCTCCTAGACACGTGGCTGCTTGGAATTAGGGGATTTGACCTAGGGTTCTGTGCCCATGCACCCCAAGGCACTTTATGGATATATGGGGCTATAAATACCCATGTTCCTTGTACCCCAAAGGCAAGAGAGCCCATACACTTCCTGAAGAACCTTTTGGCGACTGAAAGGGGTTTTCCAGATCTTGCTCTATCTCCAGAAGCTGCAAGCCATCCTTTCAAGAGGAAGGACAAGGGAATCAAAGGGAATCCCTAGAGAGAAGGTTGTTGTGCAAGGCAAGGGAGCAGATCCAACTGAAAAGGCTCAGGAGAAGAAGGATTTCTGGCATTTCAGATGCCATCAAAGCAGAGCATCGCCAATTGAGGAGAATCTCCATCGATTTCCATCAAGCCTCCTCAATTGAAGTCTCTGCAAAGCCTCTTCATCGAAGAACATTCTTTCTACATCCATTTCCCTCATCTCAGAGTTTGTTCTTCCTTATTTCATCTGTGAGATTTGTGCATGAAGTTTTGCACAATTTTTTGTGTACGAATCTGTTTTGAATCAGATCATTGCTAGAGGATCTGATCTCTTTTGTGTTTGATCTAGGTTTTGTATTGTGAGCCGTCGAGCTCTGGTTTGTGAGTCGTCGCACTCACTGTGTGGATTGAGCCGTCATGCTCCATTTGGAGTCGTCGTACTCCGGTTGTTGTTTGAGCCGTCGTGCTCAGTTTGGAGTCGTTGTGCTCTAGGTGTTTCTTAAGTCATCGTGCTCAAGGGTGTTTGGAGTCGTCGTGCTCCTTTGTGAGTTGTACTCAAGGTTTTGAGTAGTGTGGCCTCACTGTGTGAGGGGTGGACGTAGGAGTCACTGGAGGTGATTTCCGAACCACCTAAAATCCTCTGTGCAATGGTTTGAATTGTGGTTTGACTTTTTTTTACGCTGGATGCATGCATAGGGATTTCGTTCACACTACTAATTGATTTGCTCACACACACTAATCACACTTCATATCAGTAAATTGTTTGGGTGATTTGATCTCTGATTCAAAGTAATTTTAAATTGCTTAAGCTTCCGCGTTAATTGGTGTTAAATCTATTCAACCACCCTTCTAGATCTGATCCATCCACCCATCCGTTCCTAACATTACTTTCATTCTATGTATTAGAGTCATTTGGGCCCTATGTTATGGCTCTGAGTTGGTGGATGTAATAGACATTAGTTGAATTATCAATGAAAGTTATTTGATTTTGTATTATTTAATTGTCCAATGGTTTGTTGTCTATTCTATGCTCTATACTTGCTTACTTGCAACTGCCTCACGTTCCGATATTCCGCGTCGAGGTGTGACACCACCGAAATCAGAACTTTAAAAATATTTTACATAAATATCCAGTAGCATTAAATTAATCAAATTCACATGCAAGAACAATCCACATACTCATCTTTCCTTTAAACATAAAATATGGTATTAAATAGACAAAATTCAAAAACTGGGAAGTGTAGACATCTGATTCTAGCTTATGAGTCGAACCATATTTCTTGTTCTGTATGTGTGCCCCAAGTTGGTCCTTCTCTTGAGCCCATTTGTTGGCTAATTCTTGAGCCCAGTTCAATTCCCTGTTTATCTCGTCCAAATATCACTTTAGAGTCCTCATTCTATCAATTTTCTAGGGTTTCAACCATCAATTCTTAACGCGACGGCCTTGAGCGACGCGTTTATATCGATTGGTGACCAGGAAAATCAATTGGCATGAAGGCGATGACCTTGGATGACGCATTTATATCGCGACAGACTATGGTGACGCATTAATGACAATCAATCATTGGCTACCGATTGCTAATCATGGAACCAATTGGTGACAGCTTTGTCGCGACGGGGTCCTAGCGTCGCGTTCATTTCGATTGATCCCTGCTGAACTGATCATTGTCTTCTTTTAATCGATTATTGAACATTGATGTGACCATCTTGGCTGTCGCGACAGCCTATGCATATCCATTCACGTGCCTCAGTGTCGCAACCACCTTGGCTGTTGCGACAATCCTTGTCGCACCCCTACGATCTGTCACGACATGGTTCTGCATGGCTGACTCCACAACCACCTCCTTTCTATCCTCTTTGGGGCCTATCTTCATCTCCAACAGCCTTGGAACGACCCCAGCCCCAGTTTGAGGTTCCATCTCCCCCTAGAATCCTCCTAGGACTCTCCCATGTAGATTTACTTGGCTTTTTACCATTTTCATGGGCCATTATCACTTATGGATGAAGTACTCTCTCTCCTCTCTATATAAGCAATCCATTTCCTTTTGAGGGAGGAGGACTCCCATTTTTACCACGAAGTGCTGCCAAATTCTCTCCAGAACTTTGCTTTAGCTCACAGCCCTCTCATTTCACCCATTCCCTCTCATTCCCTTCATCAAATCACATCCTATTCTCCCTCATCTGGAGCTTGGCGGCCAAGAGGTGAACTCCCACGTCCAAGAAGATTGTTGCACGACATCAGAGAATCATTTTTCAGGCAGGGAGTCACCCCATTTGGGGCCCTTCCTTCCCTCTTTCCTTCTCATTTTCATTCATGCATTTTGCTTATTTCTTTAGATAGTTGCACTATCACACACATCCACATTTTCCACAACCCAAGGGGTTTCCAAAACACCCCAGGTTCGTTCCCTCCATGCTCTCCTTTGTCTTTTTCACTTTGTGTAGATACTTCACTTAAAGGTTGTCTAATAAGGGTCTTCTTTCTTATTTTGTTGTTTTGGCAAGTTTCTTAAGAAGAGTAGACGAGGAGCTCTCCTCCTCTGGCCTACCGGAGGAAGGGAAGGAGGTCCACCTACACTCCTGCATCTCTTCTGAGAAGGCGACGACCTACTAGGTCGCGACATCATGCTTCTTATCGCGACGGACTTCCTGGTCGTGACTTCAAAGGTAAGTAGCCTTCTCATATCCTTTTCCTAGTTTGTTAGTACCCTTGTTTTGTTTACATCTTAGGGCAACATGATAGGTGGCGATCACACTTTCCATTTTCGCATTATGATATCTTGTTGTGTGTTTTGAGGAGCGTGTTTCCTCGTGATTACAGGAAGCAGGAAATTAACGACAAAATCGAATGTCGTTAAGATGAAGATGATGGCACAAGATGGTGGCATCAAGATCTTCTTGACGTAACACCATTCTGTCGTCAAACAAACTTGGCAACAGTAAGTCATGCCGTCAAGTTTAAGAGGACAAAAAGCACAATTGAAATCTGATGATTAAAACCCAAATTCTCATACTTTAAGGCACTTAAAAATATGTTAAAAGCATACAATATACATAATAAGACCACAGACCTAAACCCCAATTTACCTACATGGGAAATGCTCTACCCATGATGAATTAATTTGACGAAGCCACACCAAGCCCTAAATGGTTCCCTTCACAAAAACTCCTCCACGAACTCTTCTCTGGTCAATTCCCTCATATAGCAGCACCTCTGGAGTTGAAGAAGCAAAACCCCAACTTGAAACAACATGAACTAGACTGAGGATGACAAATCTGTTGGGTCGTTGGCAGTAGAGCTTTTCACCTAGAGGGGGGGGGGGGTGAATAGGTGTGTTTTGTAGCGGAAGACCTTTTAATAATTACGTAAGAGCACACATTAGTTTTGTTAGTCAAACCACAAGGAACATAGAGATTTTATCTTAGTTCGGATCTTCCTTCCAATGGAAGTCCTACGTCCAGTCCTTAAGCCAAGCTTAGGATTTCACTATCTTATCAAAGATACAACACACCGGTGCTAACCGACCTTCCTTCCACACAAGGGGTATAACTAACCGCTAGTTACAACTAGCCTTCCCTTCTGCAAGGGGAACAACCCACCAAGACTACCTTGACCATCCCTCAACCAGAGGGGTACAAACCGCCAAGACTACCTTGGCCTTCCCTTTCTAAGGGGTGTACTTAACTTTTAACAAGCTCTTAGATGGAGAACTAGACCGTAGAAGGACTTTAGATTGGAGGAATAAGACAGAGAGATTTTAGTCTGAAGATAGACTTCTTGAGACCAAAAAGAGAACTTTACATGGCGAAATTGAAAGGCTGCTATCTGCATGCACAAACAAAGCTTCAAGTAGCACCCATGTAATGTCTGTGGAGAGGAAGCTTGATGCAACACGCTTGCACCTTTTCACCCTTGCTCGTGTATGTGCTTGTTTCTCTCTTTTTCTTTCTTGTATGTGGCTTGTTATCTCACGCTCTGGATGGATGCTTTCTTTTTAACTGTCTTCATATATATAGGCTTCATCTTTGTAGCCGTTGATTGGTCTGTTCGAATCTAGCCGTTGGAGATATAATTGTTGCTTGATCTATTTGAATCCATCCATTAGAGAAAGTAGTGCACGTTTTCTTTTGAGGGAGACGTGCATGTTTTTCTTTCAAGGGCGACGTGCATGTTTTTACACTGTTCAGATAGTTCTTAATGATGTTTCATCTTTATCCTGAAATATACAAGTTCCAAGATATACTAGAATGTGTCCAGTATGTTAGCTACTGATGTGATCATAGGTACTTATGAGATATTTCAAATGTTGACAGCTATCAGCAATTAATGTTCTATGGAAAAAGGTTCTGCACAAGGATAGGGTATGTAGTAGGTAGAGATCATGAGTGCAGATCTGTCAGAGAGACAATATGGATGTTCTTGTGGCAGATGTCAGAAGACCTTTTTAGCAAACTTTGACTCAATGTTAAGGATAAGGGTATTTTTAAATTTATGGGACATAGCCATAAGATTTATATACTGAAGGTTTTTTTTGTAATGATAAAAAAATTAAGAGTGATATATATATAATATATATATATTGTTGATTTATCAAATGTGCCAAGGATGTGTATATCATAACGTAGTTGTATTCAGAAGTTTGATCATGATTTTATTAAATAAAATATGTCATAAATATGATAGAAAATGTTAATGATGTATAATTGAATTTATTTCATTTTGTCTAATAAGGATATAGTGTTATGACATATCAGATTAGATGAAGTGATCTTCATATATGTAGAAGTAAACTTCAGATATAACGAAGCTGACTTCGGATATGACGAAGCTAACTTTGGATATGACGAAGCTAACTTCAGATATGACGAAGCTAACTTCGGATATGACGAAGCTGTCTTCGTATATGACGAAGTGAATGATGAAGTGAACTTCGGATATGAAGATTTCAACATGATCAGTCAAAGTAAGATCTTTGTGTTTTACTTTGCATATGATGAAGCTAACTTCAGATATGACGAAGTAAACTTTGGATAGAATGAAGCGAACTTCGGACATGATGAAGTGTACTTCGTATGTCATGATTTTAACATGATCAGTTGAAGTAAGATCTTTTTATTTTACTTCGCATATGACGAAGCTAACTTCAGATATGACGAAGTAAACTTTGGATAAAACGAAGTGAACTTCAGACATGATGAATTGATCTTCGTATATCATGATTTCAACATGATCAGTTGAAGTAGGATCTTTGTGTTTTTACTTCACATATGACGAAGCTAACTTCAGATGTGACGAAGTATACTTCGGATATGACGAACTGAACTTCAGATATGACGAAGTAAACTTCGAATATCATGATTCCAACATAATCAGTTGAAGTAAGATCTTCGTGTTTTGCTTCGTATATGATGAAATGAACTTCGGATATGACGAAGTGAACTTCGGATATGACGAAGTGAACTTCAGATATTTCTTTAGCAAATGAAGTTATACTTAGAATTTCTGAGAGATGATTTGTATACCCAAGCATGATTTAGGGATTCTATCTATGATATGATGAACATATTGTTTTGTTTATAAGTAGATAAATGTTTATTTTGTCATCTTCAAAACTATTGTATATGATAGATTAAATCTTTAAATATGCATTGTATCTATTTGAATAGAGGTTCAACAGAATCTCCCTATCTAAAGACTCTCTCTCTCTCCTCTCAGGGCAACTCTCAACTAAGCCAAAATGATCCCTAAGCAAAAGCTAAACCCACCTATTTATAGAGATTAGGCTAACCATGAGGTAGAGTCCTACTAGAGTCACGATTCTAGGGGTAGGAATTAGATCAGAACTCCTCAACCTTACCCTCTATGGAGTCACTACAGAAATAGGAAACAACAGGTTGACGATGGAGTTGGCTGTCGTCAACAAAGGACTGATGGCGTAGAATGTCACCATTAAGAGAGTTTTGGCGGCAATCGAGAATGCCATCAAGGACCCCCGAACAGAACAACGTAGAAAAACCAAAAAAATGCAAAAATAGTTGTTATAATCTGCAGAAATAATTTAGAAACCAAAAAGTACAGGGCATCACACTCCTACTATTGTCAAGCCAGTGCATCCAGAGAAGACCGTGACTAATGAAAAGCCACTAGAGTTGACGACCATTGCTGACGGTGCATGTGTGGAGTCTATGGCTATTGATGCTTGGGATCATGGCTTGTTCGCCGAGTTCGGACTTCATTTGATATGTGATGATGTGTTTGGATATCCCTGCAGATACTTTATTAGTGTATGGCTTTGTTATTCCCCCACCTATTGTATGAATATTGAGACATTACAAAACTTGAGGACGAGTTTTCTCGAAACTAGGGAGAATGATAGGGAACAAGGAGCTGTAGAAACAATTTGGCCCATTTGAGGCCCATGTGGAGACTCTTTATTTTTCTGAAAATATGGTGCAATTTTTGCACAATTTTTAAATCTAAGAGTAAAGTTGTCCAAAAGAGTCGAATTAGAGTCCAATTAAAATTTTAATGTATTTTTTGCATTATTTTAGTGAGTCAAGTCTTATTTAGGTAGGATTTTATATTTTCCTTCTTTTAGGCCTCTAATTTGTTAAGTCTTATTAGGGATAGGAATATGTCTTTATTTTGGAGTCCAAAATTTGAAGTCTACTAGGATTGGGAGTAGTTCAATTCCTTTAAATATGGTTGTACCCGGACATACAAAGACATTGATTGAATGAATGAATGAAAAAGTAATTTGCAATCAAGAAATTGTGTTCTCTGCGATGGAGAAGAGAGAGCTTTGAGAAGAAGCTCCTAAGGTGGTCCCTATGAAGGGGAGGGCGTGAAACCTACACTCCTGCCTCTTATCCCCCTCTCCAGTGAGACTCTGGCCACCTCTTCCTCCTTCTTCTTCCCCTGACCCTCCTCTTCCTCCGCTGTCCTGCATCATAAGCATCATGAAGTAGAAGCTTCACAATTACCTGTTACCTCCTGAGTAGTCTCCCTAGTAGATTGTCCTTCCATATGATCAACTTCGGTGTGAGTATTTTGATTTTGGTGTAAGCACCCTATGGCTTCCCCTTCATATGAGAGTCCAAATTATATGGAATAGCAGTGAGAAAAACTAAAGGAAACAATTATTTTCTAGTCAATGAGAAAACTTGGAGTCGTGCAAGTTGATTTTAAAGAAAAAGGAAGGGAAGTTGAAGATTTTCATGCATCAGGTTTATAAATACATGGCTTCTGCAGTTTCAGGCATGCCCTTAAGAAGCATGGTTACTTGAGATTCTCCACCTTCTGATATATAATAAAACAACAAAATAAGTGATGGCAACACATACTCTCAAAGATAAATGGCCAGTCAGAACCAATAGAAAGACGTAATGCTAATGAAAGGGTACTAAACATCCTAATATAAAAACAATCTTGGAAAATTAACAACATAATCTAATACACCTTTAGACAAATTTTACAATAGAAGGGTGTCAATCCTATGATAAGAAACTTAATGGAAAATAGTGAAAGTAGTGTCACTCTTCATTCTAAGATATTCTCCATTTACTTCCACAATTATCACAAGTAATGAAGATGACAATAAACATAAACCTCTAGTTTTTTTTTTCTCTTGAATGTGAGAAGTAAACAAAAGAAACAGAAGGTCAAATAGAAAGAACCATACATGCATTAAGCATTGAACTTTTTCCACCCAAATAAATAGCCAAGTAGGGAAGAAAATATGCAAACAGAAAAGTTCAAATAAAATTTCACTACAAGCATTAAAGGAACATACCATTTTTATTCAAGTAGCTCTATATTAAGATGAATACTTTTGTGGACACTACAATGAAAGCATGGATCATCTTTTTCTGCATTCTGGAACCATAGAGCAATATGGATTCAGCTTTTCAAGTCCAAAGATGAAATCTGTCCTAGAAACAAAGCAAAGGAACTAGAAAGACTACAAGGGTGGAGATTCCATACCAAACCGTCGAAGATGCCCCTTCCATTGCTCTCCCTGCCAACAAACAAGAAGTATCTCGCGGATGTGCCACCAACACTTCAAAGATGCGCAGAAGGAACGAGCCGCGCACAAAGAGACAGAGAAGGGCGACTGAGTGCCCACTGCACAATGCCACCGGTTCCCCTGGTCGCATCGGACTCCGAGAACTCCTTCCTCAATCGAGAAACCACTGAACAAACAAAGTGTTAGATATGAAACAAAAAATAGGTTAATGGGCCTCAACATCACAAATTGGGGGAGGGAGGGCTGCTGCATCTGTGGTTGTTGGAGTGGCGGCCTCACTTGATGCATGGGACCCTACTATTGGCGCTAGAGCGGCGACCTCCTCTGCATCGCCTGATCCGTGGGGAACCCCAGTGGCCTGGTATGGATGGCGGTGCCCGAGAAGGTCAGGACAATAGTTGGGCAATTGTTCCTAATGTACCTACAACCTTGTGTGCGCGAGCGTGTCGATGCCGGCTTGCATGTAAGAGATGTTGGTGTGTTAAAGTTCCCCTGTAGGCTGATGGCTAGGCTCCATACGCCCCCCATCTCTCTAACTTTCTGTAGGTACCTAGGCGGCGATGACGCCAAGTCCTCGGGATCTTCCAAGGTGTTGATCTCGTTCAAGAATAGTATGGCGCTAGGGTCGACTTGCTGAGTCCTCTAGAATATGGATGTGGAGGTCGGCAACTTGCTCTCAAAGAATGACCAATGTAGGTTCTCATTGATGATGTCCTAGGCATTGAGGCAGTTGCAGTACCTAGACACGGTGAAGTTGACGCGCGGTCGTAGTACCTAGACATGACGAAGTTGACGCTATGCGACATCGTGAATTGGAGCTGGGGGGTGGGAAGAGCGACGACAACCATGGCAGCTAGAAGTAGGGGTTGTCCCAGATGATGTTGTGGCTGAGAATGGAGCTGTAGAGGGGCGATGGACAAGGGCGGTGGTTGCTAGAGGAGGGGGTAGTGAGAAAAAGAGGGAAAAGAGAAAGAGGTGTAAGAAATCTGAAACAGGGATGTACGAGATAGACAACGAATGTAGATCTCAATGTTACAGAAAATATAAATGATGTATCCATAGATATTAGAAGAACTTTATCTAGTTAAAGTGCCGGCAAGCCGACTATCTTTAGAGAATAGATTGCCCTCCCATGGTGCAAAGAGTCACTATCAATATTCTTCCAAGATCCAACAACCACTTGCAGCCTCCGTATGTGCACTCCAAGACGAAGACCGCCCATAGACTCAACCTTTATCTCTTTTGGACATGCTCAACAGGGGACGAGATGGCATGGTAGAGAGCACGTATGGCAAAAACAAACCGAACTTAGAAGAAACCCTTAGGTTTTAAAAATGACTGGGAGAGTAATGGAAAAACCAAGCCGGGCCCGCCTACGCGAGGCCTCTAGGCTAGGGGTTTCCATCCCCCCTGGGCATGAGAATCGCATGCGTCACGCCTACTTAACTGGTTTTCAGCTCGGACCTCCTCGAATCGTCTGGTTGGGGCTCGACCCACATGTGCATGTAAAGTCCCCTAACTCATCTAAGACAAAATAAAAAGACCTCATATTTAAGCCCTTTCATCTTTCTTAGATATCCAATGTGGGACAAAACATAACACACACAACCAAAACCAAGGAAATGTTTGAATTCAAAACCAAAAAATCAACAATCCCCCACAAATTCAAATCATTTTGGCAAAACAAAGCAATTTCTAAGGCTTGTTGTAATGAGCTTTCATTGGAGATACCTTCTAGTTTGAATCTTCACCTAAGTGCACCAATCTTTCTCACATTGGTTTGAAGTGAACTATGTCCTAAACTTAAACCTTTTTATATGTGAAAATAATTGGCAAGAACACATCAATGGCAATGGTTGAATTCTTTTGGGTTGGTGCATTACGGCCATACAACTGAATCTTGTTTCATAAGTGATAAAGAGAGTTGTCTAGTGTAGCGGTCCTCGTCGTTCAAACCCTTTAACTTAACAACGAGTCCAATTTGACTCCGCCTCCCGCGAACAAACCGAAGCCTCACAAGGGATACCATTACACATATCCATGGGAACATATAATAAATATTTAAACATACATAAGATTGCACATCTTTACATAATCTAACACATATTTACATGAAGTTTACATAGCCATATCTCATCGCAAGTCAATAAAAGGGAAAGTACAGCATCCTGGGGCATACCTTGAGGTGAAGAATAGAAAAGGAAATTACACTGTTAGTGAAACAGACTTGCCTCCACTATAGTGCGACTCAGAACTAGATGATGGTCAGGAATTCTCTTGCACTCCTTCACCTGAAAGGGGGAAGTAGGGGTGTGAGCCTCACAAGTCATTGGCTCAGCTAGGAAACTCCCCCAAAACTGAAGTCAGGAAAGCAACACGAGTAGCAGAAGTGCACAACTCACAGATAAACTACTAGCTAAATGAGCAGGAAATTAAGTGCTGAAAATAAATAAACTGCAAGTGCTGAACTACAAGTGTTGTAAATGAATAAATAAACGGAAAGTCACACACAAGTGTATCAGCTAATAGGGAACTATGCTATACTCGGGTCACGAAGCCTAGTTTGGGACACCATCAACTGACCCGAACAAACCACATAGGACTACCTCTCAGTCTCGCAGTCACGGATGCAAGGTCTAACTACGGCTCCACCTCTACAAGTACAAGAAATTGTGGAGTCCAACCAACACCACCTATGACCAACCAAGCTGAAGACCCATGCTTGACACACCTCTAGGGGTTCCAGATTCCCTAGAGTGAGGCTGTGGAATACGAGACTAGCTGGGAACCAGCTGTCTACTGGTGTCCTTCCCCCAACTACAAGCGTGCTACAAGCAACTAGACAAAGAACCAACTACACTACAAGTTGCTGCACTACTACCGTCTTTCCCTCAGCCGGACATACAATTCGAAAAATGAGTGAGCGTGTCCAAGAAGATGACACAAATCTCTATGGTACACATAGTACTAGGACAAACCCCTAGCACTTGTTGAACCTCTATCCAAAATATACATTGCATATTTATAGATTTAATCCGTAACATATAATAGTTTTGAAGATGACAAAATGAACAAATATCTACTTATAAACAAAACTATATTTCTCTCTCTGACAAGTCATATAACAAAAACTAAAAAGCATATACTTAGACATACAAATTATTCTTCTCAAATACTAAGAATAACTTCGTTTGCCTAAGAAATATACGAAGTTCACTTCATCATATACGAAGTTTACTTCGTCATATCCAAAGTTCACTTTGTTATACCCGAAGTTTACTTCGTCATATCCGAAGTTTACTTCATCATATTCGAAGTTTATTTCATCATAAATGAAGTGAAACACGAAGATCTTACTTTGATTAATCATATTGAAATCATGATATACAAAGTTCACTTTGTTATATTTAAAGTTTACTTCGTCATATCGGAAGTTAACTTCGTCATATGTGAATCAAAACATGAAGATCTTACTTCGACTGATCATGTTGAAATCATGATATACGAAGTTCACTTCGTCATATCCGAAGTCAGCTTCATCATATCCAAAAGTTACTTCGTCATATCCGAAGTTAGTTTTGCCATATGCGAAGTATAACACAAAGATCTTACTTCGACTGATCATGTTGAAATTATGATATACAATGTTCACTTCATCATATTCGAAGTTCACTTTGTCATATCCGAAGTTAGCTTCATCATATCCAAAGTTAGCTTTGTCATATCCGAAGATTACTTCGACATATACAAAGTTCACTTCATCATATCTGTTGTATCATTTCGATTAAATAACATTATATCTTTAACATATAAAATGAAGAGTATACAAATTGAATGATATCTTCTCATCATTAACATTTTATATCATATCCATGAAATTCTTTATCTTGTGAGCTCATCATCAAATTTCTGAATTCAACTACATTCTGAAATACAAATCTTTAGAAGTACAAATGATTAGAAATAAATCAGCATGTATTTCACTCTAATCTTTTCAAAATCTTCAAAATCTTATGGCTTTGTCCCATAAATCTAAAAATAACTTTATCCTATAAGCATTAGTCAAAGTCTGTGGAAAAGATATTCTGACATCTGCCACAAAAACAACCATATTGTCTTCTGTCAGATCTGCACTCACGATCTCTACCCACTACATACTCTATCTATCGCAGAACCTTTTTCCACAGAACATTAATTACTAGTGCACAAAAGATAGCTGTTAGCATTTGAAATATCTCACAATTACCTATGATCATATCCATAGCTAACATACTGGACCTAGTCTAGTATATCTTGGAACTTGTATATTTAAGGATAAAGGATGAAATAGTATCAACACAAAAGACTGTTTGATCTTTGTGAATATAAAAGACATGCACGTCGCTCTCGAAATAAGACTTGCACGTTGCCCTTGAAAGAAGATGTGCACGACTATCTCTCTAACGGGTAGATTCAAATAAGATCAAGCAACGACTATCTCTCCAACGGATAGATTCAAACAGTCCAAGCAACAACAATAGAGATGAAGCCTATAAATATAAAGACAGTTGAAAGAAGTGAATATATATGAGCGTGGGAGATAACAAGCTATATACTAGAAAGCAAAAAGAGAGAGACAAGCACATACACAAGAAGAGGTGAAAAAGTTGCAAGTGTACTGCATCAAGCTTCCTCTCCATAGACACTACATGGAAGCTGTGTTGAAGTCTTGCTTGTGCATGTAGTGAAGCAGCTGTTCAAATCTCACCTTGCAAAGGTTCTCTTCGTTGACTCAGGAAGTTGTTCTTTAGACCAAATCTCTCTTTCTTATTCCTCTAGTCTGTGTAGACACCCGTTTTTGGCCTATAAGTTGAGCACATTTCTCATTCATATCATTGATGTCCCAAATTGGTTATCACTTGGGAGTCCTTCTTTGGACCATCATGAGCCCATTAGCTCTTAATTTCAAGTCCATTCTCAAGCCCATGGCCAAAATCCACTTGAAAAATCAAAACTGTGCAATCTGCCCAATCCTCTGAACATGCCTTCACTTTGAGAGCTCATAAATTCCTTGTTTTTAATCCAAATCAGATATATCATACTATAATTTTGTAGCCCTATGAGTCTAGAATCCAACGCAACAAATGGCTTGTCAATCCGATGTCTATGGAGAGAGAGACAACCCGTTTCGTGGACCCTGTGCGCACTGCCCTACTGATGCGATCTGGGTGCATGGTCGCGACAAGAATGCGACCCCACGACCCATCGCGACAGCGCCATGCACGTAAACACATTTTTATGTGATTTTCGGTCTCTCCTTCCATCCTAGAGCCTATCCAAAGTCCCTTTGAGTTAGATTACGACCCAAACCTCCTATCCTCATCCCTAGGGAGCCCCAAGTCCATCCAAACTCCACATAGACTCTCCAACTCTCCCACAACTTGGACTCTCTCTCTAACTCGGGATTGGACTCTCTCTTTCTCTTAAACACATCTTAGGACTCTCTAGAGGATAGGAGATTGCTACCACCATGAGGAGAGATTCCTAGAGGCTCTGCCCAACCAGTTCCATCACCCCCAACACAGAGAGGAGGTTGTCCTTCCCGTTTTCCTCCTTTCTCTCTCTTCTTTTTCTCTCATATCGCATCCAGGACCAGCAGTGCTTGCAAGACATGTGTAATTCAAATGAGGCCAGATATGTTCAAGGTTTCTTCATCAAATTTGTTCTCCAAAGAGCCCTCTTCAACCTCAAAGTGGAATCACATCGATTGGTAGTCTGTGCAAAAAATTACAACAGATTATTCTTCACTTTTTCTCTCATATTGAGATCTGCACATGCGGGATTGTCGTGCCCTCCACAGCCCAAACCAGACCATATCTCCCAGAGATGTCTTCATGAAATTCATTTTCCACATCCTCCTCTACGAGCTCCAACTAGAATCACATCAAATAGGGCAATATTAACTCAGCTTTTATTTTTTACTTTCTTTTCTATGTTTTGTAGATGTATACATGCTAGTTAGGGTTACTCCCTCTCCTCTTCCATGATTTCTCTCCATGCATATTCCCTCCTAGTTTTCCCATACCCAAAGGGGTTTCCAAAACCACCCGGTACACACTCACCATGCTTTCTACACGCTCTCTCATATGTGATGGATGCTACACTTATTTTATTGTCTAATTGGGTTCCCCTTTTATTTTTCATGACTTGGCAGGTACTTGGAACAAAGAACAAGCAAGGAAGATCTTCTTCTTTGGCTGGCTGAATAGGAGGAAGGAGGTCTGCCCTTCATCTCCAGCACTACTGAGAAGGCATCGAGGGACCCGGTCGCGACATCCATATCGCGTCCGATCGTGCGGTCGCGATAAGGTTGTTATTGCGTCGCACATCAGTGACACGTTAACAAGTAAGTGGCATTCTCTTTTCTTTTTCCAAGTTGATTAGCCCATGCTTTAGGAGTATTTCTTTAGGCAATCATCTTGGTGGTGATCACATTCCTTCATTCTATATATCGCATGCTCTTTTGTGTCTTAGAGGGGCTCACAACCCCTTGATTACACCTTTTGGCGATCATGGTGGGACCTCCACTGCCAAACCTTGTATACTCCATCATTTGCCTGCCTTTTGTTTATTTTTTTGAAGTGTTAGAATCATCTTAGGATCAGATTTTCTGTTTTATTCGGGCCTTGTCGCGACAGATCGGGCAGGCATGACCTTGTCGCGGTAGCATTGGAGGACGCAATATCAGGTACACTTTGGTTGGTACTGCTTTCTTTTCCATGGACTAGTTTCTGTTTGTTAGTGTGTCTTTATCCTCTGTTTAGTTGTTTTCACGTTGTACTACATTTAGGGTAGTCTTTTTGCCATTTGTTTGTGTGCAGTTTAAGGTTTCTATATACAGAGTTTATCATGACTGACCCTGCGGCCATGATAAGGTCCCGGCGGACCCTGTCGTCGCGACTTTGACAAAAAACTTTCTATACTGTTGTTTGTTAGTTTAGATTAGTATTTGCATGCACTTCGCTGTAATAAGGTTCATGCATACACTATTTCGTGTAGATAGGACTCCTCCTTGGTAGTGGAGACCCTCTCACTTGCGAGCACTCGTGGGCTGACCAGGGCCTACTACCGAGGGATCCGTAAGTCCCCGTTGTCGTACGAATGTTGCGGTCTCCGGGCTGGTTGTACTTGTTGCCCCCTAGTTTAGGTCATTTGCGTGTGAGTTGTGTGTCACCCCCTTAGTCATACCGGAGTACTCGAGTACACACCTATTAGGGTTCCTCTTTAGCCGAGTGCAATTCATTTAAATCAATATGTTAAAAGGCTTAGTGATAACCCTAAAATCCTAACGCATATCATGTTAACTTGAATGTTTGCTTAAGAACTCCCTTTCTCATCCCCTTCTTGTGTGATTTTAACTGTTGTTGTACCCCTTATTTGTATTTTAGTGTATCCTTTTAATTCCCCCATTTCTCATCCTCTCATGGCTCCTTTCCACTTCACCTATCGTCCAACCTCTCCTCCTCATGCAGACCCCTTGTCTCATGAGTCTCTTTCAAATTCAGCCCAGTCTAGGGCCCATCGGGCCGAGCAGAGCACCTTTTCTCACCCTGTCTTCTCACCATCCTCCTCTGATGAGGCTTCTGAATTAGAGTGCCTCTTGCTTGAAATGGGCCCCAACCAGGCCTGGGAGTTGTTGTCCACCTTTGCTCCACGGTCTTCTTCCAGGATGGGCCCAACAAGCCCACATTATCTTGCTCATTCCAGATCCCCTCACGTTGTCACTCCTAGATTGGGACCCCCTTCTGTTCAGCCCACATCATTACAACTGGTCCATTATGCGCAATCTGGTCCAGACATTGACTATTGACTCCACTCTCATTCCCAGGCTGGCCCTCGCTATCCACAATCCACCTCGGCTCAGGACTTCCAGTCCGAGTTCGAGTCGATGAACCGAGAGCTTAACGACCTGCGGAGGCAGTTGAATCCTAAACCCTCCTTTAATGATACACTCCCTGATTTCCATAGTCTCTGGATCCCTCCACTCTCTCAGCTTCCCGTTTATCGCAAATATAGTGGAGCCGGAGACCCTTACATCCATCTGAAGGAGTTCTTCTATGAGTCGGTGTCCTATCAGCATGATCGACGCTTATTGCCTTATCTTTTTAGGCAGTCATTGGATGGGCCTGCTCTGGAGTGGTTCTATACACTGCCTCTCTATGAAGTCGAGGACTTTGAAGTCGTGAAGATCAGATTCATACAACAATACCAAAACTGGGTCGGGCCCGAGTATTCAATGGCCGATCTAGTGGCTGAGCAGATGAAGCCCAATGAAGAATTTGTGACCTATGCCAACCAGTGGCGTCAGATGTCCACGCATGTTTGAACACATATCCCAGAAAAGAGAAGATCAAGCTCATCATTGCCAATGCAACACCCATGTACCACCACATTTTGGCTATGAATGACATCACATCCATGCAACAATTATACAGTCGTGTTCACTTTATCAAAACCTAACTCATCGACTCCCCCATGCCATCCTTGTTTGAGGCCCAACAACCTAGTTGCACATTTCAAGGGCCCACCTATGAGGGAGTCCAAATGCATGCTAAAGTTGATGCTGTCTACCACCCCACACCTACCCACTCCACTAACCACTATACGCCTCCACCTCCATATAGCCAACTCGCTCCACTTCCACAAGAACAACCACCTCACCAGTGCTGCCGCACCACACCATGCACTACCCATCCATCACAATATCCACTTGGCCCGAAACAAGCCCATTATCATCCATTGCCTGAAACCCTTTCAGATGTCTTCATAGCCCTGATGTCTATCAACGCATTGCATCTCCCTCCAGAAAAGCCAAGTTGGGATGCTACTGTGGACCGATCAGAATATTGCCCATATCATCGCCATACGGGGCATACATTCATGAACTGCTGTGAATTTTGGGATGTGGTCTATGATCTAGAGCACAAGATAGATTGGGCTGAAATGCGCAGGCTCATCCTACACTGTCAAGAAAGCAGAAGAACACAAGGCTAGGGGCAACAATCCTCTCCATCACAAGCAGCAGAACAACCGCCCAAGCAGAAGAACATAAGGCTAGGGGCAACAATCCTCTCCATCACAAGCAGCAGAACAACCGCCCAAGCAGCCTCAAGTAGATCAGTTGCAATCATAGCCAAGATAGCCAACACAAGCAGTGAGACAATTGTCTCCATCAGTTCAAGGACAGAGGCATTTCTTTACTTACCCCCCAAGTGCATCATCCTCTTCATCACCACACCAATAGCCTCCTCCACCAACCCTTGCTCAGGCCATCACCACCACACCTACCGCTCATGCCATGCCACACCATGATGACAAGCTATCAGCTCGACGTATTGTATCGGTGCGTCGTTGATCGTCTCCACTAGCACCACAATGCACTGATCCCTCACCTCCTCTAAACCCTCCATCCTCTGAGCTAGAGCAAGACCTTCCCACTTCCGAGCTTAAGACCGACTCCCCTGTCATCGAGCTGGAAGAAGAGGTCTCTACGTCCGAACCTGTCCTTGCCACTATTCAATCACCTCACGCTAAACCAATGCCTTCCACCCTACCTTCAACCATACAGCCCACCATCACCACCCAACGAAGCGGGTGTGAACCACTAGGGGCATGCCTCGAATCTACTTCCTGCAAGCAAGATAGTCCGAGCAAAGATGGCCCAGGCCCAGTCATGCATTTCGACCATCACAACTACATCAGCCGCATGCCGGTCTATGTCCTTATCTCGGGCACATTTGGGAAGGATGATCCTTCGTCCCTTCATGAGATGATTGTCAAGAGAAGTTCCCAAGCATTGGTGCCAGTCACTTCCAAAGGTAGGATGGTAGTTGTTACACTGCTCATTGGAGATGTTACCGTAGATGCCATCATTACCCCTCGTTCGGTTATATTGTAGATGACTGGACAAAAGAAGGGCTTCTCTACAAATGTTATGCTATCTCACACTACTGCCAAGGTTGTCATGAATTCAATACTTAAGGGTTAGGCATGGCGACCTTTGCATGAAGCTCTCAACGGCACAACCTCCACATCTCTACTAGAGTTTTCACTCAAGGGGCAAGATGACAAGCTGCCCAAAATGCCGAAGACTATTCCGAAGACCGTCCATGCCCTCTTCCAGTTAGACTGGGGGCAGATTGTCATGCCATCAAGAACACTCAAGGTCCTTCCAAGAGTCCTTTGCAATTTGCCTCAACCTATTAGTCAGTTGGCCATGCTAGTGCTGCCCATCATACTCCCAGAAGCCTCCCCTCTTCAACTATCAAGGGAGTTAGCCTTCATGTCTGTTTGTTAGGCCAAGATGCCAAATATCAAGCTTCTGGTACCACACATCAAGTTCCCATGGGTCTGCACTATATACATGTCAAGGGAAACCCTCTCAGTGAAGAAGCCAATTTATGGCATTCCCCCATGGGTGTCTATAGAGATTGGGTATGTAAATGATGGCCAAGAGGCAAGTACACACATGATAGTCATGTCAATTAATGAGAGAGCTGTGTGGCTACAAAGAAGAGCGAGGTTGTCTGCTGCTTGGGCCCGTTATTTGAGGAGAAATGCCAAGAAGAAGCAATCGCCTCTATCTGTGAAAATAAAGCAGTTACAGCATGCAAGGGCATCTTCCAAGAAGTGAAGAAGGTTGAGATCAAGATCGAAACTTTGCAAGAAACATTTCGATCTCAATATCATGGCAACTTCTGACCTTGATCTTTCAATACTACTCATTCTCGTCAATCTTGTTCCAAGAGGAGGCGCCCGATCTCTCAGTCCTGGGTTGGTGCCACATCCTTCCCCTCCCACTCCTCCACAGTCTCTAGACCCTCACTTACCTTTTCCACTTGAGCCACTCGATCATCCTCTAGGTGCTCAGGGTATCTTTTCATCCTCTCCACCTAAGCCTCCCAATCATCTTCTAGGTACTCAGGATTCCCCTCTTCCTCTTCCACCTGAGCCACCCAATCATCCTATGGGTACTCAGGGTATATTTTCATCCTCTCCACCTGAGCCTCCCAATCATCTTCTAGGTACTCAGGATTCCCCTCTTCCCTTTTCCACTTGAGCCGCCCGATCATCCTCTGGGTACTCAGGTATCTTTTCATCCTCTCCGCTTGAGCCTCCCAATCATCTTCTGGGTACTCAGGATTCCCCTCACTTATCTCTTCCACTTGAACCATCCGATCACCCTCTAGATCCTCAAGATATCTTTCCACCCCTTCATCCATCTGAGTCACCTAACCTTCTTCCTGATGCTCAAGACTCCCCCTTCCTCTTCCACCTGAACCGCTTGACTGTAGGCTGGGTCCACATCCTCTAGGGACGTCTGATCTTGGTCCCAATTCCCCTCCTTCCACTTCCTCTTCTAATCCTCCAGATCCTCCACCCTCCACTTTGCAGTTCCTTCCTCTAACCCCTCCTGATCTCGGGTCTGACCTGATTCCTCCTTCACCACCTACTCAGGGTGTTGACCCTTTCGCTCACTATTTCCGAGGCTTTAGCCCTCACTAGCACTTACTTCACTTCTTTGTAAATCCTTTTTGTTTGAGGGTTCTTATCCCTCATCTTCATGTAGAGTCTTGTATCTCTCTTGTTTATGTTGAGCTGACTCCAATTCTTGCCACCCATACTTTTCACCATTTCCTGCAAGTGAGTCATCAACTAAAGTCAAAGTTCAAAGACTAAGGCAGGCCATTCTTTCATTATAAAGAGGTCGCACTATGCACCAAATAACCATGCAAATATTTGTTTGAACACAAAGAACATCAAAGAGAGTCATCTCAGTTCACTACAAGAGTGGTCGAGTCACTTAGGTTTATTTTGCTTTTGCAGCACTTAGGCTAGAGATTACTTCGCACCAGGAGTTCGACATTCCTTCCCCGGTCGTTAAAGGTTACTCTAAGGAAGGATCACATCATCACACACTCACATGGCAACCTTAGTCGATTCCTCTAGCAAACAACGTTGCTACTTAGGCATACCTAAGAGCTACAAAAGCTATTCTCTTCTTTACTCGGTCGAAGTGTAGGGGCAAAAAGGCTATCTGGGCAAGGCAACCAACCTAAGCACATCTTGATGAGAGGAAATCTCAAATAGGGATGGTCAATCAAGTCTACAAAAGAAAAGAAAAATAAAAAAGAGAAGAAGAATAAATGAAGGAAATTTAAGGAATATGGGCATGGCAAAGAGTGGCAGTACAGTTCCACGTGGGACGCCCTTGAGCCCGGTCGTACGCATGTTCCAACAAGAAACATGCAAAAAAAATAAAATACGAAATGACCGAAAGACCTTGCACAACAGACCGAATCTCTAAGGGGTGTACCATGGAATGAATGTAAACCTGATTTGTCCTTTAAAACCTACACTAGACTTATCCCCAAACTTTCTTCTTTTTCTCCCTATAAGGCTGGGTTTTCTCCCGGGTATGACCTTTGTAGCAGCACCGCCAACTAGGGGCAACCATCTACAAGACGTCAGCATCTTAATGCACATCTGACCTTTTCGGTGGCCTTTAATGAAAGGGAAATGAATGAGGACCCCTGGCCAGTAGTTTGATCCTGCCTTAGTGTTGTAGTAGCAAGGGTGAGTGCCTTCCGTCTTACGTGTCTTGTTTAGGAAGGGCTAACGTCGGCTTTAGGCGTTATTCAAAAAAAAAAAAATGATATTTTCAAAAAAAGAAGATATTGTCTAAAAATCCCAAAAAATCAAAAATTGCAAAAAATCAAAAAATTAGATATTGCCAAAAAAGTCTAAAAAAATTCAAAACTACAAAAAATCAGATGTTTTCAAACTATAAATAATCTAAAAATACTAAAAATGGGTAGATATGATCAACCACTCATAGTGTGGAAATACTTTCGCTCTCCAGCATTGTTCACTCAAATCTCCGCATTTCTTCATTGCTTTTGCCTAAGTCTTGCTCACTTCATCGTTATGATATGTCTCTCCTCCTCAGTCCCACCCATGATTTGAATTTGAAGCTTATTATCTCACCAAGTCTGTCTCAAGTCCCATACTTATTTTCCCTCATCTCAATGTCTCCTTGAGGGGACTCTCTATGTATGAACCTGGCGGTTCTTTGATGCTTTGTATTCTATCATTGATGTGACTGAGTTGTTTGTACTTATTTTTGTTAGTCTATTTGATTATCTTTCATGCTTTTTGTTTATTCTCACTTGTTTATTCAAAAATCCAAAAAAATCAGAAAAAAGTAAAACCTAAAAAAAACATGGCGAGCTCTGCACTTTAGAGGTAAGTTTAGGTAAGTATCTCTAACTCTACCAATGCATTACTATATGTTATCTACATTACTATATCATCTCAAGGACCGACTAGTTTTCAATGTGTTATGGGATCTGAGTTCCCCTTCAACAAAAACAGTGATGATCTAGGTGTACATTGCTAATCACTAGATAGGCCGTTGGGTTAAATAAATTTAGGAATGATGGATTCAGGTTTGCACTACAGTTGCAGGTAGCTTCTTGACCCATTCTTATTCGGCTTAATAATATTATCTTCGAGTAGTTTCTATTTTCTCATTTCTTTGCTTATTAATTTGATGATTTCTTTTTCTTTTAGCTCAACATGCATCATGTAGGACTTTGAGCTTCATGCCTCATGATTTGTGGAAAGTTGCTTCCCTGGTGATGGTCAATCCAGCTTAAGTTTCTTGAACAAGAAATCCTATTCCACTCACAATTTGAAGGTTTTCTTTGAGCTAGTCACTTGGTTCAGTTGGCTAGTACGACTCTTGTCCGGAACTTTCTCCCTCCATTCATCCAAATCAGCTTAAATATTCCCCTTGATCCGTCTTCGTTGCGAACCTCTCCCAAGCCTTGCGTCATCGTGACCCGCTTGACATGCACATGCTCTCTCAAGATGAAACCTACAAGCCAATTGGCTAGGGTACCTCTTAATAAAGAGGTTGATCATCCTTCTTTTACTTTCCTTTTTCTATCATTCCAGACAGGAGCTGTCCGTGCTTGTTCTTCCTTGTGGTTAGTTCGAAGTCTTCTTGAGAATTTCTATCACTTATTGGTTGTGACGGGTGTCTCTTTACCTAAATGCCCACTTTTTAGTCCACTCTGCTTCATCCTCGCTCTATTCCATTTCATTACAATCCACTCTCCTTCCGCTTTGCTCCTTGCAAAGCGAGCATCAAGGAGGGGCAATTTGTAGACACCCGTTTTTGGCCTATAAGTTGAGCACATTTCTCATTCATATCATTGATGTCCCAAATTGGTCATCACTTGGGAGTCCTTATTTGGCCCATCATGAGCCCATTCACCCTTAATTTCAAGTCCATTCTCAAGCCCATGGCCAAAATCCACTTGAAACATCAAAACTGTGCAATCTACCCAATCCTTTGAACATGCCTTCACTTTGAGAGATCATAACTTCATAGTTTCTAATCCACATGATATATATCATACCAACATTTTGTACCGCTATGAGTCTAGAATCCAACGCAACAAACTGCTCATCAATCTGATGTCTATGGACTGAGATACAACCCGTTTTGTGGACCCTGCGCACAGTGCCCTGCTAATGCGACCTGGGTGCATGGTCGCGACAAGAACGCGACCCCACGACCCGTCGCGACAGCGCCACGCACGTAAACACATTTTTACGTGATTTTCGGCCTCTCCTTCCATCCTAGAGCCTATCAAAAGTCCCTTTGAGTTTGATTACGACCCAAACCTCCTATCCTCATCCCTAGGGAGCCCCCAAGTCCATCCAAACTCCAGAGAGACTCTCCCACAACTTGAACTCTCTCTCTAACTCGGGATTGGACTCTCTATTTCTCTTAAACACATCCTAGGACTCTCTAGAGGATAGGAGAAGGCTATCACCATGAGGAGAGGTTCCTGCAGGCTCTACCCAACCAGTTCCATCGCCCCCAACACAGAGAGGAGGCTGTCCTTCCCGTTTTCCACCTTTCTCTCTCCTCATTCTCTCTCATATGACCTCTAGGACCAGCAATGCTTGCATGACTTATGGAAATCAAACAAAGCCAGATCTGTTCAAGGTTTCTTCATCAAACATGTTCCCCAAAGAGCCCTCTTCAACTTCGAAGTGGAATCACATCGATTGATGGTTTGTGCATAAAGTTACAGTAGATTATTCTTCACTTTCTCTCTCATATCGAGATCTGCACATGCGGGATTATCGTGCAAGCCAACCAGGCCATATCTCCCAGAGACGTCTTCATGAAAGTCATTCTCCACGTCCTCCTCTATGAGCTCCAACTAGAATCACATCAAATGGGGTAGTATTAACTCAATTTTGATTTTTACTTTATTTTCTACATTTTGTACATGTATACATGCTGGTTAGGGTTCCTCCTTCTTCTCTTCCATGATTTCTCTCCATGCATATTCCGTCCTAGTTTTCCCATACCCAAAAGGGGTTTCCAAAACCACCCGGTACACACTCACCATGCTTTCTACACTCTCTCTCATATGTGATGGATGCTACACTTATTTTATTGTCTAATTGGGTTCCCCTTTCATTTTTCATGACTTGGCAGGTAGTTGGAACAAAGAACAAGAAAGGAAGCTCTTCTTATTTGGCTGGCTAAAGAGGAGGAAGGAGGTCTGCCATTCATCTCCCGCACTGCTGAGAAGGCGTCGAGAGACCCGGTTACGACATCCATATCGCGCCCGATCGTGCGATCGCGACAAGGTTGGTATCGCGTCGCACATCGGTGACGTGTTAACAGGTAAATGGCCTTCTCTTTCCTTCTTCCAAGT
>CM024754.1:108678651-108777117 GCA_014218235.1 Colocasia esculenta
CAACTTGAACTCTCTCTCTAACTCGGGATTGGACTCTCTCTTTCTCTTAAACACATCCTAGGACTCTCTAGAGGATAGGAGAAGGCTACCACCATGAGGAGAGGTTCCTGCAGGCTCTACCCAACCAGTTCCATCGCCCCCAACACAGAGAGGAGGCTGTCCTTCCCGTTTTCCACCTTTCTCTCTCCTCATTCTCTCTCATATGACCTCTAGGACCAGCAATGCTTGCATGACTTATGGAAATCAACAAAGCCAGATCTGTTCAAGGTTTCTTCATCAAACATGTTCCCCAAAGAGCCCTCTTCAACTTCGAAGTGGAATCACATCGATTGATGGTTTGTGCATAAAGTTACAGTAGATTATTCTTCACTTTCTCTCTCATATCGAGATCTGCACATGCGGGATTATCGTGCAAGCCAACCAGGCCATATCTCCCAGAGACGTCTTCATGAAAGTCATTCTCCACGTCCTCCTCTATGAGCTCCAACTAGAATCACATCAAATGGGGTAGTATTAACTCAATTTTGATTTTTACTTTATTTTCCACATTTTGTACATGTATACATGCTGGTTAGGGTCCTCCTTCTTCTCTTCCATGATTTCTCTCCATGCATATTCCCCTAGTTTCCCATACCCAAAAGGGTTTTCCAAAACCACCCGGTACGCACTCACCATGCTTTCTACACTCTCTCTCATATGTGATGGATGCTACACTTATTTTATTGTCTAATTGGGTTCCCCTTTCATTTTTCATGACTTGGCAGGTAGTTGGAACAAAGAACAAGAAAGGAAGCTCTTCTTATTTGGCCGGCTAAAGAGGAGGAAGGAGGTCTGCCATTCATCTCCCGCACTGCTGAGAAGGCGTCGAGGGACCCGGTACGACATCCATATCGCGCCCGATCGTGCGATCGCGACAAGGTTGGTATCGCGTCGCACATCGGTGACGTGTTAACAGGTAAATGGCCTTCTCTTTCCTTCTTCCAAGTTGATTAGCCCTTGCTTTAGGGGTATTTCTTTAGGCAATCATCTTGGTGGCAATCACATTCCTTCATTCTATATATCGCATGCTCTTTTGTGTCTTAGAGAGGCGCACAACACCGTGATTACAGTATGGAGTCTTTCTGAAGTCCAGTTCTCCATATAAGGAACTTGTTGAAAGTAAGTGAACCCTTTTAGAAAGGGAAGACTTGCTAAGCAGGGTGTGTATCCCTCTGTAAGAGGGAAGGCCAAGGTAGTCTTGGTGGTCTGTTCCCCTTTAGAAAGGGAAGGCTAGTTGTAGCTAGCGACTTATTTTTCCCCTTGTGTAGAAGGGAAGACTGGTAAGTACCGGAGTGTTGTATGTTTGAAAAGATAGTGAAATCCGAAGCTTGGCTTAGGGACAGGACGTAGGCTTCCATTGCGAGGAAGGTTCGAACCAGGATAAAAACTTATGCGTCCTTTGTGGTTTGACTAACCTAACTAACATGTGCTCTTTAGTAATTGAAAAATTAGCTTCCGCAACAAAAAAACACCTATTCACCCCCCTGTAGGTGAAAAGCTCTACTGTCATCGATCCAATAAGTGGTATCAGAGCGGGTTCTCTCAAAGAAATCCAACGATTTTGAGAAGATGGCAGTTGAGTTTGGACAAGAAGGTCAGTCAATCAATCGTCCTTCTCTCTTTGATGGACAAGATTACAACTACTAGAAGACATGCATGGAATTCTTCATATAAGGTATAAATGTTGACCTTTGGTTAGTTATAGAAATGGTGATAAAGATCCCAGTATAGAAGATAAAACTAAATGGACTGCTGATGATAAGAAATTAATATCTAGAAATTAACATGCAAAAAGTATTATATGTTGTGCATTATCTAAAAAGGAATTTAATCCTGTTTCAGCTTGTAAACTGCTAAAGAAATGTGGGACACTCTGAGAGTTACTTATGAAGGAACTTACAAGGTTAAAGAAACAAGAATTGATATACTTATCACTAAATATGAGCAATTCAAAATGGAAGAAAATAAATCCATAACACAAATGTACACTAGATTGACTGATATAATAAATGAATTGAATGCATTATGTAAGAAATTTAGTCAAGGAGAAATAGTCAGGAAAATATTAAGATCACTTACTATTAATTGGACTCCTAAAGTAACTACTATTGAAGAAGCTAATGATCTATCAACACTGCCTATGGAAAAATTGATAGGATCCTTAATGGCTCATGAAATAAACATGGAAAGGTTAAATGAAAGTTCATCTAAGAATAGAATAACAAATACTTTGAAATCAGCACCACCTTTGTCTAGCTGTGATGACACAGGTTCATCAACCTCTGAAGACACTGATGAAGAAGAAGCATTGCTATCAAGAAGGTTACAAAGAATTCTCGCCAAGGAGAGAAATATCAACTGAGAAAAGAGTACAAAAGGAATAAAAGCAAAAACAAAGGAACTAGTCTGCTACGAATGCAAACAACCTGGACATTTCAAAATGGATTGTCCAAGATTGAAGAAGAAAGAATCAGAAGGAAATTCAAGAAAAGACAGAAAACATGGCCAACAAAAATATAAGAAACTATCAAGAAAATCAATGGCTGCAGCATGGGAAAATGAAGACTCAAGTTCTAGCTCCTCAAGTTCCGAGTCTGAAACAAAGAAGCAAACTATGTTTTTATGGCACATCTTGAATAAAAGGTAATATTTGAAACCTCATATAGTTCCTGTTCAAAAACTGATGATGATGATTTAGAAAGTGCCTTTAATGAACTCTATGAAAAATATAAAATAACATCAAAAGAATTAAAGAAAACAAGCAAGAGGCTTGAATAATAAGAAGAAGAAAATAAAAAAATTAATGGAAGAAATAATATCAAAAGGAAAAAATATTAAGAAATTGGAGGATCAAATCCAAGAACTGAATATTAATAAAATCAAATGAAATAAAATAAAACATAGAGAAATAGAACTAATAGACATAGTCAAACTAAATGAAGAATTACATGAGCACATCATGGACCTACAAGAAGAAAGTAAAAATATAAAAGTGCAAAAGAACACATTTACAAACCTTAAAATGAAACGAATATCTAAAAACTTCTTTAAGTAAACTAACTAATGGAAAAATATCGTTAATGTTATGCTTAAAGGCTGCATAAATGGAAAGATAAATATGGTCTTGGATACATACCAAAGAAAGATGACAAAAGAACGAAAAATCCTAAGAAATATCCATTACCAAAATTTGCAAAAGAAACAAAAACTGAGAAAGTAAACTTTCCAACCAACCAAAGAAAGAAAGTTCCAACTATAAAACACAAGATATCACATGTTGTTCACATTGCAATAAACTAGGTCACATTTGTGCTACCTACACCACTAAGCACATGTTATGGATACCTAAACAATGTTCAATTAATTCTTCAGGACCCAAGGGAACTTGGGCACCTAAAAGGTTTTAGTATTTCTATTTTCAGAAAAGCCTTAGAGCATCTAAATAGATTTTAGATAGTGAATGCTCAAGGCACATGACTGGAAACAGAAAATTATTCTCTACAATCACATCTCATAAAGGGGAAGTAATCTTTGGAAATAATTAGAAAGGAAAAGTAGTTGGTCAATGAGATATTTCAACTAAATCAAAATTCTTGATTGAAGATGTATTATTTGTTGAAGGCCTGAAGCACAATCTCCTAAGTATAAGCCATCTGTATGACAAAGGTCATTAGATACAATTTTTATAAGATAAATGTGTCATTGCCAAAGGAAGTTAGAAATTTTTTGAAGCAGTTAGACATAAAAATATGTACATATTACACTTAGAAGTTCTAAAAAGAGAAGATGTCTGCCTATCAGCTAAAGATTTAGAAGACCTTGATCTATGGCATCGAAGATTGGGACATGCCAGTATTTTAGTGATAAATAAACTTCAAAAGTATGATCTTGTCAGAGGTCTTCCAAATGTGAAGACAAACAATTCAAAGATCAGTTTAGCATGCATAAAAGATAAACAAGTCAAGTCATCATTCCAATAGAAGAACATAGTAACAACCACCAAGCTCTTGGAATTATGTGGAAAACTATACGAATACGTAGTAGCAGATGACTATTCAAGATTTACATGGGTCTCCTTCCTACAGTCCAAAAGCGATACATTTTCTGCATTTTTAAAGCTCAGCAGACTTCAGGAAAAGGACACAAAATTTCAGCATCATAAACATTAGATCAGATCACAGTGGAGAATTTCAAAACAAAGATTTACCGACCATTGTGAAGAAAATGGAATACAACACAACCCAGAACACCGCAACAAAATGGCGTGGCAGAAAGAAAAAATAGAACATTACTTAACATGGCAAGGACTATGCTGTCAGACTACTATTTGCTGAAATATCTCTGGGCTGAAGCTATTAACACTGCATGCTATATCATCAATCATGCCGTGGTAAGACCCATACTCAAGAAGACTCCATAAGAATTGTTCAAAGGTAAAAAGCCCAGTTTATATCATTTAAAACATTTTGGTTATAAGTGTTATATCCTGAATAATGGAAAAGATAACCTAGATAAACTTGATGAACGCAGTAATGAAGGTATATTTTTTGGATATGTATCTAAACCAAGAGGGTTTAGAGTTTTAAATAGACAAACTTTAAGCATAGAACAAATTGTTCATGTAATCTTCGATGAAACTAACCTCTTCACTAAGGAAGAAAAAAAACATGATAGTGATGCGCAAAACTTATGCAAGGAACTTGAAGGCACATCTCTGAACGATGAATAAACGAAGCTAGATAATTTACAACAGACAAGGACAACTCCTGATGCTCTACCCAAAGAATGAAAATTTCTCAAAGATCATCCTAAAGACAATATTCTAGGACGGCCATATGACAAGGTAAGAACAAGAGGTATGTTAAAATCCTATGAATATAATGCACTAGTTTCTCTAATAGAACCAAAATCAATAAATGAAGCTCTCGATGATGCATCTTGGGTTATGGCCATGCAGGAAAAACTAAACCAGTTCAACCGCAACCAAGTTTGGACTTTAATTCCTAAATCTCAGGATCATCCAGTTATAGGCACCAAATGGGTGTTCAGAAACAAATTGGATGAGTATGGAAATATTGTAAGAAACAAAGCCCGGCTTGTGGCTCAAGGTTATTCACAAGAAGAAGGAATTGATTATGATGAAACTTATGCACTTGTAGCTAGACTTAAAGCTATTAGAATATTACTTACTTTTGCTACTTCCCAAAATATGAAACTTTTTCAAATGGATATCAAAAGCGCATTTCTAAATGGTGTTATCAAAGAAGAAGTTTATGTAAATCAACCTCCTGGTTTTGAGAATATAGATTATCCTAATCATGTTTTTAAATTAAGTAAGGTACTATAGGCTTAAAACAAGCTCAACGAGCCTGGTGTGAGAGTCTAAGCACCTTTCTTCTATCACATGATTTTGTAAGAGGCAAAATATACAATATACTATTCACTAAAACTATAAAAAATAATATAATTATCATTCAAATATATGTTGATGATATAATATTTGGATCTACTGATGAAGTCCTTTGCAAAGATTTTGAAACTTTAATGCAAAGTGAATTCAAAATGAGCATGATGGGTGAACTTACCTACTTTTTTGGTCTTCAAGTAAATCAGACTGAGGATGGAATTCATTTTTGTCAAGCCAAATATACAAAACAATTACTCAAAGAATTTGGCTTTGAGAAATGTAAGGCCCTAAGCACACCCATGAGCTTATCCACTAAAATAGATAGTGATTCTCTTGGCAAGCCTGTTGATCAAAAATCCTTTAGAGGAATTATTGAATCACTACTCTATCTTACTACCAGTAGACAAGATAGTATATTCAGTGTATGCTTATGTGCTAGATATCAAACAAACCCTAAAAAATCTCATTTAAATGCAACAAAACAAATTTTCTGATATTTATCTGGTACATGTAACCTAGGTCTCTGGTTTCCTAAACATTTAGATTTTAATTTAGTTGGTTATAGTAATGCTAACTATGCTAGGTGTAAGCTGGATCGAGAAAGCATCAGTGGCACATGTCAATTTATTGTAGGATGTTTAATATCATGGTCCTCTAGGAAACAAAATTCAGTAGCCCTATCCACAGCAGAAGATGAGTACGTGGCAGCAGGGAGCTATTATGCACAACTTCTATGGATACAACATCAACTGGAGGATTATGGCCATAAACTAAAAAACATTCCTTTGCTGTATGACAACACAAGTGCCATCAACTTAACCAAAAATCCCATTCAACATTCTCACACTCAAACATATTAAGGTCAGACATCACTTCATCCAAGATCATGTAAGTTCTGAAAATATTGCCATTAATTTTGTTGACACTTTACATCAATTAGCTGATATTTTTACTAAACCATTAACTGAAGATAGATTTTCAACTATTCGTAGAGAAATTGGCATGTGTAATTTATAAAAAAAAATTCAATACTCCTTTTACAATAGTGACCAACTCTCTTCTGAACAATATGAAGTCAAATCATAGTGTTGTGCTTATTCTTAACTTCGTCATCCGATAGCCCTTCTTGTCCCAGTTGAAGCTAACTACTTCTTCGTCATTCAGTAGATGTCCAATATTGATAGTCAACATTCACTTTTTGGAATATAAAATCATTTCATTTACTCACCTCCTTTATATAAACCTGAAAAGTCGAAGATCCTAGCCATTCCTCTTCTCGCGCTTGTCTTCTACTCTGGGTTTTCCCCTTTTCGAAAGAGGACCTTCCAAACTCTCTGGTACGCCTTACCAATTTTTTTTTTCTTATCCCATTATCATCCTGGTATCATCTCCCCTTCTTATCCCTATCTCATACTTCTCTTAATCGTTGCCTCCTTCGCATTCAGCAATGGCTGCTTCTGAAGCATCCAACCCTAGTTTCTTCACCCGATGACAATACAAACTCTTTGAAGAAACCCCTGTCACCTATAGCGGATGCAAGCATGTCAAATTTGGTGAACTGAGGAACCACAATCTCCAAGAGGTTGAAGACATCACCTGACAAATGAAATGGCTGGGTATTTGCTCTAATCAACAACCTTTGTACCCCAATTCCGTCAAAGCATTCTATACCACTCTCAAGGTACATCCTGCCCAACCCAATACCATCACTGGAAAGGTCAAGGGCACTAAAGTAGTTATCAGTCCCTCATTGTTGGAAGCCCTCTTTGGTATTTCCATCATCGGTCATACCTTTTCTGAAGTTGTCTCTGAGGATTATCAGAAATTAGGTATTATTAGTCTTCTAGGTCAGAAGAAAAGAGGCACAATCGATATTAATCATCTTTCTACAGTTAAATGGCTAATTCACCTTATGAATAGCCACATCCTTCTTCCCCGCCAAGGCAATCATGCGGTGATCACTCAGCAAGATGGAAGTTTATTATTTTTAGTACTTCAAGGACATCAGATCAAAATTTCCTCATTCATTCTTCAAAAAATGCAGTCAACAGCCCAATTAGCTACAACCCTTCCTTATGGTTCGATGCTTAGCGTCATTTTTAGGCATTTTGACATAGACCTAGACAATTAAATGGTTGTTCCTCAGATTGCCCTCGGAATATCAAATATGAAGAGAAGTCAATTTAAATTTGTTGATGGTCACTGGACCAAAGGAAGCATTCCTCCATGTTCACATCATATTTTTGAGGACGTCTCAGTTATAGCCTTCATGTCAGCCCCAGCCAAAGTCCCAGCTGAAATACCAGTTGATGAAGGGCAAACCACAACACCAATAGAAGCCCCCGTTGAATCACCAGTCGAAGTCCCAGTTGAAAGACCAGCTAATGTGGGACCAACCATAGCACCAGTAGCAGCCCCACCTGAAGCACCAGCCGAAACCCCAGCTGAAGGATCAGTTGAAATTCTAGCTATAGAGTCAGTCTGTAGTACCCCGGAAAATCTATTAATTAAAAATTATAGATAAATAGAAATTTTATCTATTAATAAATTCAATAATTAAAATGGTACGCATCATTATTGCATGCATATAAACCCCTATAAAATTTCGTAAAAAATAGTAGATATACTTTAAATAATGTTCTCTAATGACCCATCATGAAATTTGGGCGTAGAAAAATCATACTTAGTTTAAGAATTTATGCGACTTATTAGCATAATTAAGGAATAAGTCGAAGAGTTCATTATTTTATGAGACAAAGTGGATTATAAATTAAATAAATATATGAGTAGACTTTAAATAGTATGGGATGATAGCCCATTGTGATATTTAGACAAATAGATAATCTTGGTCCATGAATATATTCTCTAATAAAATGATAATTAAAAAATCCATTAAGTAAAGTAAGAACATGGGTTGTACAACTAGACTCATTTGAGTTATTGGGCCAAGAATAAGAACTCAAATGATGAAGATTAGAAATATTGGCATGAATAATATTTAATCAAATTAAAAATATGAAATTACTTGAATAAGTGTGATAAATAGATTTACATAAGGATAAATGGTGAATAATTGGAAACTAAATCGATAACCATTAAGTTAAATTAGTAATGGGTTTGGTTAATGGACCTAACATGAATTGTTGGGCCCAAATGAGAAGAGCTCATCATGAGATGAGAGATACTTAAGCTAAATTCGTACCTAAAAATAGTAATAAATAGAAAAGGGTTAAGATAATGACTATTTTAACTCTTACTTATCTTAAAAAGAGTCCTAACCCTAGTCTAACCCAATAGGACTCTATCCTAATCTAAAATTAGGATTTAGATGAGAGACAATTGGGTTAAATATAAGAGACCCAAATTAAATAGGGAAATTCGTAACTATATTATCTCTTAATTAAAAATGGGTTATTAAAGCACTAATATGACTTATATATATCTTAATAAGAGTCCTAATCCTATCCTAACCCATTACCTACGAAATTAAACCTCTCATCTATCCTATTAGGTGGGATAATGCAAGAAATAAGGGGATAAATATAGAAATTAAAGAGTTGGAAGGAGAAGGAAGAGTTTTAGAGAGGATGGACTCTTGTAGCAACCAAATACATCCTAATACTACAGCCCTATCAACCCTCATTTTCGTGCTTAGACTTTGGGAGATGAAGGGAGAGGCTGGAGAACGAAGGAGCAAGAAGGAGGAGCTTGGAAAGGAGGGATTTCATCTTGTTCTTCATAAAAACCTTAGCTTTTCATTCTTGCAACGAAAGGTAGGCAATCTCTCAAACAAAAATCGTGAAATAATTACCCTAGGTAGCCTTCATGTATCTCTTCAAAAGCCCTATGGTTTCGTTGTATTCCGCTCATCCATTTGGGCGAATTTAATTCATGAAATCATACTGTTACCATGAACCCGAATCTCATGTTTTCTCTAATCCCCTGCACGTACTTGTTCCCATGCTATGAGAAAATTCTCATTGATACTACATTACAATAGCTTTCAAACGCCCTTGGTTGTGTTCTATTTCGATCTCCCATGAGGGAGAATTAATTCTTTGAATCTCTGTCAGATACATGCACCTGACCCTTCATGATTGCTTGTGAACCCCGTTTATACTTGATCTCAGATCACGATAAAATTATCATAAAGACTACATCCTGTTAGATTTTGAACGCCCATTGTTTCGTAATTTTTCATCATGTATACATCTCTAATTAATTTATTGAACCCTGACTGTGCCTGTTTAGGTCACTGAAAAGTAACTTGATCAATGCATGTCTAAACCTTGTCTATTTTCATATTACTCGCGCATGTTGATAGATATACATGTCTACTTTCGTTTAAAACTGGTTTTGTGATTTTTGGATCACCGTGCAATTTTATACTGAATTTAGAGTGACCCTGTGTTAAGAAGGGTCCCCCCAGAGAAAAGGCCGGACATCCCGGATATCGCGGCGGCGCGACCCGCCGCGATACTGGGAGGTCGCGGCCGGCTAAGGCGACGCGTTCAGAACGCGGCTGCCTGTGCTGCCGCGATTCTAGCGCAAGCCTCTGTCGCGCCCGGGCCGGCGACCGCGACAGTAATCGCATCCGTGACCCCGTCGCGATACTCTGACTAACGCGACCGAGCGCCCCGTCGCGACTTGATCGCAACAGGTCACCTCGTCGCTCTTTACAATTTCGGCCAGAACCTTATATTATGCATATACCCCTGCTTTTTGTCATATAACCCTTGTACAAGTTAAACCATGTGCTGTTAAGCTCAATAAATGACATGAATGTTTTTATTTGATAATATTTAAATAATTCTTCTTAATTTAAAAACCGTGAGCACGACTTGTCATATTCCCATGATCTCTCTACACTTGCACACACATATCATCGACATTTGCCATTTGACGCTATTAAATTACTCAATAATGTATCTGGTAATTAAGTGAAATTAATTACCTAATTACCTATTGTTTAAATGACACTTGTTCTCGTTTTATTCGCGTGATTTGTACACCGTTATCGCGTCCCTCTGCCTTCGAGCACTCGAGGCAAGACAGACAACGTTTCGTTAAACACTTTCTCTTCACTTGGACCACCTCTCCACCGGGAATACTCTCGACTGGACCAGGGACTCCTTGTCAAGGCCTCCGTAAGTCTTCTTGGCTTTGGCGCACGTCCTTAGCCGACGAGCTGGTTGTACCTTTAAATCCTGTTACACTTCTAGGGATCAATACGATCCAAAAAGGCCTTAGTAAGTTCTCTCTTATCTTGTGATCATGCCGGACCATCTAGCCAGTGTTCATAGCACGGCTAATGGGCGGATGTGACTTCTACCAGACTGCCGGTTCCCGACCTGGTATTGTGCAACCGTTACTATCATGGTTTATCGTTGTTTTACGATTATACCCATATCTCATCTACTATCCTTGTACTCTCATCTATTCACGTTCACTCTACTATCTCGTCTATTCATCTAGTACTCTCTTGAGACTTTTGAGCTGTTGCGGCTCCCATTGCTTGTACTATACATGACTGTCTAGCGCCATAATATGGGTCCGGTGACCTACTGACTTGAATGCATAGTGTGCAGGGCACGGAGAGTGTCCGAGGGGCTCCAATCTAGTCCTGGGGGCAGAGAGCCACCCGAAAATACCTGCAGGGGCTATTGACGGTGTTCTGCATTGCACCGGTTCTGACTATCTCGACATTGGCTAGACATTTAATTGTTTTACTATTAGTCTGAGGAGTTCAGACATATTGTATCAGTTCTGTGCTATTAGTGTGCTAGCACTAACTGTTATAACATTAGTCTGAGGAGTTCAGACGTAATGTACTATCGTGAAACGGCTACTGTCCCAAGTGACTATTGTCGTACTTGACTAGTGCACAGTGGTGCAACCATACACGTTATCTCATTACATGCTATCTCTTTACATGCAATCTCGTTACACGCTATCTTGATATACAAGCTATCTCGTTACATGCCACCTTGATACAAGCTATCATATTTCATGTCATTTTGATACACGCTATCTTGTTATACACTATCTTGTTACACGCTATCTCGTTATGTTGTCATCCTAGTTTTGCAATACTCTTGAGAAATGTATTATCGTTCACTTGTTATCTTGTACTATTACTCTCTTGACTATATATGATCGTTCTCTCTAGTTAACCCGCGTTACAAGACATTAATCACTTAAATCATGCTTGTTTACACGAGATATTAAGTCCTACTGAGCGTTATCGCTCACCCTTCGTTATTTGTTATATGTGTTTCAGGTAAGTCAGGTGATGACCTTACACACATCAACAGGATTGGACTGGAGTGATGAGCGTCCTGAAGTCATAGCAATGGAATGTCCTTAGTACCTTAGAGTCTAGTTAGATATTTGCTTTAGATTTCTTTTCCAATGTAATAAAGTCATTGAGCCCTATGTTTTGGCTCTGAATTAGTGGTTGTAATAGTTTAGATGAATTATCAATAAAATGATGAGTTTATTACAATTATTATTCATTAGTTGCTCTGATATTTGTAAATCTATGCGCAATTTACGTTACCATACTCGTTGTTCATGCCTCCCCAATTTATTCCGCTGCTAAATTAGCGGGGCATGACAGTTGGTATCAGAGCCTAGGATGTCCTTATTAGGATATTTTTGGTCTTAGGATGTTCTAGGTGAACTGCCCTGACATGTGTTTAAGTCAACTACTATACCTATGTGAGAATTGGGTAGAACCATGGTTAAGATCTGAATACATTATAAATATATATGTATCAACTTGGTAATACTTTAGCACCCAAAGTCTAAAAAGAAATAAAGTTAATGCTATTGCTCGCAGGAGATTAGTGGAGATGATGGAATGAAATATTCAGAATAGAATTGGTAGTCGTATAATATCATATGAATTTGGGGACCAAATTCTATTTAAGTGGGGGAGGATGTAGTACCCCGAAAATTCATTAATTAAAAATTATTGATAAATAGAAATTTTATCTATTAATAAATTCAATTAATTAAAATGGTACGCATCATTATTGCATGCGTATAAACCCCTATAAAATTTCTTAAAAATAGTAGATATACTTTAATAATTTTCTCTAATGACCCATCATGAAATTTGGGCGTAGAAAAATCATTTGGACTTAGTTTAAGAATTTATGCGACTTATTAGTATAATTAAGGAATAAGTCGAAGAATTCATTATTTTATGAGACAAAGTGGATTATAAATTAAAATAAATATATGAGTAGACTTTAAATAGTATGGGATGATAGCCCATTGTGATATTTAGACCAATAGATAATCTTGGTCCAGGAATATATTCTCTAATAAAAGGATAATTAAAAAATCCATTAAGTAAAGTAAGAACATGGGTTGTACAACTAGACTCATTTGAGTTATTGGCCAAGAATAAGAACTCAAATGATGAAGATTAGAAATATTGGCATGAATAATTTAATCAAATTAAAATATGAAATTACTTGAATAAGTGTGATAAATAGATTTACATAAGGATAAATGGTGAATAATTGGAAACTAAATCAATAACCATTAAGTTAAATTAGTATGATTTGGTTAATGGACCTAACATGAATTGTTAGGCCCAAATGAGAAGAGCCCATCATGAGATGAGAGATAATTAAGCTAAATTCGTACCTAAAAATAGTAATAAATAGAAAAGGGTTAAGATAATGACTATTTTAACGCTTACTTATCTTAAAAAGAGTCCTAACCCTAGTCTAACCCAATAGGACTCTATCCTAATCTAAAATTAGGATTTAGATGAGAGACAATTGGGTTATATATAAGAGACCCAAATTAAATAGGGAAATTCGTAACTATATTATCTATTAATTAAAAAGGGGTCATTAAAGCACTAATATGACTCATATATATCTTAATAAGTGTCCTAATCCTATCCTAACCCATTACCCATGAAATTAAACCTCTCATCTATCCTATTAGGTGGGATAATGCAAGAAATAAGGGGATAAATATAGAAATTAAAGAGTTGGAAGGAGAAGGAAGAGTTTTAGAGAGGATGGACTCTTGTAGCAACCAAATACATCCTAATACAGCCCTATCAACCCTCATTTTCGTGCTTAGACTTTGGGAGATGAAGGGAGAGGCTGGAGAACGAAGGAGCAAGAAGGAGGAGCTTGGAAAGGAGGGATTTCATCTTGTTCTTCATCAAAAACCCTAGCTTTTCATTCTTGCAACGAAAGGTAGGCAATCTCTCAAGCAAAAATCGTGAAATAATTACCCTAGGTAGCCTTCATGTATCTCTTCAAAAGCCCTATGGTTTCGTTGTATTCCGCTCATCCATTTGGGCGAATTTAATTCATGAAATCCTAGTGTTACCATGAACCTGAATCTCATGATTTTCTAATCCCCTGCACGTACTTGTTCCCATGCTATGAGAAAATTCTCATTGATACTACATTACAATAGCTTTCAAACGCCTTGGCTTCGTTCTATTTCGATCTCCCATGAGGGAGAATTAATTCTTTGAAACTGCAGATATATCGACCGTCACGACCCTTCATGATTGCTTGTGAACCCCATTTATACTTGATCTCAGATCACGATAAAATTATCATAAATACTACATCCTGTTAGATTTTGACGCCCCATGGTTTCGTAATTTTTCATCATGTATACATCTCTAATTAATTTATTGAACCCTGACTGTGCCTGTTTAGGTCACTGAAAAGTAACTTGATCAATGCATGTCTAAACCTTGTCTATTTTCAGATTAATCGCACATGTTGATAGATATACATGTCTACTTTCGTTTAAAACTGGTTTTGTGATTTTTGGATCACCGTGCAATTTTATACTGAATTTAGAGTGACCCTGTGTTAAGAAGGGTCCACCCAGAGAAAAAGGCCGGACATCCCGGATATCGCGGCGGCGCGACCCGCCGCGATACTGGGAGGTCGCGGCCGGCTAAGGCGACGCGTTCAGAACGCGGCTGCCTGTGCTGCCGCGATTCTAGCGCAAGCCTCTGTCGCGCCCGGGCCAGCGACCGCGACAGTAATCGCATCCGTGACCCCGTCGCGATACTCTGACTAACGCGACCGAGCGCCCCGTCGCGACTCGCGCAACAGGTCACCTCGTCGCCTCTTTACAATTTCGGCCAGAACCTTATATTATGCATATACCCCTGCTTTATTTGTCATATAACCCTTGTACAAGTTAAACCATGTGCTGTTAAGCTCAATAAATGACATGAATGTTTTTATTTGATAATATTTAAATAATTCTTCTTAATTTAAAAACCGTGAGCACGACTTGTCATATTCCCATGATCTCTCTACACTTGCACACACATATCATCGACATTTGCCATTTGACGCTATTAAATTACTCAATAATGTATCTGGTAATTAAGTGAAATTAATTACCTAATTTACCTATTGTTTAAATGACACTTGTTCTCGTTTTATTCGCGTGATTTGTACACCGTTATCGCGTCCCTCTGCCTTCGAGCACTCGAGGCAAGAAGGACAACGTTTCGTTAAACACTTTCTCTTGACTTGGACCACCTCTCCACCGGGAATACTCTCGACTGGACCAGGGACTCCTTGTCAAGGCCTCCGTAAGTCTTCTTGGCTTTGGCGCACGTCCTTAGCCGACGAGCTGGTTGTACCTTTAAATCCTGTTACACTTCTAGGGATCAATACGATCCAAAAGGCCTTAGTAAGTTCTCTCTTATCTAGTGATCATGCCGGACCATCTAGCCAGTGTTCATAGCACGGCTAATGGGCGGATGTGACTTCTACCAGACTGCCGGTACCTGACCTGGTATTGTGCAACCGTTACTATCATGGTTTATCGTTGTTTTACGATTATACCCATATCTCATCTACTATCCTTGTACTCTCATCTATTCACGTTCACTCTACTATCTCGTCTATTCATCTAGTACTCTCTTGAGACTTTTGAGCTGTTGCGGCTCCCATTGCTTGTACTATACATGACTGTCTAGCGCCATAATATGGGTCCGGTGACCTACTGACTTGAATGCATAGTGTGCAGGGCACGGAGAGTGTCCGAGGGCTCCAATCTAGTCCTGGGGCAGAGAGCCACCCGAAAATACCTGCAGGGGCTATTGACGGTGTTCTGCATTGCACCGGTTCTGACTATCTCGACATTGGCTAGACATTTAATTGTTTTACTATTAGTCTGAGGAGTTCAGACATATTGTATCAGTTCTGTGCTATTAGTGTGCTAGCACTAACTGTTATAACATTAGTCTGAGGAGTTCAGACGTAATGTACTATCGTGAAACGGCTACTGTCCCAAAGTGACTATTGTCGTACTTGACTAGTGCACAGTGGTGCAACCATACACGTTATCTCATTACATGCTATCTCTTTACATGCAATCTCGTTACACGCTATCTTGATATACAAGCTATCTCGTTACATGCCACCTTGATACAAGCTATCATATTTCATGTCATTTTGATACACGCTATCTTGTTATACACTATCTTGTTACACGCTATCTCGTTATGTTGTCATCCTAGTTTTGCAATACTCTTGAGAAATGTATTATCGTTCACTTGTTATCTTGTACTATTACTCTCTTGACTATATATGATCGTTCTCTCTAGTTAACCCGCGTTACAAGACATTAATCACTTAAATCATGCTTGTTTACACGAGATATTAAGTCCTACTGAGCGTTATCGCTCACCCTTCGTTATTTGTTATATGTGTTTCAGGTAAGTCAGGTGATGACCTTACACACATCAACGGGATTGGACTGGAGTGATGAGCGTCCTGAAGTCATAGCAATGGAATGTCCTTAGTACCTTAGAGTCTAGTTAGATATTTGCTTTAGATTTCTTTTCCAATGTAATAAAGTCATTGAGCCCTATGTTTTGGCTCTGAATTAGTGGTTGTAATAGTTTAGATGAATTATCAATAAAATGATGAGTTTATTACAATTATTATTCATTAGTTGCTCTGATATTTGTAAATCTATGCGCAATTTACGTTACCATACTCGTTGTTCATGCCTCCCCGATTTATTCCGCTGCTAAATTAGCGGGGCATGACAGTTGGTATCAGAGCCTAGGATGTCCTTATTAGGATATTTTTGGTCTTAGGATGTTCTAGGTGAACTGTCCTGACATGTGTTAAGTCAACTACTATACCTATGTGAGAATTGGGTAGAACCATGGTTAAGATCTGAATACATTATAAATATATGTATCAACTTGGTAATACTTTAGCACCCAAAGTCTAAAAAGAAATAAAGTTAATGCTATTGCTCGCAGGAGATTAGTGGAGATGATGGAATGAAATATTCAGAATAGAATTGGTAGTCGTATAATATCATATGAATTTGGGGACCAAATTCTATTTAAGTGGGGGAGGATGTAGTACCCCGGAAAATTCATTAATTAAAAATTATTGATAAATAGAAATTTTATCTATTAAAAAATTCAATTAATTAAAATGGTACGCATCATTATTGCATGCGTATAAACCCCTATAAAAATTTCTTAAAAATAGTAGATATACTTTAAATAATGTTCTCTAATGACCCATCATGAAATTTGGGCGTAGAAAAATCATTTGGACTTAGTTTAAGAATTTATGCGACTTATTAGTATAATTAAGGAATAAGTCGAAGAATTCATTATTTTATGAGACAAAGTGGATTATAAATTAAAATAAATATGAGTAGACTTTAAATAGTATGGGATGATAGCCCATTGTGATATTTAGACCATAGATAATCTTGGTCCAGGAATATATTCTCTAATAAAATGATAATTAAAAAATCCATTAAGTAAAGTAAGAACATGGGTTGTACAACTAGACTCATTTGAGTTATTGGGCCAAGAATAAGAACTCAAATGATGAAGATTAGAAATATTGGCATGAATAATATTTAATCAAATTAAAAATATGAAATTACTTGAATAAGTGTGATAAATAGATTTACATAAGGATAAATGGTGAATAATTGGAAACTAAATCAATAACCATTAAGTTAAATTAGTAATGAGTTTGGTTAATGGACCTAACATGAATTGTTAGGCCCAAATGAGAAGAGCCCATCATGAGATGAGAGATAATTAAGCTAAATTCGTACCTAAAAATAGTAATAAATAGAAAGGGTTAAGATAATGACTATTTTAACTCTTACTTATCTTAAAAAGAGTCCTAACCCTAGTCTAACCCAATAGGACTCTATCCTAATATAAAATTAGGATTTAGATGAGAGACAATTGGGTTAAATATAAGAGACCCAAATTAAATAGGGAAATTCGTAACTATATTATCTATTAATTAAAAGGGGTCATTAAGCACTAATATGACTCATATATATCTTAATAAGTGTCCTAATCCTATCCTAACCCATACCACCCATGAAATTAAACCTCTCATCTATCCTATTAGGTGGGATAATGCAAGAAATAAGGGGATAAATATAGAAATTAAAGAGTTGGAAGGAGAAGGAAGAGTTTTAGAGAGGATGGACTCTTGTAGCAACCAAATACATCCTAATACAGCCCTATCAACCCTCTTTTCGTGCTTAGACTTTGGGAGATGAAGGGAGAGGCTGGAGAACGAAGGAGCAAGAAGGAGGAGCTTGGAAAGGAGGGATTTCATCTTGTTCTTCATAAAAAACCCTAGCTTTTCATTCTTGCAACGAAAGGTAGGCAATCTCTCAAGCAAAAATCGTGAAATAATTACCCTAGGTAGCCTTCATGTATCTCTTCAAAAGCCCTATGGTTTCGTTGTATTCCGCTCATCCATTTGGGCGAATTTAATTCATGAAATCCTAGTGTTACCATGAACCTGAATCTCATGTTTTCTCTAATCCCCTGCACGTACTTGTTCCCATGCTATGAGAAAATTCTCATTGATACTACATTACAATAGCTTTCAAACGCCCTTGGCTTCGTTCTATTTCGATCTCCCATGAGGGAGAATTAATTCTTTGAAACTCTGTCAGATATATGCACCCGACCCTTCATGATTGCTTGTGAACCCCATTTATACTTGATCTCAGATCACGATAAAATTATCATAAATACTACATCCTGTTAGATTTTGAACGCCCATGGTTTCGTAACTTTTCATCATGTATACATCTCTAATTAATTCATTGAACCCTGACTGCACTTGTTTAGATCACTGAAAAGTAACCTGATCAATGCATGTCTAAACCTTGTCTATTTTCCAATTAATCATGCATGTTGATAGATATACATGTCTACTTTCGTTTAAAACTAGTTTCGTGATTTTTGGATAACTGTGCGATTTTATACTGAATTTAGAATGACCCTGTGTCAAGAAGGGGCCACCCAGAGAAAAAAGCCAGACATCCCTAATATCACGGCGGCGTGACCCGCCGCGATACTGGGAGGTCGCGGCCGGCTAAGGCGACACTTTCAGAACGCGGCTGCCTGTGCCGCCGCGATTCCAGCGCAAGCCTCTGTCGTGCCCGGGCCGGCGACCGCGACAGTAATCGCGTCCGTGACCCCGTCGCGATACTCTGACTAACGCGACCGAGCGCCCCGTCGCGACTTGATCGCGACAGGTCACCTCGTCGCCTCTTTACAATTTCGGCCAGAACCTTATATTATGCATATACCCCTGCTTTATTTGTCATATAACCCTTGTACAAGTTAAACCATGTGCTGTTAAGCTCAATAAATGACATGAATGTTTTTATTTGATAATATTTAAATAATTCTTATTAATTTAAAAACCGTGAGCACGACTTGTCATATTCCCATGATCTCTCTACACTTGCACACACATATCATCGACATTTACCATTTGACCCTATTAAATTACTCAATAATGTATCTGGTAATTAAGTGAAATTAATTACCTAATTTACCTATTGTTTAAATGACACTTGTTCTCATTTTATTCGCGTGATTTGTACACCGTTATCGCGTCCCTCTGCCTTCGAGCACTCGAGGCAAGACGGACAACGTTTCGTTACACACTTTCTCTTGACTTGGACCACCTCTCCACCGGGAATACTCTCGACTGGACCAGGGACTCCTTGTCAAGGCCTCCGTAAGTCTTCTTAGCTTTGGCGCACGTCCTTAGCCGACGAGCTGGTTGTACCTTTAAATCCTGTTACACTTCTAGGGATCAATATGATCCAAAACGGCCTTAGTAAGTTCTCTCTTATCTAGTGATCATGCCGGACCATCTAGCCAGTGTTCATAGCACGGCTAATGGGCGGATGTGACTTCTACCAGACTGCCGGTACCCGACCTGGTATTGTGCAACCGTTACTATCATGGTTTATCGTTGTTTTACGATTATACCCATATCTCATCTACTATCCTTGTACTCTCATCTATTCACGTTCACTCTACTATCTCGTCTATTCATCTAGTACTCTCTTGAGACTCTTAAGCTGTTGCGGCTCCCATTGCTTGTACTATACATGACTGTCTAGCGCCATAATATGGGTCCGGTGACCTACTGACTTGAATGCATAGTGTGCAGGGCACAGAGAGTGTCCAAGGGGCTCCAATCTAGTCCTGGGGGCAGAGAGCCACCCGAAAATACCTGCAGGGGCTATTGACGGTGTTCTGCATTGCACCGGTTCTGACTATCTCGACATTGGCTAGACATTTAATTGTTTTACTATTAGTCTGAGGAGTTCAGACATATTGTATCAGTTCTGTGCTATTAGTGTGCTAGCACTAACTGTTATAACAGTAGTCTGAGAAGTTCAGACGTAATGTACTATCGTGAAATGGCTACTGTCCCAAAGTGACTATTGACGTACTTGACTAGTATACAGTGGTGCAACCATCCACATTATCTCATTACATGCTATCTCTTTACATGCAATCTCGTTACACGCTATCTTGATATACAAGCTATCTCGTTACACGCCACCTTGATACAAGCTATCATATTTCATGTCATTTTGATACACGCTATCTTGTTATACACTATCTTGTTACACGCTATCTCGTTATGTTGTCATCCTAGTTTTGCAATACTCTTGAGAAATGTATTATCGTTCACTTTGTTATCTTGTACTATTACTCTCTTGACCATATATGATCGTTCTCTTTAGTTAACCCGCGTTACAAGACATTAATCACTTAAATCATGCTTGTTTACACGAGATATTAAGTCCTACTGAGCGTTATCGCTCACCCTTCGTTATTTGTTATATGTGTTTCAGGTAAGTCAGGTGATGACCTTACACACATCAACGGGATTGGACTGGAGTGATGAGCGTCCTGAAGTCAATCCCTCAGGGGAGACCAGAACCTCTCTTGAGACGATTCCTTCCGAAATCCTTCCTCTACAAGAGCCTCAAGGCTCCTACCCACCACAAATTGATGATCCCTCCACAACTCAGGGGGAGCAACCTCATGCCACTGAAGAACCACTGCAATCTGATCAATCAGATAGAACTCAGACTGAGGCACATGAGCAGTACAGAACTAACGAGCCCTCCACTCAAGATCCATGGAAACAAGATATTGTGAACATCAAAATTGAGGTCAGTAAACTTGGTTCTCAGCTGGAGTCCATGAAAACAGAAGTATTCTCTGAATTTGGCAGATTACATACTGCCATGAGCACTCTTACAACTCTAGTCCAACAAACTCCGTCCTCCTACACTCTAGAAACCCCCTCTATGCCAAAACCAATTCGAAGAAAGAAATCCACTGCCAAGAGACCCTGTCCTACTTCAGAATAGGGTGAAACCTCTTCTCACCACCCACCTACCTCTCACCTTCTAGATCCAGAGCCTCATCCATCCTCACTAGTGTATCTCATTGGTGCCATTGCTGCAAGTCCACAATCTTCCAAGCTTCTCATAATGGCCATAAGAACTCAATGAAAGAAACTAGTCAAATACCAACTTTCTTCATCACTGTTCGAATGTCTCCTTCTCATTTCTAGAAAATACTCCTCCCTTACTCATTCCATTTAGCTCATTTTTGCTCAGACAGAAAGACTTTCTCTATATGAATGGCACAAATCCTACTCTACTCTGTCTACTGAGTACACTTCCTTTGAAGGTAACATTGATGACTATTTTGCCCACAATATGCCACCATAGGAGGACATTCCACTCCACTTTGGATTGATAGATTTAATCTCTACTATAAAGCAAAGCATGCTGCCCAGGAAGAGTGCTACTTATGGGCTATGACCTATACATTCTTCTTCCTTCAGTCCAAAAGACAAGAATTTGTTCTTATTAAATTTCAACTCACACCTCCAACTACCACCACTATCCATACTCTTTACAAAAGGCATCTTGCGTAACTTAAATGCTCTCTAGGCCCAAATGCCCATATGGACTTCACTCTTTTTGATAGATGCCTCCACAGCACTGAGCATAACCTTCACAAGTTCTTCCTTCCCTACTATCAAGCTTTTCCTTCCACCCTGTACTTGACTGATGATGTGTTGTCACTCTCTTTTCGTTGACATGACAAAAAGAGGGAGAGATGTAATGAGATGTAATGCAACTCTGTAATGTAAAGAGGGAGTCAAATTATAAAAGAAATGGGGAGAAAGCCTATGAATTCTTCATGTCTCTTATGTGTAAATATAGTTGCCTTGTTGTTGCATTTTTACCTTAATATATGTACTTTGTCATCAACAAAAAGGGGGAGATTGTTGAACCTCTGTCCAAAATATACATTGCATATTTAAAGATTTAATTCGTAACATATAATAGTTTTGAAGATGACAAAATGAACAAATAACTACTTATAAACAAAACTATATTTCTCTCTCTGACAAGTCATATAACAAAAACTCTAAAAAGCATACTTAGACAAACAAATTATTCTTCTTAAATACTAAGTATAACTTCGTTTGCCTAAGAAATATACAAAGTTCACTTCATCATATACGAAGTTTACTTCATCATATATGAAGTTCACTTCATTATATCCAAAGTTTACTTCGTTATATCCGAAGTTAACTTTGTCATAAACGAAGTAAAACACGAAGATCTTACTTCGATTGATCATATTGAAATCGTGATATACGAAGTTCACTTTGTCATATCCAAAGTTTACTTTGTCATATCCAAAGTTAACTTCGTCATATGCGAATCAAAACACGAAGATCTTACTTTGATTGATCATGTTGTAATCATGATATATGAAGTTCACTTCGTCATATCCGAAGTTAGCTTCTTCATATCCGAAGTTTACTTCATCATATCTGAAGTTAGCTTCATCATATGTGAAATATAACACAAAGATCTTACTTCGACTGATCATGTTGAAATCATGATATACGAAGTTCACTTCATCATGTCCGAAGTTCACTTCGTTATATCCGAAGTTAGCTTCGTCATATCCGAAGTTCACTTCATCATATCTGTTATATCATTTCGATTAAATAATATTATTTTTTTAATAGATAAAATGAAGAGTATACAAATTGAATGCTATCTTCTCATCATTAACATTTTATATCATATCTATGAAATTCTTCATCTTGTAAGCTCATGATCAAATTTCTGAATTCAACTACATTTTGAAATACGAATCTTTATAAGTACAAACAATTAGAAATAAATCAGCATGTATTTCACTCTCATCCTTTCAAAATATTCAAATAAAAAAGTCTTATAGCTTTGTCCCATAAATCTAAAAATATCTTTATCCTGAAAGTATTAGTCAAAGTCTGTGGAAAAGATCTTCTGACATCTGCCACAAGAACATCCATATTGTCTTCTGTCAGATTTACACTCACGATCTCTACCTACTACATACTCTACCTGTCGCAGAACCTTTTTCCATAGAACATTAATTGCTAGTGCACAAAAGATAGCCATCAACATTTGAAATATCTCACAAGTACCTAGTGTAATAGCATGACCTTTTGGATCGTAGCTTAAAGGGTTTGGTGGCCAATGTGTGACCTATTGGTTGAGTTTGGTTGTGTGTAGCAGGTGTGTGAGGCTGGGGGTTGGAAAATATGAGCCCAACAGACCTTTGGCGCGTCCTTTAAGAACGCGACCAACACAGGCATCGCATTTCTGAATGAACGTGACCACCTGCTATGTCGCGATTCAATTGCCGCTTTCCGTGGGCTCGGCTGCATGCACGCCGCATGGCACATGCAAGGGCGTCGCTACTTAATTACGACGGTGGGTTATGTTGCATTTTAAAAGCGATGGCCCTATATGTCGCGATTTCGCCTGAGTTGTGTTTTGCTCTGAGCCTTGGCCAAATAGTGCATGATGCACTGCTCAGCTGAAGAAAGAGATCTGTGGAAATCTGTCTGATGATTCAAGGTTCGTGGTGTGAGATTCGGCATTTTTCTGGTGCAAGGTGGTGCTTCGGAGCAGGGGAAAGGCCAAGGCAGCGCTGTTTTCGTGTTCTTCGTGTTGGTTGGGGACTTTCTTCTTGTTTTGATTGTGTGAGTTTCATTTAAAGTGTAGAATTGCTTATATTTAGTAGCAAGCATGCTTAGGGTATTGTGTGGATAGTTGTAAGTGGGTTCAACTTATGGTAATGAATGTATAAATGGATTTCCGGAGGAGAAGATCAAGTTCTTGTTCTTTAGCTTGAAAGGCGATGGACCCAGATGTCGCATTTTGAACGCGACTTGTCCGGTGGCGATTCAACTTTTAAAGGTGACGGGTTGGTCTATCACGATTATGGGTTTAAATAGCGGCTTCTGTGTTCGTCACATTTTCATAAGTGGCCACCCGAGTTGTTGGGTTATGTGGCCAGTCTGTCTCTTCCCAGTTGCACATTGCATGTGTGATGTTGTTTAAGTTATTTAAAACATGTAAGTGGTGCATGGGTACTTATCGTGATTGGAAATGTCAAGTTTGTAGGATGTGTGTGCATTTCAAGTTGGGTTGTTTAAACGCCTTCCGTGGTTACCTCTCGACTCAGATACCCTAGGTTCATTGTGAGCCAGGCACGTGGTGCTCGAGGTTTGTCCTGGTATGGTGTGTACCGACGAGGTCTATATCGTCTTCCTGGACACCCTCACTTCTGTGTTTGAGTTGTACGTCCGGTGGAGGGAAAGACGACAATGGGCAGCGACTCGTGTTTGTGGGTGTGCGGTCGCTTGTACTGCACTCGTGGTTGGGGGATGGACACCAGTAGAACTGGTCCCTAGCTAGTCCAATTTTCCAGTGCCTCACTTTAGGGAGCTCGGGCCGGAGTCCCTAAAGGTGCCAGGCATGGGCCTGCAACCGTGTGGTCTGTAGGTGTGGTGTTGGTTAGTCTCTACAGTTTCTTAACCTTGTTGAGGTGGAGTGAAAGATGGACCTTTCGTCCCTAGCTGCGAGACTGAGAGGTAGTCTTGTGTGGTTTGTTCGAGTTAGTGGCTGGTGTCGCGAACCAATTTTCGTGACTCGTGTGTGGCGTGCCCTTCTTTAGCTAGTACACTTGAACGTGAATTACCGTTTATTTATTAAAGGTTGTACCATGTACGTATCCTAGAGTGGTTTATTTATTTACATCTGTAGTACCATGTCCTAGGTACAGTTACTTGCTATTTGAATACATGCTTTACTCTTGCTTTTGTACGTTTGCTATTATCACGACTTTTGAGGGAGTTTCCCTACTAAGCCAGTGACTTGTGAGGCTCACCCCTACATCTTTCAGGTGAAGGAGAACAAGAGGGTTCTTGTCCCTCTTGTAGTTCGGGACCGCATCGTAGCGGAGTTGGGCCTACGCCTCCAGTAGAGTAATTTCCTTTTTGTTGTGCCTTGGGCTATGTCCCAAGCAGTTGTACCCCGTACTTTGACTTTAGTTTAGAACTGGATATGTACATTTCTTGTGAATATGTGTAAGATATGAATTCTCATGTATGTTCAATGTGTTCTTTTATATTTCCATGGACATGTGTATGTTGATATTCCTTGGGAGGCTTCGGCCGGTTCGCGGGAGATGGAGTTGAGTAAGACTCGTTATTAGGTTAACAGGTTTGAACAATGAGGACCGTCACAGTTGGTATCAGAGCAAGGTCTGTGTAAATATGAGGGAACAAGATATGTACATAGCCTTATCTTTACTTTAGTCTAATGCTAGTAGTTGGCCCTGGTTTTGTAATGATTTGTTGTGTGTCATGTGGTTGGAATGATGTATGTGCAAGATTAAAAATGGCTGAGAGAAGGGATTGGGGAGGTGGTGGAGTGGAGCCTGAAGAGTCTACACATCAGCTGATTGAAAGGTTATGCCAGAGCATTACGAAGATTCAGACACAGTTAGATCAGTAGCCATCGGTTCAGCTAGCAGTTGCAGCACCACTAGTTGAGGAAGAGGCAGTACCGGTACCATTAGCACCACCCCCACCACCACCGGGAGTTGAAGTACCACCTGTTGTACTCGTGCCTCCAGTTATGCCAATACGACTAGCCAGTGTGGAGGAGTCTACAGTACTAGTGGAGAGGTTTCTGTGGTTGCAGCCACCTACGTATTCAGGAGGTCCAAATCCGGATACAGCAGAGCACTGGGTACATGAAATTGAAAGAGTTTTTGTCACTATGAAATGTCCACAGGCCGACAGGGTGATATTGGCTACCTATCAGTTGCGGGGATTTGTACAGGAATGGTGGAGGCTCAAGATGTAGACCGTGTTTGCAGGCCGGGCGAAAGATACTATTACTTGGCAAGATTTTTTAGTGGTGTTTAATAATACATTCCTTCTAGTGCAAATTCAGAAAGCTAAGAGGGAACAGTTCAGGATATTGCAGCAGGTGAACTTGTCAGTATTGGAATACCAAATGAGATTTATGGCTTTGAGCAGGTATGCACCTTATGTAGTCACTGACAATGCTATGATGGTGGAATACTTCATCCGAGGTTTGCGACTGGAGTTGCAGGATGCAGTAATTCCTTTTATGTGTAGGACGGTGGAGGAGGTAGCCCAGAGAGCACCGATTCTAGAGAGGACTGTACAGGCTAGACAGTCAGGAGACTCAGGTAGTTTCCAGTTTCCGCAATGCTCCCCAGGTATAAGCAAGGGCAAGGCACCTTCAGGAGGAGCATCTGCATCAGGATTTAGTAAATTGGGTTCCAAGTTAAAGAAAATATCTAGGGGTCGAGGAGGTGGCATACAACAAGGTTTTTAGTAGGGCTGAGGTTTTAGGCCAGAGTTGGAGGAGTCACAGCAAAGTATAGCCAGGCAGCCCACAATTCCTCCAGAGTACAGATGTTACAATTGTGATCAACTGAGGCACTTAATCAAGAATTGTCCATATCCTAGAAGGTACAATTATGACAGAGGGGCACCATAGCAGCAGTAGCCATCAGCCGAGCGAGGTAGAGGTCCACCTTTTCAGAGGGGATGAGGACGGGTCATGGCTATCACAAGAGTTCAAGCGGAAGCATCAAACTTGATTGAAGGTATAATACCTCTCTTTGAATTTTCTGCTAGAATATTAATTGATCTAGGTGCATCGCATTCTTTCATTTCTGAAGATTTCATGGATAGTATGGTTCACCCTTTAGAGGAGAGGCAGTGTGAGCTAGTGGTGGAGGTTCCCGCTGGTGATTTCATGCTTACTTCTTGTTACCTAGATGAGGTCCCAATAATGATATAGGGAAATCATTTGCCAGCAAGATTATATGCATTACAGTTAAAGGAATATGATGTGATTTTGGGTATGGACTGGTTGGAAGCTTATGGGGTAGTGGTAGATTGCAGGAAGAAGGTCATATTCAGTCACCCAGAAAGATTATGTTTGAGTTCCAAGGTATGCCATTTTACACTCCTAAATTTATCCTTTCTGCACTTAAGACTAGAAGATTGATTAATGCAAAATGTGTAACATATCTAGCTTCAGTCAGTTTGGTTGAGACATGTAAGTCTATAGCGATGGTACCAGTGATTAAAGAGTTTGTGGATGTATTCCCAGAAGAGTTACCAAGATTGGCTCCTCATAGAGAGGTAGACTTTACAGTGGAATTGCATCCAAGCAACATGCCAATTTCAAAAGCACCTTACAGGATGGCACCCGCGTAGTTAAAGGAATTGAAGTAACAATTACAAGAGTTGCTAGAAAAAGGTTTCATTCGGCCCGGTCACTCGCCATGGGGAGCACTAGTATTGTTTGTTAGAAAGAAAGATGGCAGCCTACAAATGTGCATAGATTATCGTCAATTGAATCAAGTCATCATCAAAAATAGATATCCACTTTCTAGAATTGATGATTTGTTTGATCAGCTGCAGTCGGCAAAAGTGTTTTACAAAATTGATTTCTGATCGGGTTATCCTTAGTTGAGAATTCGAGAAGAAGACATTGACAAGACAACTTTAGAACAAGGTATGGGCACTATGAGTTTGTGGTTATGCCATTTGGGCTGACCAATGCACTTGCAGCTTTTATGAACTTGATGAACATGATATTTCACCCATATTTGGATCGGTTCATTGTGGTATTTATAGATGACATATTGGGGTACTCAGCTTCAGAAGAGGAACATGCAACTCATTTGAGAATCACTTTGCAAACATTGCGAGATCATCAATTGTATGCTAAATTCAGTAAATGTGAGTTCTGGTAAGGGAAATTTAGTTTTTGGGACATGTGATTTTAGGGGAAGGTGTTGCGGTAGATCTAGCTAAAGGTTGAAGCGGTTATGAAGTGGGAGGAGCCAAAGACAGTATTAGAAATCAGAAGCTTCCTTGGTTTGGCAGGGTATTACAGGCTATTTATTCAATATTTATCAAAGATTGCAACACTTATGACAAGACTAACCAGGAAAGGAGTGCCTTTTATGTGGTCATCCGATTGTCGGCGAAGTTTTATGGAATTGAAGAAGAGGCTCACATCAGCACCCATATTAGAGATAGCGTCAGGCCGAGATGGTTTTGTGTTGTACATAGATACATCCAAGAGAGGAATTGGAGAAGTATTAATGCAGCATAGAAAAGTGGTGGCTTATGCATCCAAGCAGTTGAAGTGGCATGAAGAAAATTATCCAACACATGACCTAGAGCTAGCAGTAGTGGTGTTTGCATTGAAGCTATGGAGGCACTAATTGTATGGTGAGAGATTTGAAATCTTCACGGATCACAAAAGCTGAAAGTATATATTCTCACAAAAGGATTTGAATTTGAGGCAGCGTAAATGGATGGAGTATTTGAAAGACTATGATTTCAGCTTAGCATATCATCCGGGCAAGGCCAATGTTGTTATAGATGCTTTGAGTAGAAAGGTAGTGATGAGTCACATGATGATAAGGGAATGGAAATTATATGAAGATGTAGCAGAGAATTCCTTATTCATTCTGAACAACTAATGGCGAGCAGTATTAGCTAGCAGCACAGTGGAATCGTCCTTGTATTGGTAGATAATAGAAGCTCAGAAAATAGATGAGAATTTGGTTGAATATGTGAAGATGGAAAATGTTACTATTAATGATGATTGTGTGATCAAATTCAGGAATCGATTGTATGTCCCAATTGAAGTAGGAGTGAAGCAAAAAGTGTTGGAAGAAGCACACCGATCCAGGTATACTATTCACTCGGGTAGCACAAAAATATATCAAGACTTGAAGAAGCATTTTTGGTGGTCGAACATGAAGAAGGAAATAGAGAAATTTATAGAAATATGTTTAGTATGCAAACATGTTAAAGCAGAGCATCAAAAGCCAAGAGGTTTATTGCATCCGTTGCCCATTCCGCAGTGGAAGTTTGATGATATAGCCATAGATTTTATAGCAGGGTTACCCCGAACAACGTCAGGTCACAATAGAATATGGGTCTTTGTTGATAGGTTGACAAAGGTATGCAAATTGTTAGCCGTGAGCATGTCATGGGCAGTAGACAAATTGGCAAGACTATATGTGGATCGAATTGTGCCGTTTCATGGAATTCCAGTATCTATTTTTTCAGATAGGGACCCCGGATTTACCTCAGGTTTCTAGAGAAACTTGCAGAGAGTAATTGGTACTGAATTGAGGTACAGTTCACCATACCATCCCCAGACAGACGGACAAACAGAAAGAACAATCCAGACCATTGATGATATGCTACGAGCTTGTTGTTTAGTTTGGCGAGGCGGTTGGGAGCAGCATTTTGGCATGGTGGAATTTGCTTACAATAACAGTTATCATACAAGCATCAAAATGGCACCGTATGAAGCTCTATATGGAAGACCTTGTAGAACACCCTTGAATTGACATGAAGTAGGGGAGAGGCAAGTTATGGTACCAGAATTGGTGCATCAATGTGCAGAGATGGTCAAGTTTATGAAAGAAAAGCTTCAGACATCCCAAAGTAGACAAAAGAGTTATGCAGATACAAGACGCAGGCCACTATAGTTTGAAGTTGGTGATTATGTGTTCTTGAGAGTTTCTCCCACAAAAGGTGTTTTAAGGTTCAGCGGAAAAGGTAAACTTAGTCCAAGATATGTAGGTCCATTCCAAATTCTAGAGAGGATTGGTGAAACATCATATAGATTAGAGCTCCCAGCAGATTTTACGGATTCTCATGATGTGTTTCATGTTTCCATGCTGAGAAGATACATTCGGGACCCTTTACAAATTGTTAGTTATACTCGAGATGATTTGAAACTAGATATGTCCATGCCAGAATATCCAGTGTTGATTACAGAACGGAGAACACAAAGGCTAAGAAATAAAGAAATTGAGTTGGTAAAAAATCAGATGGGAGAACAGGCAGGGAGGTGAAGACACCTGGGAATTGGCATATGAGATGTACAGAACTTATCCATACTTGTTTGTGTAAGCTTTTAATTCTTTTAGGTGACAGTCTTATATGTGATGAATTGTTGTTGAGGTTTCTTTCTGAATTTCGAGGATGAAATTTCTTTTAGGTGATAGTAATGTAATAGCATGACCTTTCGGATCGTAGCTTAAAGGGTTTGGTGGCCAATGTGTGGCCTATTGGTTGAGTTTGGCTGTGTGTAGCAGGTGTGTGAGGCTAGGGGTTGGAAAATCTGAGCCTAACAGACCTCTAACACATCCTTTAAGAACGCGACCAACACAGGCGTCGCGATTCTAAATGAACGTGACCACCTGCTACGTCGCCATTCAATTGCCACTTTCTATGGGCGCAGCTGCATGCGCGTCCTGTGGCTCATGCAGTGGCGTCACGGCTTAATTGTGACGGTGGGGTACATCCCGTTTTAAACACGATGGCCCGATATGTCGCGATTTCGCTTGAGTTGTGTTTTGGTCTGAGCCTTGGACAAACAGTGCAGGATGCACTGTTCGGCTGAAGAAAGAGCTATGTGGAGATTTGTTCGATGATTTAGGGTTTGTGGTGCAAGATTCGGCGTATTTCCAACTCAAGGAGGTGCTTCGGAGCACGGGAAATGCCAAGGCAACGTTGTTTTCGTGTTCTTCATGTTGGTAGGGGACTTTCTCCTTGTTTTGATTGTGTGAATTAGGTTAAAAGTGTACAATTACTTATATTCAATAGCAAGAATGCTTAAGGTATTGTGTGGATGGTTGTAAGTGGGTTCTACTTCTGGTAATGGATGTATAAATGGATTTCCGGAGGAGAAGATCAGGTTCTTGTTCTTCGGCTTGAAAGGCGATAGACCCAGACGTCACGTTTTGAACGCAACAACTTGTCTAGTAGCGATTCAGCTTTTAAAGGCGACGGGTTGGTTTGTCGTGATTATGAGTTTAAATAGAGGCTTCTGTGTTCGTCGCATTTTCAGGAGTGGCCACCTGAGCCGTTGGGTTCTGCTGCCAGTCTGTCGTTTCCCAGTTGCACATTGCATGTGTGATGTTGTTTAAGTTATTTAAAGCATGTAAGTGGTGCATCGATACTTATCGTGATTGGAAATGTCGAGTTTGTATGGATGTGTGTACATAGCAAGTTGGGTTGTTTAAACGCCTTCCATGGTTACCTCTCGAGTCGGATACCCCAAGTTCATTGTGATCCAGGCACGTGGTGCTCGAGGTTTGTCCCAGTACGGTATATACCGACGAGCTCTGTGTCGTCTTCCTAGACACCCTCACTCCTATGTTTGAGTTGTATGTTCGGAGGAGGGAAAGACGACAATGGGCAACGACTCGTGTTTGTGGGTGTGTTGTCGCTTGTACTGCGCTCGTGGTTGGGGGACGGACACCAGTAGATGTACTGGTCCCCAGCTAGTCTGGTTTTCCAGTGCCTCACTTTAGGGAACTCGGGACGGAGTCCCTAGAGGTGCTAGAGATGGGCTGCAGTTGTGTGGTCTGTAGGTGTGGTGTTAGTTGGTCTTCACAGTTTCTTGACCTTGTTGAGGTGAAGCGGTAGCTAGACCTTTCGTTCGTGGCTGTGAGACTGAGAGGTAGTCTTTTGTGGTTTGTCCGAGTCAGTGGCTGGTGTCATGAACTAGTTTTTGTGACTCGTGTGTGGCATGCCCTTCTTTAGCTAGTACACTTGAACGTGAATTTCTATTTATTTATTAAAGGTTGTATACCATGTACATATCCTATAATGGTTTATTTATTTACATCTGTAGTACCATGTCTAGGTAGCGTTGCTTGCTATTTAAATACATGTTTTACTCTTGCTTTTGTATGTTTGTTGTTATCTCAGATTTTGAGGGAGTTTCCCTACTGAGCCAGTGACTTGTGAGGCTCACCACCTCTTTCCGGTGAAGGAGAGCAAGAGGGTTCTCGTCCTTCTTCTAGTTCGGGACCGCATCGTTACGGAGTCGGGTCTACGCCTCTAGCAGAGTAATTTTTTTTTTTTTGTGCCTTGGGGTATGTCCCAGGCAGTTGTACCCCGTACTTTGACTTTAGTTCAGAACTGGATATGTACATTTCATGTGAATATGTGTAAGATATGGAATCTCATGTATGTTCAATGTGTTCTTTTATATTTCCACGGACATGTGTATGTTGATATCTTTTGGGAGGCTTCGGCTGGTTCGCGGGAGACGAAGTCGGGTCAGGCTCGTTATTAGGTTAACGGATTTGAACGATGAGGACCGTCACACCTATGATCATATATGTAGCTAACATACTAGACCCAGTCTAGTATATCTTGGAACTTGTATATTTCAAGATAAAGGATGAAATCAACACAAAAGACTGTTTGATCAATGTGAATATAAAAGACTTGTACGTCGCTCTTGAAAGAAGACTTGCATGTCACCCTCGAAAGAAGACATGCACGACTATCTCTCCAACATGTATATTCAAATAAGATCAAGCAACGACTATCTCTCCAACGGATAGATTCAAACTGTCCAAGCAACAACAACAGAAATGAAGCCTATAAATATAAAGACAGTCGAAAGAAGCAAATATATATGAGCGTGGGAGATAACAAGCTATATACTAGAAAGCAAAAAGAGAGAGACAAGCACATACACAAGAAGAGGTGAAAAAGTTGTAAGTGTACTGCATCAAGCTTCCTCTCCATAGACATTGCACGAGCACTGCATTGAAGTCTTTCCTATGCATGCAGTGAAGTAGCTGTTCAAAATTTACCTTGTAAAGGTTCTCTTTCTTAACTCAGGAAGTTGTTCTTCAGACCAAATCTCTCTTTCTTATTCCTCTAGTATGGAGTCTTTCTGAAGTCCAGTTCTCCATATAAGGAGCTTGTTGAAAGTAAGTGCACCCCTTTAGAAACGGAAGACCTACTGAGCAGGGTGTGTACTATTGGTGGTCTGTTCCCCTTTTGAAAGGGAAGGCTAGTTGTAGCTAGAGGCTTATTTTTCCCCTTGTGTAGAAGGGAAGACCGGTAAGTACCGGAGTGTTGTATTTTTGAAAAGATAGTGAAATTCTAAGCTTGGCTTAGGGACTGGATGTAAGACTTCCATTGCAAGGAAGGTTCGAACTAGGATAAAAACTTGTGTGTCCTTTGTGGTTTGACTAACCTAACTAACGTGTGCTCTTAAGTAATTGAAAATTAGCTTCCGCAACAAAAAACACCTATTCACCCTGTAGCGTATTGACCATTTGGATCGTTGTATAATAGTTGTGGAGGCCAATGTGTGGCCAATGACATATATAGCAGGTGTTTATGCAGGTTTCCGGGGCGTTGTGGGCCGGCAGGTTGGGCCCAAAACGCATGTTTGTTCTCTGTCTGTGAACGCGACAGAGGGGTGTGTTGCGTTTTGAACGCGATGGCCCAGATCGTCGCATTCACATTGCCGCTGCTGGGCGGTTGGCGTCTGCATGCGCGCCGCGTGTCGCACGCTAGGCAGCTTGCTGGCGTCAGGAGTGGGAAGGCGACGGCCAGAACCATCTCGTTCAGATCGCGATAGTTATGTACGTCGTGTTCCCAACCGAGCTACGTTTTTTAGCAGGTTTGGTTGAACAAAGCTTTTGCAAGCTCTGCTTGGCCAGGGGAGGTGCTGTGAGGTGGTTTCTGGGCGATTTAGCGTTCTGAAGGTGTTTTCGGCGTGTTCTCTCCGTGAGGACGCAGCGTGGAGCGGAGGAAACGCTATGTGGGTCTCGCTCTTCGCGTTCTTCATGGAGGTAGGGAGATTCCACCCTATTTCAATTCATGGATAGTGTCTGTGGCGGGTTTAATGTGTTATTTGTATTATAAACCATAGATACCATGTTAGGACACTCATTAAAGCATGTAAAATGGATGAGAACACCGGTTTACAGGATTTGTGGGGGTAATCCGACGAAGGGTTCCCGCCTATGAAGGCGACGAATCTTCCTGTCGCGTTTAGAATGCGACAGGCCGACCTGTCGCGTCCAACTTATGAACACGACATATCAGGGTGTCGCGTTCAGATGGCGACATGGAGGTCTGTCGCGTTCATAGTCGAGGGACATTTGTGTATGTGTATGTGAGCGTATTTATCCAATTATCGTGAATTGTGTTGCATGGTAATGGGTACCGATGTGTTGGCATCTGTAGTGCTCCGGGGAGCGTGCAGTGTGTGTGGTTAGCGTGGTGATCACGCGGTTGATGTACGGTTTCACATGGTTTGTGCGGTGTGCACGTGGTTTGTGTATGCGTGGCGAGTAGTACGACACTTACCGTGGATACCTCTTCAGTTGGGAGCCCCAGGTTCTGTGTGAGCCAGGTGTAGACACCCATTTCTGGCCCATAGGTCGAGCCAAATTCCTTGTCATATCATTGATGCCCCACGTTGGCTCATCATCGCCTAGCTGGCTTTCTCCGATCATGGTATCCTTTCGTTAGTTCATCGCCCTGGTGGGTTCTTTCTGGTCACATCAATCAGTCTTCATCAGTATCTCGTAGCTCTCTGAGTTAGGATTTCAACGCTTCAAATTGCACGTCAATTTGATACCAATGCAAGGAGATCAGACCCTTTGTATGAGCCATATGCTGAAAGTCCATGAAGGCGACAGTGTACCTATCGCGTTCTACTTTAGAAAACGACACGATTCCTATCGTGTTCCTCCTTACATCGATTTGCCTTCCAGCCAGAATCGATTTCCTTCAGAAGGCGACGCCTCGATACGTCACATTCTTATTTGGCATCTTAATTCCCTGAAAAATCACCAGAAAATGCTTAAAAGGTTTCCTTCTATGGAAGGCGACGTGTTGAGGCGTCGCGACCTGGTAGCGACAGGGGGCTCGTCGCATTCTGGTTTCCATGCAACATACCCTTTCCTAACCTGACTTGGACCCTTGCTATTGATGAATAATCCGACTTTTAGTAGGTCTAGAAGCGTCCAAATCCTTCCAAATTTGGAGGAGACCCTCTTTAGAAGGTCCTTTCCGAGTTCTGATTCCCCTTTCCCGAGCTTATTTACCCAAATTCGGACTGTTGCCTATTATTCTCCTCTCAGTTCATTCAGGAATAATGGGTATAAATCCCTGCATAGAGCATCGTTTAGGGCAAGACCAGAGTCTGCTTCTTCCCCTCCCAGAGAGCTTCGAGTTCTCAGAAGACCTCTCAGCCTCCAGATGACCAGAAAGTGCCCCCCAGGACGATTTCTTCTCATCTACGCTTTCTCTCTCTAATTCTTCATCCTTTTTCTTCATACATGCACATTTAGCTTCATTTCTTTTCATAGATTTGCATTAGAACACATCACACACACCTATTTTAATCACCCAAAGGGGTTAAAACCCCACCCCACGTGAGTTCCTCCCAATTATTTCATGTTCCTTCATGCTTTTGGGATAGATTCTACACAAAACGTTTGTCTAATGGGTGTTCTGTTCTTTTGATGTTCTTTGCAGGGTTCTAAAAGACAGTAGCAGCACGAGGCTCTTACCCCTTGGCCGGCTGAGGAGAAGGAAGAAGAGAATCCACAGTCTTCATCTTATGAAGTAGAAGGCGACGTTCATCGTGTGGCGATCTATGGAACCGGAAGGCGGCACCTCCATCGTCGCGTTCAGGTAAGGCGACGGCTTGTCTGTCGCATTCTAGGAGCAGGTACCCTTCTGCACCTTTCTTCCTTTTTCTAAAGTAGTTAGCATCTTTTCTTCGTCATACATCTTTGCAACTGCTTTGGTGGCGATCACAGTCCTTTTTTCTTTATTTTTAATCATCATCTTTGGGGAGCAAATTTCGTGATTACACCTTTTGGCGATCACGGTGGGACAACTAGTGCCTATCGTGCTTGTTGTTGTCTTTCCTTGTCATTTTTAGTCTTTCATGTGTGTGGTCTTTCTTTAGATTTCGTGTTTTCCCATTTATTTTACTGCTGTTTTGAGTTCTGCTATTCTGGGTGAGAAGGTGACGCCGAAACCGTCGCGACCGGGAAAACGACAAGGCGATCGTCGCGATCAGGTAAGTGCTCATGATTCCATCTTCTTTTGTGTTTTTGGGTTTATTTCAAGTACGCCATCCATGCTCTGAGTTGTTTGATGCCTATTACATGCCTGTGAGAGTCTGTCAGTCCTTCATGTTATAAGGTTGTTTGATTTTTCGTGCATAACCAGGTCCAGTCTGATCTCTATCCACTGCGAAGAGGAACGCGACAAGCTTCCTATCGCGATCAAGGTCGCGACAGGGAGAGTGTCGCCTTCTTCTTCTGAGAGCAGATCGACCTCATTTCTATTTTGTTAGTTCTAGGCTAGACTTTGCATGCACTCCGGTGCACATAGGTCGTGCATACATACTTCCATATTTTAGTTTAGGATTGTCCTCCTCGGCGACGCCCGCTCTCTCGGCCACATATTCCTTGTGTCCGACTAGAGCACTCACTTGAGGGCGTCCGAAAGTCCCTGCTGACCGTGGATTCCCATACGGCCGCCGAGATGGTTGTACCTGTTGCCACCTAGATTTAGGATTCATGCATTGGTGAGTCTGTGAGAATCCTAGTCGAACCCGTAGTTGGAAGCCTCCTCCCTTTAGGAAACCCTTTTCCTTTGAGGGAACTTGCTAAAAGTCAATCCATTAAAAGGCAAAATTGAATAAAATAAAAGAAGCCATCATCATTGCCAACTGCTTGCTTTGGGTGAGACATTTTCTCTTTCTTTTGTTTACGTAGGATTGTTTGTTTAGGAAATCAGGTGTCTGTTTAGGTTAGGTTATATCTTAAGTCTGGACATGCTTTCCTTGTTTTGGTGCATCTAAAATTCCCACTTTCCAAATATGGAGTCTTACTTGAACACAATCTATGGTAATGAGAATCAGGACGCTGCTCTCTACACCTCCCATGACTATGAGGAATCACTTCCTCATGACCTCCTTGAGGAGTCGACCCGGCCCTGGGTCGCTGCAGTTCATCCCAGTTAGAGTCATCGCTCCGACGACGGTGGCCAGTCACTAAATGTCCGTTCTCCTCACGCAGATGATAAAGCTACTCAACTCATGTGCCTAATTCCTCAGCTTGATCAGTCTCAAATCCAAAATCTCATGACGACCCTCAAAGGAAAGGCCGCCTCATCGCCCTCACCCAGAGCGAGCGCCTCTCGCCCTATGGCATCTACCTCCGGCCCCCGCATCATCACGGGACCAGCCGACAACACTCCCATCCGGCCGCGGGCCATTCGATTCACTCCATTCGAGTCTGAGCACTATCATCTACGTGAGTCGAGGCCCCGGTCTCCCGCTTATCTCCCTTGCCATCCGCCACAGCTTGAGCCGCGCGCCAGGCCGACATCTCGTGCCTCCTCTTTGTACGCTCAACCTTCCACCGCTCCCGACATGATGTTTGAGTGGGCGTCCATTAAGAAGGAACTCCAAGAGCTGGGAGGGCAGGTCGACCCTAGGCAGCACCATGATGTTCACATGCCTAACTTCAATGGCCTATGGGTCCCATCTCCATCCGAACTCCCAAAGTACAGTAAGTACAATGGCTCTGGCAACCCATACATTCACATCAAGGATTTCATCTATGAGTCCGCACCCTATCAGCATGACCGCCGCTTGATGGCGTATCTATTCCGTCGGTCATTGGATGGGCCTGCACTAGACTTGTTCTATTCTTTGCTACCCGATGATGCAGAGGACTTCGCCATAGTGAAAGGGAAGTTCCTTAAACAATTCCAAGATAGGGTCGGGCCAAAATATTCTCTTACATGTCTCATGGCTAAAAGGATGAAGTCGGATGAAGATTTCGCTACATATGTCGACAGGTGGAGGCAGATGGCCACACGAGTCCCAGGGTACCTTCTAGAGGGAGAGAAGATCAAGTTCATCATTAGCAATGCAACACCCAAGTACTGCCACATTTTGGCTATGAATGACATCACATCCATGCAACAGTTATACAGTCGTGCTCGCTTTATCAAAACCCAACTCATTGACTCCCCCATGCCATCCTTGTTTGAAGTACAACAACCCAATTGCACATTTCAAGGGCCCACCTATGAGGGAGTCCAAACCCATGCCCAAGTTGATGCCATCCACCACCCCATGTCTACCCACTCCGCTAACCACTATACACCTCCATCTCCATATAGCCAACTCGCTCCACTTCCACAATAACAACCACCTCGTCGATCCTGTCGCACCCTGCCATCCACTACCCAGCCATCATAGTATCCACTTGGCCCAACGCGAGCCCATTATCACCCATTGCCCGAAGCCCTTCGAGATGTCTTTACAGCCCTAATGTCTATCAATGCATTGCAGCTCCCTCCAGAAAGGCCAAGTTGGGATGCTACCGTGGACCGATCTAAATATTTCCTATATCATCACTATCCAGGGCATACGGTCGTAAATTGCTGTGAATTTCGAGATGTAATATATGATTTGAATCTAGAGCAGACGATAAATTGGTCTGAAATGCACAGACTCATCCTACATTGTCAAGAAATGAGAAGAACACAAGGCCAGGGGCAGCAGCCCTCTCCATCGTAGGTAGTGGAATAGCCACCCAAGCAGCCTCAGGTAGATCAGTTCCAGCAGCCACCGAGACAACAAGCGCAAATATCAAGACAGTCGTCTACATCAGCGCAAGGCCAGAGACATTTCTTTACTTACCCTCCAAGTGAACTACCTATTCCATCACCACCTCAACAACCTCCTCCACTACCCCATGCTCAGGCCAGCACCACCACACCTATCCCCGACACCGTACCATGCCACGACGACAAGCTATCAGCTTGACGTATTGTGTCGATATGTCGTCAGTCATCTCCACCAACGCCGCAACCCACTGATCCCTCACCTCCTCCAAACCTTCCATCCTTACCCATTGCCACCATCTCTATGCCACAACCACCTGTGCTTGAGCAAGCCACCACCACAGCACCAAGGCTCGAGCAAGCTCCACTCACTTCTGAGTCGGAGCAAGAGTTTTCTACTCCCAAGCTTAAGGCTGACTCAGCCTCTGAGTTAGAGAAGAGCTCCCTCCGCACGAGCCTGTCCTTGCCACCATCCAATCACCACATGCTAAACCTTTCGCATCCAACAAACCCATCACCATCACCACCCAATGGAGCGGGTGTGAACCACTAGGGGCATGCCTTGAATCTACTTCCCGTGAACAAGACAGTTCGAGTAAGGATAGCATAGCCCCAGTCATGCATTCTGACCCCTACAATTACATTAGCATCATGCCGGTCTATGTCCTTATCTCGGGCACATTCGGGAAGGGTGAGCCTTCATCTCCTCAGAAAATGACTGTAAAAAAGAGTTCCCAAGCACTGGTGCCGATCAGATCCAAAGCGGGGACGGTAGCTATTACACTACTCATTGGAGATGCTACTGTAGATGCTATCATTACCCCTCGCTCGATTATATTGCAGATGATTGGACAAAAGGAGGGATTTTCTACAAACGTTTTGCTATCTCACACTACTGCCAAGGTTGTCATGAATTCAATGCTTAAAGGTCAGGCATGGAGACCTCTAGTCGAAGCTCTCAATAGTACAACCTCCATATCTATGCTGGAGTTTTCACTCAAGGGGCAAGAGGCCAAGCTGCCCAAAATGCCTATGATTGTTCCGAAGACCCTCCATGCCCCCTTCCAGTTAGACCAGGGGTAGGTTGTCATGCCATCAAAAACACTCAAGGTTTTGCCAAGAGTCTTTTGCAATTTGCCTCGGCCTGTCAGTCAGCTGGCCGTGTTGGTACCACTCATCACACTCCCAGAAGCCTCCCCTCTTCAACTGTCAAGGGAGTTGGTCTTCATGCCAGACTGTCAAACCAAGATGCCAAATATCAAGTTGCTGGTACCACGCATCAAGTTCCCATGGGTCTGCACTATCCACATGCCTAAGGAAACCTTCTTGATGAAGAAGCCAATTTATGGCATTCCCCCATGGGTGTCTATAGAGGTTGGGTATGCAAATGATGGCCAAGGGGCAAGTACACACATGGCAGCCATGTCAATTAATGAGAGAGCCATGCGGCTACAGAAAAGAGCAAGGCCGTCTGCTGCTTGGGCCCGTTATCTGAGGAGACATATCAAAAACAAGAAGTCACATCTATCTGTAGAGGCAAAGTGGCCTACACGCAAGCGGGCGACTGCCAAGAAGCGGAGGAGGTTGCAATCTATATTTAAGCTATACAAAGAACATGTTGATCTTAATATCTTGGCAATTTTTGACCTTGATCTTTCAATACTACTCATTCTGGTCAATTTTGTTTCAAGAAGAGGCGCCCGATCTCTCAGTCCAAGGCTGGTGCCACATCCTTCACCTCCTACTCCTCTAGGGTCGTTGGACCGTCACTTATCTCCTCCACCTGAGCCACCAGATCATCCTCTGGGTACTCAGGGTATCTTTTCATCCTCTCCACCTGAGCCACTAGATCATCCTCTGGGTACTCATAGTGTCTTTTCATCCTTTCCAACTGAGCCTCCCAATCATCTTCTGGGTACTCAGGATTCCCCTCACTTATCTCTTCCTCCTGAGCCACCCGATCACCCTCTGGATTCTCAAGGTTTCTTTCCATATCCACCTGGGTCACTTGACCATCTTCTCGGTACTCAGGATTACCCTCTTCCTCTTCCACCCGAGCCGCCTAACTGTAGGTCGGGTTCACATTCTCCAGGGATGTCTGATCCTGGTCCTGATTCCCCTCCTTCCACTTTCCCTTCTAATCCTCATGATCCTCCACCTTCCATTCTGCAATTCATTCTTCTAACCGCTCCTAATCTTGAGCCTAACCAGATTCCTCCTTCCCTACCGACTCAGGGTCTTAACCCTTTTTCTCACTGCTTTCGAGGTTTTAGTCCTCACTAGTACTTTCTTTCCTTGCAAATCATTTATTGTTTGAAGGTTCTTAGCCCACACTTTGATGTAGAGTCTTGTCTCCCTCTTGTTTGTGTTGAGCTGGCTCCAATTCTTGTTGACCCCTACTTTTCACCATTTCTTACAAATGAGCTAATTAAAATCAACCAAAATGAAAGTTCAAAGACTAATACAGGTCGTTCTTTCAATAAAGGGGTTGCATTGTGCATCAAATAATCATTTTGAACACCAAGAAAACATCAAAGATATTCATCTCAGTTAACAACAAGAGTGGTCGAGTCAGTCTTAGGTTTACTTTGCTTCTGCAGCACTCATGCTAAAGATTACTCTGCGGTAGGAGTCTGACATCCATTCCCCTGTCATTAAAAGTCACTTTAAGCAAGGATCATCACACACTCACATGGCAACCTTAGTCGGTTCTTCTAGCAAACACCGTTGCTACTTAGGCCATACTTAGGAGGTGCAAAAGCTGTTCTCTTCTTTGCTCGGTCGAAGTGTAGGGGCAAAAAAGGGCTATCTGGGCAAGGCGACCAACCTAAGCACATCTTGAAGAGAGGAAATCTCAAATAGGGATGGTCAATCAAGCTTGCAAAAGAAAAGCAAAATAAAATAAAGAGAGAGAAGAAGGACAAATAAAGAAAAAATGAGGGATAGGGGCATGGCAAAGAGTGGCAGTATAGTTCCCTGCGGGACGCCCTTGAGCCCGGTCTTACGCATGCCCCAAACAAGAAATGATTTAAAAAAAAAAGAGAGAAAAATATGAAATGACCAAAAGTCCCTGCACAACAGACTGAATCTCTAATGAATGTGCCATGGAAGTAAGCTAAACCTGCTTTGTCCTTTAAAACCTGCACTAGACTTATCTCCAAACTTTCTTCTCTTTCTTCCTATGAGGCTGAACTGTCTCCCAGGTATGGCCTTTGTAGCGGCACCGTAAGCCAAGGGCAACCATCTATAGGATGCCACCATCTTAATGCATGTCCGACCCTTTTTCGGTGGTCTTTAATGAAAGGGGAATGAATGGGGACCCCTTGCCAGTAGTTTGATCTTGTTTTAGTGCTGCAGTGGCAAAGGTGAGTACCTTCCATCTCACGTGTCTTTTTAGGAAGGGCTAATGTCGGCTTTAGGAGTTATTCAAAATCCAAAAAATATATATAGATATTTTCAAAATCCCAAAAAATAGATATTGTCCAAAAAAATCCCAAAAATCAAATATTGTAAAAAATCCAAAACAAAACCAAAAATCAAATGATTTCAAAAACTCCAAAAATCAGATGTTTTCAAACTAAAATAATCAAAATGAGTAGATCTAATCATACATGCTAAGTGTGCAAGTACATTGGCTCCCAAACATTGCTCATTCAGATCTCCACATTTCTTCATCATTTTTGTCTGAGTCTTGCTCACATCATATTTACGATCTGTCTCTCCTCCATAGTCCCACCCATGATTTGAATTTGAAGCTTATTATCCCACCAAGTCCTAACCAAGTCCCATACGTATTCTCCCTCATCTCAATAAACCTGGTGGTTCTTCAGTGCTTTGTTTCAATCATGTGGGTGACTAAGTTGTGTATGCTTGTTGTTATTAGCTTGTTTACTGCTTTGTTTATTACCTCACAAAATAAAAAAATTTCAGAAAAATACAAAAAATCAAAAACCAAAAAAAAAAAAACGGCTCGTCAGGTAAGTTTAGGTAAGTATTTATCACCTTATCTCTGCATTACTATATGGTATCTACCCAACTATATCATCTCAAGGACCGGCTGGTTCTCAGTGTGTTCTGGGATAAGTGTTCCTCTTCACCAAAAACAAGAATGATCTAGGTGCGCACTGTTAATCGTTGGACAGACTATTAGATGGTATGGCTTGGGGACGATGGATTCTATCGCACGCCGGGGATGCGAAATGTCTTGACCCTTGCTCATTTTGTCTAGAAATATTATCCTTAAGTATTTGTTATTTGTTATTTTCTTTACATTTATTTTATGATTTCATTTTCTTTTAGCCCAGCATGCATCATTTAGCATCTTTGAGCTTCATGCCTCATGATTAGTCAAAGCCAGCTTCGTGATGATGTTTCAACCAGATCTTCATTTCTCAGACAGGAATTTCATTCCATTTCGAATTTGAAAGTTCTTCTTCGAGCTAGTTGCTCGGTCCAATTTGCCAGTATGGTTCCTATTCATGATTCCTATCATCCCCATTCATTATATCAGTCATTCCTTTTCCCTCTGATCCACTCATTAGTCATGAATCGCTCGAAGGCCAAAGTCGAATTGACCCACCGGGCAGCACCTATCCCTCAATGAACGAAACCTGCAAGCTAAAGATAGCCAGGGTACCTCTTCATCAAGAGGTTGATCATTTCTTTTCTTTTGATCTTTATTCGTCCCAGAATTTGAACCATCTCTGCATTCTATTCCAGCCTTGTTCGAAGATCGACGGATAATTCTCGCTGCTTATTCCTTCAGAACGGGTGTCTCTTTATCTTGATGCCTGCTTTTCATCTAATTCTGCTTCATTCCGCTACTTCGTCATTTCATGTCATCTCTGCTTCACTATCGCTCCACTCCCTTGAAAAGCAGGCATCAGGAGGGGCAATCTGTAGACACACATTTCTGGCCCATAGGTCGAGCCAAATTCTTTGTCATATCATTGATGCCCTACGTTGGCTCATCATCGCCTAGCTGGCTTTCTCCGATCATGGTATCCTTTCGTTAGTTCATCACCCTGGTGGGTTCTTCCTGGTGACATCAATCAGTCTTCATCAGTATCTCGTAGCTCTATGAGTTAGGAGTTCAACGCTTCAAATTGCACGTCAATCTGATACCCATGCAAGGAGATCAGACCCTTTGTATGATCCATATGCTGAAAGTCCATGAAGGCGACAGTGTACCTGTCGCGTTCTACTTTAGAAAATGACACGATTCCTGTCGCATTCCTCCTTACATCGATTTGCCTTTCAGCCAGAATCGATTTCCTTCAGAAGGCGACGCCTCGATACGTCGTGTTCTTATTTGGCATCTTAATTCCCTGAAACATCGCCAAAAAATGATTAAAAGGTTTCCTTCTAGGGAAGGCGACGTGTCGAGGTGTCGTGACCTGGTAGCGACAGGGGGCTCATCGCGTTCTGGTTTCCATGCAACGTACCCTTTCCTAACCCGACTTGGACCCTTTCTATTGATGAATAATCCAACTTTTAGTAGGTCTAGAAGCGTCCAAATCCTTCCAAATTCAGAGGAGACCCTCTTTAGAAGTTCCTTTCCGAGTTCTTATTCCCCTTGCTCGAGCTTATTTACCCAAATTTGGACTGTTGCCTATTATTCTCCTCTCAGCTCGTTCAGGAATAATGTGGTATAAATCCCTGCATAGAGCATCGTTTAGGTCAAGACCGGCGTCTGCTTCTTCCCCTCCTAGAGAGCTTCGAGTTCTCAGAAGACCTCTCAGCCTCCAGATGACCAGGAAGTGCCCCCCAGGACGATTTCTTCTCATCTACGCTTTCTCTCTCTAATTCTTCATCCTTTTTCTTCATACATGCATGTTTAGCTTCGTTTCTTTTCATAGATTTGCATTAGAACACATCACACACACCTATTTTAATCACCCAAAGGGGTTAAAAACCCACCCCACGTGAGTTCCTCCCAATTATTTCATGTTCTTTCATGCTTTTGGGATAGATTCTACACAAAACGTTTGTCTAATGGGTGTTCTGTTCTTTTGATGTTCTTTGCAGGGTTCTGAAAGACAGTAGCAGCACGAGGCTCTTACCCCTTGGCCGCTGAGGAGAAGGAAGAAGAGAATCCACAGTCTTCATCTTCTGAAGTAGAAGGCGACGTTCATCGTGTGGCGATCTATGGAACCGGAAGGCGGCACCTCCATCGTCGCGTTCAGGTAAGGCGACGGCTTGCCTGTCGCGTTCCAGGACCAGGTACCCTTCTGCACCTTTCTTCCTTTTTCCAAAGTAGTTAGCATCTTTTCTTCGTCATACATCTTTGCAACTTCTTTGGTGGCGATCATGATTCTTTTTTCTTTATTTTTAATCATCATCTTTGGGGAGCAAATTCCGTGATTACACCAGGCACGTGTGTGTGCTCGGGGCTTGTCCCGGTATTGGGTACCGTTGAGGTCTGTGTCGTCTTCCTGGACACCCTCGCTCTTGTGTAGAGTTGTTCGTCCGGCTGAGGGAAAGATGGCGGTAGGACAGCGACTTGTGAGAGTCTGTATTTTGTCGCTTGTAGTGCGCTCGTGGTTGGGGGTTACGGACACTAGTAGACGTACTGGGCTTCAGCTAGTCTTGTTTTCCAGTGCCTCACTTTAGGGAGCTCGGGCTAGAGTCCCTAATGGTGCCAGGCATGGCCTGCGGCTGTGTGGTCCGCAGGAGTGGTGTTAGTTGGTCTCCACAGTTTCCTTGACTTTTTCTAGTGGAGCAGTAGCTGGACCTTCCGTCCATAGTTATCTGGGTCAGTAGCTAGTGTCGCGAACCAGTCTTCCTGACTCGAGTGTAGTGTTTTCCTACTTTATCACGTACACCTGTATGTGGTTTGCCTTTTATTTATTAATGTAGTTTTCTGTTAAGCGGCAAGCGGTAAGTGATATCTACAACTTTAACATCCTGCTAGCTAGTTCTATAAATTGTTAGTGTAACTTCTTGCTTTACTACTTGTGTTGGCTTGCTCGGTTTCTAGGGGAGTTTCCCTACTGAGCCAGTGACTCGTGAGGCTCACCCCTACCCCCCTTTCAGGTGTGGAAGAGCAGGAGGCTTCTCACCCTTCGTCTAGTTCCGAGCCGCAACGTAGCGGAGAAGGGTCTGCACCTCCAGCAGTGTAATTTCCTTTATGTTGTTCACCTCGGGGTATGCCCCAGGTTGTTGTTGTACTAGTTTGGTTACAGTTGAGAAATGGCTATGTATATTTCATGTAACTATTTGTGAGATTTACAATCTTATATATATTTGAGCTTTTTTCTTTTATATTGCTATGGACTTGTGAATACTATCCCTTGCGAAGCTTCGACCCGTTCACGGAGGCGGAGTCGGTTCAGGCACGTTATTGGGTTAACGGGTCTAGACGATGAGGACCGCTACAATTGGTATCAGAGCAAGGTCCGTGTGAATACAAAGGAATTGAAAATTTGCATAGCCTATTCTCTACTTTAGCCCACTACTGGTAGTTGACCCTTGTTTGTGTATTGATTAGTTGCATGCATGTGGTTGGTATATTGTTTGTGCAGTGATCTGAAATGGCAGACAAAAGGGATTGGGGAGGAGGTGGAGATGAGTTAGGAGAGGATGCTACGCAACGGATGATAGAAAGAATATGGGAAAGTCTTACAGATATTCGGATGAGGTTGGACCAGCAGGCACCGGTACAGCATCCAGCGGTAGCAGTACCACCAGCTGCTGAGGAGGCAGTTCCAGTGGCACCAGTTCCACCACCAGGAGTTGGGGTACCACCCTTTGTACCCATACTCCCAGCAGTACCAGCGCGGCCAGTTAGTGCAGAGGAGCCTACAACACTTGTGGAGAGGTTTCTGAGGTGGTAGCCCCCTACGTTTTCAGGAGGCTCCAACCCTGACACAGTGGAGCACTAGGTGCATGAGATAGAGAGGGTGTTCGTGACAATGAGATGTTCTTAAACAGATTGGGTGATTCTTGCCACCTATCAGTTACGAGGTTTTGCATAGGAATGGTGGAGACTGAAGATGTAGACGGTGTTTGTAGGAAGGCTAGAGGATACTATTACCTGGCATGAGTTTTTGAGGATCTTCAATGACACTTTCTTTCCAGTTCAGATTCAGCAGGCGAAGAGGGAACAGTTCTAGACTCTACAGTAGGGGAACTTGTCAGTGTTAGAATATCAGATGAGATTTATGGCTTTGAGCAGATACACTCCATACGTGGTGACTAATAACACTACGGTGGTGGAGTACTTCATCAGAGGCTTGCGAGCCGAGTTGCAGGATGCAATCATTCCCCTTGTGTGCAGGACGGTGGAGGAGGCGGCGCAGCGAGCAACAATATTAGAAAGGACTATTCGGGCTAGACAGGGACAGTCACAGATAAGTGGATCAAGCAGTTTTCGACTTCCCCAGTAGTCTACCGGTATCAGTAAGGGTAAGGCACCCTTAGAAGCTTCAACATCATCAGGATTTTCAAAATGGGGTAAACGGATAAAGAAGTTCTTTTGAGGAGGAGGAGGTCGAGGTGGAGGCAGACAACAGGGCTTCCAACAGGGTGGTTCTCAGCAGGGTCATGGTTTTAGGCCCCCAGCTCCAGAGGAGTCACAGAGGAGCACAGCAGGGCAGCCTGCAGCTTTTCCAGGTATTCAGTGTTACACCTGTGGTCAGCCAGGGCATTTAGCCAGGAATTGTCCGCAGTCCCGAGGTTATGGCTATGGCTGTAACGCCCCTCTTAGACCCAGTACAGTTACACCAACTCACATTGGATCTAATAGAGGTATTACAGTGGAACGAATCCAACAATATCAATACAGGTTGAAATATACACAAATAACTATTCAATTCCAATGATAAATGACCGAATATGGAATTAAACACTTGTAATCAGCATTTATTCAAAAGCAAATCTAATGCATAAAAAGGGTAGCAATAGTCCAAGTTTATTACATTTCAAAGATCAGCTTCATAAAAGAAATTACATAGGATTCTCACATACAAGTGCCACTCTAAAACTCTCTAAGACAAGCTAAGTCTCCACGTCCTCACGCTCTGAGTCAGTTTGCACTAACTCCTCTGTATCTCTGGCTCTCCTGAAATGTTAGGCAAGTATGAGTCTACAAGACCCAGCAAATCACATGAAAGACAGTTCAAGATATTAACAGTATATTAGTTTTAAAACATGTAGTACATTAGCATTCCATTCATTGATATCATATACTTTTCTTACGATAGTTCTAAGTCCATTGGCAATCATTCATTTCATAGTGATTCTAACTATTAAGAAATAAAACATGTTTCACATTAGCATAGAATTACTTATTCATGGAATCTATTCGATGTTATGTGACCTACAACAATTCTCATGTATCAATTTCTCATTTATGCATGCACTATTCTTTTACACAACAATTTTCATGTAGTAATACTAAAACATTGACATGTAACATGAAATCCTTTGAACAAGTTCACATGTAGGAATGTAAGCATATAACATGTGTATGTAGCATGTAGAACAGGTAGACATGTAACTTGTAGCATGTAGTCATTTCATATAGTTGCCAAGACATAGCCCACACTAAATTAGAGATCAGTAGTCATTTAACATTCACTTATCACCTAGGCAATGCGGTGATGAAGTCATAGTATTTGCGCAAAACCGGGAAAGTCCTTCCCTCCTTGACCAGTAGAACAAGTCTACCTCCAGGATTTCAATCCGTTGCCCACGGATTCATTTCTTTACATGTAGGTGAACCATTACCATAGGGGCATCTACGGTGTAGTTCCTTGTAGGAATCTCTAAGATAGCAATGTCTTATTGGCATCATTGTTATAATGCATACACTAACATGTATAATAGATAGTGACATTTCATTTCATACTATTTAACATGTGTTAATGAAATATTTCAAAGTACAACACTTTCAGTTCTGAAATCCTATTTACAGTACCACAGATCGCTATCATGATACTAATATTCATTCTTGCATTTTCATTCATATTTATTCAATTCTATGTGTAATATATTGTTCAGAAATTCATAACAGAACGTACACATGTCTGAAAATTCTGAAATTTTAACAGAAATTCGAAATCAGTAATTACAATACACATGCCAAATTTCATAATTTTCTGATTTCTGCAACTATTTTTCATGAAATTAACTCTATTAAATCAACTAACTAACATGGTTTAATATTGAGAAAAGCTCATAATTTTCACATGGAACAGGGATACTGACATATCATATCTATTGCAGTAATCTAAACATCAATCAACATGCTCTCTTTTAAATCATTATACTTTATCTTTTACTAACTTAACATTGATCGTTGTCCTGTAATTATGCAAGTTCATTAATACATATATGTAACCTGTACATTATAGCAATAGACAGTCCATAATATACAACACATGCTCAAATATTTCATGGCTGAAACGCATACATTCATAAATTATACATTTAAACAAGTTCACTCAGATTTCAGGGAATACATGATTCTGATAATCTTGACGTCCATCATACGACGTTTACTATGGTCGACGTCCACAAACGTTGTCGTTAAGTAACTATAGGCGGCGGCACATAGCGCCGTTAACACAAACCGACGGCGGCACATAGCGCCGTTTACATATAGTAAGGACAGAAAATACATATATATTTCGGATGAACTAAACGGCAGTCGATATTGCCGTTTACATTATATAGACGGCAATACCCCTGGACGTCTAGTTCTAAGACGCAGAAAACACAGAAAACCTGCATGAAATAACGGCGTTTCTAACCCTTCCGTAGGTTGTTTTCATGCTTTAAAAATACAAAAAAATGTAAATACATAGTATAACATATCCTAAACTAATCCCCCATGCAACTTGCCTCAATCCCTCCTAATGGAGTGTCGAATCCGAGCTCGAAGAAGCCCGTCTCGCCAGGGAGACAGTTCTTTCCTCCGTCTTCAAGCAATCCGAACCTCCTCCGATGAAGTTCCTCCGCCTGGATGAGCTTTTGGGCACGAAGTCCTATGTATCTCCTCGGTGTAGAAGCCCTCGAACCGCACGAACAAGCACCAGATCGCTCTGCAAATCCTTCCTCGGCCCTCTTCTCTCCTCCAGAACCAAAGCAAAAACCCCCTTTTCTTTCTGCGAGATCTGGTCTTATAAAGACCTCTCAAGCAAGGACCAAACCTAATCCTGACCCTCAGATCTAAACGCATCGGATCAGCCCATTAAAACCTTCCCGAAACGGCCGATCTCTTAAATCCGGAACGGAAAGCTCAAAAACAGGCAAGTCAGGTTAGCGTCAACATAGGTTGCCGTCTTCCCCCAATATAAATGTCCATTGATGATGTCGTTTATAGTCTTGCCCATAATTAAATAATTCAGAAAAAATATTAAACGTCAATACCTATTGTCGTTAACACCATATAAACGACATACGATATTGCCGCTTACAAGCCTTACGTCAAACGATCTTGACGCCTAGTTCTTACACACAACAACATTCAAATTATGCAGAAATAAACACACTTGTACAGAATAATTTCAAGGAAATTCTAGGGTACTACATCCTCTCTCCCTTAAAATAATCTTCGTCCTCGAAGATTGAGTTAAGTTACTCACCGAACAAGGACGGATAAAGCTTCTTCATTCTTTCTTCAAGCTCCCACGTTGCCTCTTCACGTGAGAAGTTCTCCATAGAATCTTCACAAATGGAATGGACTTTGATCTTAATCTTGCACCCTCCTGTCCAGAATCTCCATAGGTTGTTCAGATAAGATAAATCTGGCTGCAACTGAATCGGCTCATAACTGATCACATGAGCCGGATCTCTAACATACTGCCTCAACATGGATACATGAAATACTGGATGCACCACTGCTAAAGATGGTGGCAAAGCTAACTGGTATGCCACATTCCCGATCTTTTTCAGAATTTCAAAGGGTCCAATGAATCTCGGATTCAGCTTACCCCTTCCCGAATCTTACTACACTCTGGTGGCGAAACCTTAAGGAAAACATGGTCTCCAACCTCGAATGCCAAATCCTTCCTTCTTGCATCTGCATAACTCTTTTGACGATCCTGAGCCGCTTTATTTCTGCACAATCATCTGAATCTTTGCTGAAGTCTCTTGCACTACCTCAGGTCCAACCAGATGTCGATCTCTGACTCCTCCCAACACAATGGGGATCTACAGGGTCTCCGTACAAAGCTTCAAAAGGTGCCATTCCTATGCTCGAATGGAAACTGTTATTATAAGCAAATTCCACAAGAGATAGATGGCGCTCCCAATCACCCTTCCATTCTAAAACACACGCTCGAAGCATATCTTCCAACGTCTGAATAGTCCTTCGGACTGTCCATCCGTTTGCGGATGAAATGCCGAACTCAACTTCAACTGACTGCCAAAAGCCTGCTGCAAACTCTGCCAAAACCTGGAAGTGAATCTCGGATCACGATCTGAGATAATCGACTCGGAATCCCATGCAGCTTCACAATACTATTAATATACAGTCTTGCCAAGCTCTCAACGGACTGTTTCTTCTTCATGGCAAGGAAATGAGCACTCTTCGAAAATCTATCAACGATCACCAAATAGAATCATTTCCTAGCCGATCTAGGCAATCCGGATACAAAGTCCATTGTCACTTGCTCCCACTTCCACTGAGGGATATCTAACCTCTGCATCAAGCCTGAAGGTCGCTGACGCTCTGCCTTCACTTGCTGACAGATCAGACACTTCGCACGACATCAGCCACATCTCGCTTCATGCCAGTCCACCAGAAAGAACGCTTCAGATCCTTATACATCTTCCCACTGCCTGGATGAATAGAGAATTGAGATCTATGAGCCTCCTCCAAAATTTCCTTTCTCAGATCAACATTATTAGGGACACATACCCTAAGATTCAAGCGAATCACATCATCTTCGTCTCTGGTAACTCCACTCTTTCCAACCAACTCCTGCAACATGGATCATCTTTCTGCAACGCAATGACCCGATCAAGAATAGAAGATCTCAAAGACAACTGTGCCATGAACAAGTTACACAATTGAGGTTCTAGAACAGCCAAAGAACTTGAAGCGTCATCTAGCATCTTCCAGTCTTGCCTCATCATCTGTCTTTTCCTGCTCAACGCATCTGCCACTACATTGGCCTTCCCTGGATGGTAAGACAGATCAAAATCATAGTCTTTCATGAATTTTATCCACCTCCGCTGCCTCATATTTAACTCCTTCTGCGAGAACAAGTATTTGAGACTCTTGTGGTCTGAGAAGAGCTCAAATCTAACTCCATATAGATAGTGCCTCCAAATTTTCAAAGCATAGACCACAGCTGCTAACTCCAAGTCATGGGTCGGTAGTTGCGCTCATGCTCCTTAAGTTGCCTAGAAGCATACGCCACAACTCGACCACCCTGCATCAGAACACAACCAAGCCCAATCTTCGAAGCATCTGTGTAGATAGAGAAAGAATCTACATCATTGGGCAAAACAAGCACTGGCGCTGAGGTCAGACGAGCCTTCAATTCCCGGAACGCCTTTTCACAAGCCTCTGACCACTCAAACTTGACTCCTTTCCTTGTCAACCTCGTCAAAGTCGCCGCAATAGAAGAAAATCCTTCGATGAATCTCCTATAATAGCCAGCCAAACCGAGAAAACTCCTGATGTCAGCATGAAGATCTCGGTGTCTCCCAATCAAGAACAGCTTCCACCTTAGCTGGATCTACAGACACGCCTTCTCCCGATATAACATGACCCAAGAAATGGACTTCTTTCATCCAGAAGTTGCACTTGCTGAATTTAGCATACACTTATGCTCCCTCAGGACACCCAACACAATCTTCAGATGCTCACTATGAGTCTCTTCATCGGGCGAATAAATCAACACATCATCAATGAAGACTACCACAAAAGAGTCCAGATACTGCCGAAAAACTCTATTCATCAAATCCATGAAAACTGCTGGAGCATTTGTCAAGCCAAAGGGTAAGACAAGGAACTCATAATGGCCATATCTTGTCCTAAAAGCCGTCTTAGCAGAATCTTCCGGCTTAATTCGGAGTTGATGATAGCCAGAACGAAGATCAATCTTAGAGAATACAGAAGCTCCTCGCAACTGATCAAACAAGTCATCAATACGAGGTAAAGGGTACTTGTTTTTAACAGTTACCTGGTTAAGCTTACGGTAATCTATGCACAACCTCATCGATCCATCCTTCTTTTTCACAAAAAGAACAGGTGCTCCCCATGGCGAAACGCTCGGCCGGATGAAGCCTTTATCAAGTAATTCCTGCAGCTGCTTCCTCAACTCTGCCAATTCCGCTGGCGCCATGCGATAAGGTGCAATGGAAATAGGTGCTGTGCCGGGTACGAGCTCAATGCCAAACTCTAACTCCCTTGCAGGTGGCAAACCCAACAAATCTTCAGGAAAGACATCGCTGAAATCTCTACCACCTCAATATTCTCGACAGATAGAACCTTCTTCGAATCCTCGGTCACAACCACACTAGCCAGAAAACCAGAACAACCCTTGCTCAACTTCCGAGTTGCCTTCAAAGCCGAAATCACAAACTTACCCGACATGACCTTGGGCAAAGGGTGAACAAACTCCTCCTTTCCAGGAATCCGAAAACAATAAGCTTCCGCCGACAATCCATCAGAGCATAATGCTCCTCGAGCCAATCAAAGCCCAAGATAGCATCATAATCCTTCATCTTCAGCAAATAGAAATTACCAGGCAAAACTTGCTCCTCAATGCACACAGAAAGCGACGAAAAACACTGCTCGGTCAAGATAGTTCCTGCTGGAGTATGCACAGACAAGGGAACCTCCAACTTTTCTGGAACTAGACCATTCTCCTTTATCAAGACTTGGCAAATCTCTGAAACAAAACTATGCGTGGCACCGGTATCAAATAAGACTCTAGCATGCATTCCCATAATTAGAATTGTACCTTCAGTGACGTGCTCTGCCAACTCTGCCTCGTCTCTCGCCAAGGCGAACACTCGAGCCGGAGCCCTCGGTCTCCCTGCTGCTCTCGGTGCCGGTCTCGCTGCTGCTGGTGCTGCTGCCACTGCAGTCTGCTGCACCATCTTCGGACAGTCTCTGATCTTGTGGTTCTTATCACCACATCTCAGGCATCTCCCGGAAGTCACCCAAACACCTCGCCTCCATGACGCTTCCCGCACTGGGTACACACTGGCTTCTCTGCAATCATACCTCCGCCTGGAGTCGGTGCCGCTGCTCTCGCTGGAACCACTGCTCTCTGCTGAAAAATGGGATCTTTTCTTCTTATCCTGCCGCTGGAAAGCTGATGCTGGCCTCTTCAAAGAAGCTCTCTTCTCTTCAAGGTAAACTTCCATCTCTGCCTCCTGCATGCAAGCTGCTGACAAAGCTTCCTCCATGGAACGATGTCCTAATGCCACCAGTCTCGTCCTCAGGGACGGCTTCAACCCCATGATAAATTCTTTACCTTCCTCCGCTCATCTGCTACTATGTGAGGCGCATACTTGGACAGCTCCGCAAATCTTGCCTCATACTCAAGTACACTCATTAACCCTGGGTCAACGTCAAAAACTCCTGCTCCATGCGGTCCTGCACGTGCTCTGGAATATACTTCGCCTTGAACAAGCGCGACGAATTCAGTCCATGCAACCTCCATAGCACCATCTTCAAACTGTGTGCGTAGTACAGAGGACCACCACACATCGGCACGCTCCTGAAAAGAAGGTAAGTACATCTAAGATATATTCGAACAATACCCATAAACTCCTTAAAATCCATCTTTACCTGCAGCATATAAGTAGCTAAGGACCTCTCTCCTCTTCCGCACAACGAAGGGCACGAAAGATCTTCTCCGTCTCTCTAAGCCAACTCTCCGCAAGAATGGGATCACTCTCTCCCTTAAAGAAAGGCGGGGTCATCCTCCTGAATCTTTCCATCATAGGCACTCCTCCAAAAACTGCCTCCTGAGCAGGTGCCCGTGCCTACAATCCAAAACATCTCTTAGATAACAACTCTTCAGTTAGCACCTTGAATAATTCTTGCAGCTACCGACCTGAACCTGCGCCTGCAATGCCGCTGTAGTCTGAGCCTGAGTCTGCATCGCATGCACCAATCCTTGCATCAATGCTCCGTAGTCTACAGGTGGTGGTGGGGGTGGCAAAGGTACACCCGTCTGGTCCTGAGCCTGCTGTGCTGGAGCTTGCTGATCACCTGCTGACTCATCACCTCGAGGTGGGCTAGCTCCTCTACGTCCACGAGTCGCCATAGCCTACAAAATAAGCATCCTATTAATAACCTATCATTCTACATAACTTGGACTAATTCTTTATGCAGACTTGAAATATGAATACAATACTGATATTCTATTTATGTACATGTTCAACCTGGATCGCTCTGATACCAATCTCTGTAACGCCCCTCTTAGACCCAGTACAGTTACACCAACTCACATTGGATCTAATAGAGGTATTACAGTGGAACGAATCCAACAATTCAATACAGGTTGAAATATACCAAATAACTATTCAATTCCAATGATAAATGACCGAATATGGAATTAAACACTTGTAATCAGCATTTATTCAAAAGCAAATCTAATGCATAAAAAGGGTAGCAATAGTCCAAGTTTATTACATTTCAAAGATCAGCTTCATAAAAGAAATTACATAGGATTCTCACATACAAGTGCCACTCTAAAACTCTCTAAGACAAGCTAAGTCTCCACGTCCTCACGCTCTGAGTCAGTTTGCACTAACTCCTCTGTATCCTCTGGCTCTCCTGAAATGTTAGGCAAGTATGAGTCTACAAGACCCAGCAAATCACATGAAAGACAGTTCAAGATATTAACAGTATATTAGTTTTAAAACATGGTAGTACATTAGCATTCCATTCATTGATATCATATACTTTTCTTACGATAGTTCTAAGGTATTGGCAATCATTCATTTCATAGTGATTCTAACTATTAAGGAAATAAAACATGTTTCACATATAGCATAGAATTACTTATTCATGGAATCTATTCGATGTTATGTGACCTACAACAATTCTCATGTATCAATTCTCATTTATGCATGCACTATTCTTTTACACAACAATTTTCATGTAGTAATACTAAAACATTGACATGTAACATGAAATCCTTTGAACAAGTTCACATGTAGGAATGTAAGCATATAACATGTAGTATGTAGCATGTAGAACAGGTAGACATGTAACTTGTAGCATGTAGTCATTTCATATAGTTGCCAAGACATAGCCCACACTAAATTAGAGATCAGTAGTCATTTAACATTCACTTATCACCTAGGCAATGCGGTGATGAAGTCATAGTATTTGCGCAAAACCGGGGAAAGTCCTTCCCACCTTGACCAGTAGAACAAGTCTACCTCTAGGATTTCAATCCGTTGCCCACGGATTCATTTCTTTACATGTAGGTGAACCATTACCATAGGGGCATCTACGGTGTAGTTCCTTGTAGGAATCTCTAAGATAGCAATGTCTTATTGGCATCATTGTTATAATGCATACACTAACATGTATAATAGATAGTGACATTTCATTTCATACTATTTAACATGTGTTAATGAAATATTTCAAAGTACAACACTTTCAGTTCTGAAATCCTATTTACAGTACCACAGATCGCTATCATGATACTAATATTCATTCTTGCATTTTCATTCATATTTATTCAATTCTATGTGTAATATATTGTTCAGAAATTCATAACAGAACGTACACATGTCTGAAAATTCTGAAATTTTAACAGAAATTCGAAATCAGTAATTACAATACACATGCCAAATTTCATAATTTCTGATTTCTGCAACTATTTTTCATGAAATTAACTCTATTAAATCAACTAACTAACATGGTTTAATATTGAGAAAAGCTCACAATTTTCACATGGAACAGGGATTACTGACATATCATATCTATTGCAGTAATCTAAACATCAATCAACATGCTCTCTTTTAAATCATTATACTTTATCTTTTACTAACTTAACATTGATCGTTGTCTGTAATTATGCAAGTTCATTAATACATATATGTAACCTGTACATTATAGCAATAGACAGTCCATAATATAACAACCACATGCTCAAATATTTCATGGCTGAAACGCATACATTCATAAATTATACATTTAAACAAGTTCACTCAGATTTCAGGGAATACATGATTCTGATAATCTTGACGTCCATCATACGACGTTTACTATGGTCGACGTCCACAAACGTTGTCGTTAAGTAACTATAGGCGGCGGCACATAGCGCCGTTAACACAAACCGACGGCGGCACATAGCGCCGTTTACATATAAGGACAGAAAATACATATATATTTCGGATGAACTAAACGGCAGTCGATATTGCCGTTTACATTATATAGACGGCAATACCCCTGGACGTCTAGTTCTAAGACGCAGAAAACACAGAAAACCTGCATGAAATAACGGCGTTTCTAACCCTTCCCGTAGGTTGTTTTCATGCTTTAAAAATACAAAAAAATGTTAAATACATAGTATAACATATCCTAAACTAATCCCCCATGCAACTTGCCTCAATCCCTCCTAATGGAGTGTCGAATCCGAGCTCGAAGAAGCCCGTCTCGCCAGGGAGACAGTTCTTTCCTCCGTCTTCAAGCAATCCGAAACCTCCTCCGATGAAGTTCCTCCGCCTGGATGAGCTTTTGGGCACGAAGTCCTATGTATCTCCTCGGTGTAGAAGCCCTCGAACCGCACGAACAAGCACCAGATCGCTCTGCAAATCCCTTCCTCGCCCTCTTTCTCTCCTCCAGAACCAAAGCAAAAACCCCCTTTTCTTTCTGCGAGATCTGGTCTTATAAAGACCTCTCAAGCAAGACCAAACCTAATCCTGACCCTCAGATCTAAACGCATCGGATCAGCCCATTAAAACCTTCCCGAAACGGCCGATCTCTTAAATCCGGAACGGAAAGCTCAAAAACAGGCAAGTCAGGTTAGCGTCAACATAGGTTGCCGTCTTCCCCAATAAATGTCCATTGATGATGTCGTTTATAGTCTTGCCCATAATTAAATAATTCAGAAAAATATTAACGTCAATACCTATTGTCTTTAACACCATATAAACGGCATACGATATTGCCGCTTACAAGCCTTAACGTCAAACGATCTTGACGCCTAGTTCTTACACACAACAGCATTCAAATTATGCAGAAATAAACACACATTGTACAAAATAATTTCAAGGAATTCTAGGGTACTACAATGGCAGAGGGACTCAACAGCAGCAGTAGCCATACCAGCCACCAGTAGAGCCAGGCAGAGGTGCACTATACCATAGAGGTGGATGGGGTCGAGTGATGCCAGTCACCAGAGCTCAGGCGGAGGCATCAAATCTTATTGAAGGTATATTACTACTTTTTGACTTTTCTGCTAAAGTGTTGATAGATCCGGGTGCTTCTCATTCGTTTATTTCTGAAGATTTTATGGATAGCATGGTACATCCCTTAGAGGAGAGGTAGTGTGAGTTAGTTCTAGAGATTCCTTCAGGGGGTTACTGCTCACTTCGTGTTTTCTAGATGAGGTTCCAATAGTAATTCAGGGGAACCAACTGCCAGCAAGGTTGTATGTTTTGACATTGAAAGATTATGATATAATTTGGGGATGGATTAGTTGGAAGCCTATGGGGCGACGGTAGATTGCAGGAAGAAGAGAGTGAGATTTTGCAGGCCAGGCGGAGCAGTGTTTGAATTTCAAGGTATGCCTTTTTCCACACCTAAGTTTATTATTTCAGCACTTAGAGCTAGGAGGTTGATTAATGTCGGATGTGTAGCATACCTTGCCTTAGTTAGTTTAGTTGAGTCTGGTAAATCTGTAGATTCAGTACCAGTGGTTAGGGAATTTGCAGATGTATTTCCAGAAGACTTGCTAGGGTTAGCTCCACACAGATAGGTGGACTTTACAGTTGAATTGCAGCCGGGCAATATGCCGATATCAAAAGCACCATACAGAATGGCACCGACAGAGTTGAAAGAATTGAAAAAGCAATTGCAGGAGTTGTTAGAGAAGGGCTTCATTAGACCCAGTCACTCACCATGGGGAGCGCCAGTATTATTTGTCAGAAAGAAAGATGGCAGTTTGAGAATGTGCATTGACTATATGCAATTGAACAAGGTCACAATCTAGAATAAGTATCCACTCCCCATAATAGATGATCTGTTCAATCAGCTTCAATCAGCCAAGGTGTTTTCGAAGATAGATTTGAGGTCATGTTATCATCAGTTGCGGATAAAGGAGGAAGACATTGATAAGACAGCTTTCAGGACCAGATATGGGCATTACGGATTTGTGGTGATGCCATTTGGCTTGACAAATGCACTGGCAGCTTTTATGAATTTAATGAACATGATATTCCACCCGTATCTGGATCAGTTTATTGTAGTCTTCATTGATGATATTTTGGTATATTCAGCATCAGAGGAGGAGCAAGCAACACACTAAGGATCACATTGCAGACCTTAAGAGATCACCAGTTGTATGGTAAGTTTAGTAAATGTGAGTTCTGGTTGAAAGAAATTCAGTTTTTGGGTCATGTCATTTCAGTAGAGGGTGTTGCAGTTGATCCAGCTAAAGTTGAAGCAGTAATGAAATGGGAAGAACCAAAGACAGTAACAAAATTAGAAGCTTTTTGAGCCTTGCAAGATACTATAGACGGTTCATCCAAGATTTTTCAAAGATAGCTGCTCCAATGACAAGATTGACAAGGAAAGGAGTACGTTTTGTATGGTCTTTAGATTGCAGACGCAGTTTTGCAGAGCTGAAGAAAAGGCTTACTACACCACCAATTTGGAGATTCTGTCAGGTAGTGGCGGGTTTGTTTTATACACAGATGCGTCCAGGAGAGGTTTGGGAGCAGTGTTGATGCAACATGGCAAAGTGGTAGCATATGCAACCAGACAACCGAAAAAGCATGAAGAAAATTATCCGAAGCATGATTTGGAATTAGCAACAGTATTTTTTGCATTAAAGATCTGGCGGCATTACTTATATGGAGAGAGATTTGAAATATTTACTGATCATAAGAGCTTGAAGTACATCTTTTCTCAGAAGGATCTGAATCTGAGGCAACGTAGGTGGATGGAATATTTGAAAGATTATGACTTTAGTTTGGCTTACCATCCAGGTAGAGCTAATGTGGTAGTATATGCACTAAGCAAAAAGGCAGTTATGAATCAACTTATGATCAGAGAATGGAAATTATATGAAGATGTGGCAGAAAATTCATTATATGTGCCTAATAGTCAGCTGCGAGCCATATTAGCAAATAGTGCAGTGGAACCTTCCCTATACTGGCAGATAGTAGAAGTGCAAAGGAAGATGATAGTTTAGCTGACATTGTGAGAATGGAAGAGGTAACTCTTGGAGATGATAGTGTGGTCAGACTCAGGGGTCGATTATATGTGCCAGCAGATGCAGAAATTAGGCAGCAAGTGTTAGAGGAGGCTCACAGATCAAGATACACCATTCATCTAGGCAGTACCAAGATGTATCAAGATATGAAGAAACACTTTTGGTAGTCCAATATGAAGAAAGAAATTGCAGAATTCATAACAAGATGTGCAATCTGTCAACAGGTAAAAGCAGAGCACCAGAGGCCAGGAGGATTGTTACAGTCGTTACCCATTCACAGTGGAAATGGGATGATATTGCCATGGATTTTGTGGTGGGTTTGCCCAGGTCCACAGTGTTGGATCTCTTATTTTGATGATAGCCAAATGTGATTCATTAATACTTTGAAATCATGCTTATCATGCTTACATTTTATCTCACAATGTTTCCTTCATTTACAGCTCAAGATATGGTCTGTGGTGTCGACACAGCTCAACTGTGTGTCGACACTAGTGCACTGTCCCAGAACAAGTCATCAGTAAGTACCCAGTGGTGTCGACACAGTCTGGTGGTGTGTCGACACTGGTTCCAGATTCTAGGAGATTGTTTTGTGATGACTGGGACAGGGTGTCGACACATAGGTAAGGTGTGTCGACACAGTCAGTCCTTTTTTTCTCTCTTTTAATGTAATTAACAGGGACACGTGGAGGCTTTTGGGAAAGGCTTTATGGGCAGGAACTTTTATGCCCACAGATCCCAAGATATTTTGTGGACCCATAGGGCTATAAATACCCCTTATCCACTTGGCTTTGAAAAAGGATCGAGCCATACTTCTGTTCTTCCAACTCTAGAGAATTTCGGCCAATTTCTGAGGAAGGCTCCAACCTGACGAATTGCTCCCAGATATGAAGGAACAAGAGGTTTGTATGCCTTAGATGATCCAATTGAAGGAGAATTTCGATCCATCTGAGTCTTCTTCCTGGAGCTGAAGCAGAAGAACTGATCCCCATTCTTGAAGCAGAAGAACTGATCCCCATTCCTAAAGCAGAAACAGGGATCTTCGAACCAGTCCTCTTCAATTTGGAATTCAATTGCTCCGACTGGTTTCTCATTTCAATTTCATTCTATACTGTGTGTTTGTGTGAAAATGGTGCAATCCTTGTGCCCAATTTCACGTGTGTGTGATTGAATCTGAGATTTCTGTATCTTAGAGTGTGTGTGTTCCTTTGTGACTTTTCTGAACTGGCAAGATAAGCCACGCTTGTGTGTGTGTGTGTGATGGTGGATGTAGGATACACTGTTGTGTAATCCGAACCACCTTAAATCTTAAGTTATTGTGGTTTGCTTGTCTCTTGCGCTAGATGCTTGATAGGTTCGTCAAAATTTCATCATCTAGCTTGTCTAATTTGTTTAGAATTGTCATTAACACTCAGATTTCACACTCAATTAAGTTTCTCTAAGTTTCTGTTCGTGGTTTTAAAATTTGGAGAAATCTATTCAACCCCCCCTTCTAGATTTCTAGTAGTAGTTTTTTCCGCAACATTTCATTTGGTATCAGAGCTAGTTCTCATTACACTTTAAGTGTTTGATCTAACGATCAAGAGTTTATTGCTATGGAGAATGCTAGGGGATTTATTGTTGAAGGTCATTCAATTTCTAGGCCTCCTTTTTTCGATGGATCTGACTATGCTTATTGGAAAAACAGGATGCAAGTATTCCTTAGAGCACAGAATTATGAGCTCTAGAAGATTGTTGACAAGGGACCAGATGAACTTCCTGAGGATGAAAGTCTATGGACCAAGGACCAGATCAACAAGTCCACACTTAGCTGGAGTGCCATGAACATGATGCAATGTGCCATCCATCCCAAGGATTATTCCAGAGTGTCTTCATGTAAGTCTGCCAAGGAGATGTGGGATAAACTCCAACTTATTTATGAGGGAACTTCTGAGGTAAGAGAGACCAAGGCAAGTATTCTAGTCTCAGAATATGAAATGTTCAGAATGAAGAGTGATGAAACTATTTCTGAGATGTTTGCTAGATTCATGCTTTTAGTAAATGGTCTTAAAGGTCTAGGAAAGGACTATTTAAATAGTGACCTTGTTAGGAAAGTCCTTAGACCACTTCCATCAGCTTGACACACAAAGGCTACTGTAATTGAGGATTCCAAAAATCTGTCAACCATGCAATTGGATTAGTTAATAGGTTCTCTCATGACATATGAAATTAACTTGAAAAGAAATGCATCTTTGAACACATCTAAGAAACCCATTGCTCTAAAAGCTTCATCTAGCTCAAAAATTGTTACTGATCAGTCTGATGAAAATGATGATTCTTCTGATGAAGAGAATGATGAAGAACTAGCCTTATTGACAAGGCAGTTCAAAAAGTTTTTGAGAAAGAAAGGAAAAGGTAAGTTCAAGCCCTTCATCAGAAAGGATATTTCAAAGAAAAATGATTTCAATAAAAAATTGGAAACCACTAAAAAGACTGACATTATTTGTTATGAATGCAGGAAACCAGGACACATGAGAGGAGAGTGTCCTGATCTAAAGAAGAAGCTAAAAAATCAGATATTCAAGAAGATAAGAGCAATGTTAGCTACATGGAGTGATGATGATGAAGAAGACCAAGAAGGAAGTAGCTCAGATGAGGAAGAGGTGACATGTCTTATGGCTAGGCATGAAGAAAATACTGAGGTAAGTCCTTCCTTTGAAGATTTTACAACTGATGACTGGGAGGAAGCCTATGCTGTGTTATTTGAAAAATTGTGTGAATTAAAATCTGAAAATAAGACATTGAAAAGAAAAATGAACAGCATGGTGCAAAGTCCTCAAGAATCTGAGCAATTAAAATTGTTGACTGATGAAATCAATAATTTAAAAAGGAGAAAGAATGTGTGGATGAACAAATTGATGAAATCAAGGAGAGATGTCAATCAATTGAAAAGAAAAATAGATCTTGATGAATGAAAATGAAAAACTCATAAATGAAAAAGAGGTGATATAAGGGAACTAAAACTATTAAAAAAGAACTGGATGACAAGAAAGAGACCTTGTCAAAACTTGTCAAAGGCAAGCAAAACCTAGATGCTATCTTAGGAATTCGAAAGAACGCCATCAAACATGGTTTAGGTTATCAGCCTGAAAATAAAGAAAAATTTGGACAAACCTTGATAACTTCATTTGTTCAAGGTAGTACCTCTTATAGCAACTTTGAAGAGAACATCAAAGAAAAACCACAAACAAATCTAAAATCCAAAAACAAAACCCAAGTGAGACATGAAAAAGTTCAAAGCAAAAATCAACAAAAATGGAAATCAAATGAAAGACCAGATTTGTATCCAAAGAACAACAAAAATTTCTCACTTGGATATAATTTTAATACCAAAAGGAATAATGTTTTTACACCACAAAGAGTCATGATGTGCACAATATGCAAGAAATCTTGTCATACAGATGAAAAATGCAGATCAAGAACAAATTTCAAGAAAATAAAACAAATCTGGATTCCAAAACATCTTGCTGTTGAGCTGAAACAATGATGGGACCTAAAGTAATTTGGGTACCAAATTTTTTTTCTAAATTTGTTTTGCAGGAATGTCTTACAGCCCACAGAAGGATAAGTGGTACCTTGATAGTGGTTGTTCAAGACATATGACTGGAGATAAAGGAAAATTTTCTGCATTGATTGAAAAAGATGGTGGACAAGTAATTTTTGGAGGTAAGAACAAAGGTCAAATCACTAGAACAGGAAAAATTGGTAAGACTCCTTCAAGCTTCATTGAGAATGTTTTACTTGTTGAAGGTCTTGATCATCTCTTAAGCATAAGTCAACTATGTGACAAAGGCCTTAAGGTAATTTTCATTCTGAATCATGTGAAATCGTTGAAAAAGATTCTGGAAAAATAAAATTTCTTGGCCAAAGAATAAATAATGTTTACTTGGTTGATTTGAATGATCATCAACATGAAATTTGTGTCTTGTTGCCAATCAGCATGATCTATTTCAACTGTGGCATAGAAGGTTAGGTCATGCTAGTGAAAATGTTCTGAATATGTTGTTAAGAAATTCTCTTGTGAATGGTTTGCCAAAAATGAAGAAAAAGAAAAATGCAATTATATGTGCTTCATGTGCCCAAGGCAAACAAACTAGAAATCTTTCAAATCTATTGCACCCTTAATAACCTCCAAACCCTTTGAATTGTTGCATATGGATTTATTTGGTCCAACTAGGACACTGAGTCTTAGTGGACATATTTGGATTTGTGATTGTGGATGATTTTTCTAGATTCACATGGGTGTATTTTCTATCTCACAAGAGTGACACATTAGAAAACTTGAAAGAATTTGTTGATAAAATTGAAAATGCAAAAAAATAAAATCCATTCTATCCTTACTGATCATGGTGGAGAATTTGATAATAATTTGTTTTTTTTTTTTTACAGGAATAAAGGAATTGAGCATAAGTTTGCTTCTCCAAGGACTCCTGAACAAAACAGAATTGTAGAAAGGATGAATAGGACTCTAGTTGAAATGGCAAGAACCTTGTTGATTGAAAGTAAGCTTCCAAGAAAATTCTGGGCAGAAGCTATCAACACATCATGCTATGTCCTCAACAGGGTAATGGTAAGACCAGTCCTTAAGAAAACTTCCTATGAACTTCTGAAAGGTAAGAAACCCCACATTCCACATTTTAGAGTCTTTGGATGTAAAGTTTTCATTCACAATAATGACAAACATGATCTTGATAAATTTGAAAAGAAAAGTGAAGTAGGCATCTTTCTTGGATACTCTAAAAATTCAAGGTCATATAGAGTGTTTAACAATGAATCAAAAGTGTAGAGGAAACTCCTCATGTCATTTTTATGAGAATATTGAAAAATCTACTGACCTTATTTGTGCAGGAATCAAGAAGAAGATGCTGACATTCTTATGAGAGAAAAAGATCAAACTATGGAAAATGAGAAAGTTGCTGAACCTGAAACTGAGTTGACACCACAGGACACTGAGTCGACACCAGAGCAGGTAAGCACAGCAATAAGAGGTAATTTCAAATACTCTAAAGACCATCCACTTGAGAATGTTGTTAGAAATGTTCATGACAAAGTCCATACAAGATCTAATTTTAGAAATGTCATTGAACAAAATCATATGGCTTTTATTTCTCAAATAGAACCCAAAAACATTGAAGAAGCACTAAAAGATGATTCTTGGATAGAAGCCATGCATGATGAATTGAATCAATTCAAAAGAAATAAAGTATGGAGTCTAGTTCCTAAAAATCCTGAAAACTCAATAATTGGAACTAGATGGGTGTTTAGGAATAAATTGAATGAAGAAGGAAAAGTTGTCAGAAATAAAGTAAGACTGGTTGCTAAAGGATATAATCAAGAATTTGGAATTGACTTTGAGGAATCCTTTGCACAATAGCTAGATTAGAAACAATGAGAATTCTCTTGGCATATGCATGTTCCAAAAACTTCAAATTGTTTCAAATGGATATGAAAACTGCCTTTTTAAATGGTTATATTAAAGAAGAAGTTTTTGTTGCTCAACCTCCTGGATTTGAAGATCTTGATAAACCTAACCATGTTTACAAATTGCATAAAGTTCTTTATGGTTTAAAACAGGCTCCGAGAGCATGGTATGATAGATTGAGCAATTTTCTGGTTAGTAAGAATTACTCCAGAGGTAAGGTGGATCAAACTCTTTTCACAAGATCAATCTCGAATCATATCATTGTAGTTCAAGTGTATGTAGATGATATCATTTTTGGATCCACTAACCCTTCACTGTGTGAAGAATTTTCTAATCTAATGCACAGTGAATTTGAAATGAGCCTAATGGGAGAATTACAATTCTTTCTTGGTTTGCAGGTCAAACAACATGATGATGGATTCTTCATTAATCTAGCCAAATATGTCAAAGAGCTGCTCAAGAAATTTCACTTTGAACAAGCCAAACCAGCAACTACTCCCATGAGTACTAGCATCAATTGGAAAAAGATGAAAAAGGTAAACTGGTTGATACAAAGCAATACAGAGGTATGATTGGATCTCTTTTGTATCTTACTGCAAGTAGACCAGATATTCAATTTAGTGTATGTCTTTGTGCTAGATTTCAGTCTAGTCCAAAAGAGAGTCATTTGCTTGCAGTTAAGAGGATTTTTAGATATCTCTGTGGAACTTGTGATTTGGGTTTATGGTTTCCAATTGGATGTCCTGCTAATATAATTTCATATTCTGATGCTGATTATGCTGGGTGTAAACTTGACAGGAAGAGTACTAGTAGATATTGTCAATTCTTAGGAAATTGCATGATAACATGGTCATCCAAAAAGCAACACTCAGTTGCACTATCTACTGCAGAAGCAGAATATGTTGCTGCAGGAAGTTGTGCAACTCAAGTGTTGTGGATTAAAAGTCAATTGCTTGACTACAACATTGATATTGGATGTTCATCTATCATGTGGGACAATACTAGTGCAATCAATCTTTCCAAAAACCCAATTCAACACTCTAGAACAAAACACATTGAAATCAGGCATCATTTTCTAAGAGATGAAGTTGCAAATAAAAACATTGAATTAGAGTTCATTCCTACTGAAAAACAAATTGCAGATATTTTCACAAAACATTTGGCTGAAGATAGATTCACTTCCTTAAGAAGAGAACTTGGAATATGCAACTTGGAATAAAAAAAAAATGAGAACTTTGTGATTCGTTATGCTAAGATTATGAGGTATATCAAATGGTGATTAGTGGAAGAACAAGTTATGCTTGTTTGAAAGCTATCATTATATGTTGAGAAAACTCCTCCACCTAGTACCCATGATCTAAAATGTGTAAGAATCATATGTTCCTTCTTTTGTGTTGTGATTGTCATTCATGTGCTTGAAACATAATTGATCATGTATGTTTACTTGATGAATTTGACTGCCAAAAACTGAATGTTGAAGAGTGACTATTCCTAGATGATTACTTTCTGACATTGAATGTCAATTCGATGTCATTGAGTTGAATGTTGAATGGCTCATTAATGCACATATTGAGGGGGAGCTTGTTACTTGAGAAACAAAGGTAAGGTCTGAGAATTGAATTCAGAATCAGAACTGTTTATGAAGTCCTTTTGAGAACAAGTTGCTGGAGTTGATCAAGATAATGCTGAAGTCTGATTGCGTTGCTGAAAACTTCTGTGTGGTGAACATATCTCACACTGAATTCTATCCAATTCATGTTCATTCTTGTAATCATTATCTCTTCAATTTCAATTTCATCAAATTCACTTGATCATCTTACTCATTCTTTTACTGAAGAAGGATTTCTTTACTTATGATGACAAATAGATGAGATCAATAACTCAGGGGGAGCTAAAGAATTCATTACCACTTTTCTCTCATTAAACCAAAGTTAATTCAGTATGTTGATGACTATCTAATACATGAAATGTTCATTCATTCTTCTGAAGAACATAAGGGATGATTTCTTAAATGTTATAACATGTTCTTTATGTTAACACTCCTTTTTACTTTGAATTCCTCAAGTAATTTGATTTCTTTCATGGATTTTTTGCTCAATTATGTATTGATTTTAAACACTTCTTTCAAGTCTGATGAAAGGTAAAGCTATGTCAAAAGTCTTAATGTTCATATTAAAGAAAATGTTTTACAGAGCAATGACATAACACTGAGAAACTACACACCTTCACAAACAGTGAAGTGCCATGTATGTCATGAAGTGCTGTGTTATCTCTGTTCTAAGGGGTAAAATAAAGACAAAAATATCTAATGTTAACTGAGTAACTGGAAATATTGACGTCTGATAAATGTATATTTTCATGTAAAAATTTTTCATTCACCCCTTGAGGCAGGATAATTAGTAAATCTTTAGTAACCAGAGATTCTGGTGTATAAAAAACATGTTTACTTGAGTGAAAAATATTTACTATATTTGACTGCTCATTTCTTCAAAGTGAAAGAAAATATAGTCAAAGAAAATGAACAGCTTAAACCTGACTTAACTCTTCTAAAAGTGTTCAATCTCCATATGTATTGTCATAATCCTAAAGCAATCATATTACTTTTGGTTAAGAAAAGTGGAAAAGGTTGAAATTGACTGTATAGAATAGTTTATATCACTTAAGCAATCACTCCAATTCTTCAGAATTTCTTGGTGATCAATTTCATGTCAGATATTTTTCAGCCCACTAAATAATAAATGTGATAATGTTGAAAATGGATATGATTTCTTTAACACATTAAAAATCCCTGAATAATTGATTTCAGATATGGTTCATCATATTACATATGTCCTTTCTTCTTCATCTCTCTCAAAAATGCAAATTCTTGTATCTGTGAGGTCGACACATTCTCCATGTGTGTCGACACATTGACCCTGTCAGGTCGACACACTCACCCTGTGTGTCGACACACCTGGGCTTGATAGGCGGATCATGTTTACGGTATTTAGACCGAGGGTTTATCTTATCTACCGTCTTGAGAAAGCAAACCTCCTTTTTTATATACCCTAATCCTCAGGTCGACCCTACCACTTGCTCTTTTCCCCATTTGAACTCCTCCCTCCATCACACTCTCAAACAACCGATCCCCTGTCTGGCCGTTTCTTCTCTTCCAAATCTCCATTCTCCCTCTCTTCTCATTCTTCCCTCTTCCATGGCTCCCAAGCACACTCCAAAGAGAGGAGACAAGACCAGGTCAACGGCAAAGGGTATCATCATTGAAGAGCCTCAACCAGAAAGAAGAAGCAAGTTCAGTCATGATCAACCAAGAGAAAAGGTGAGGACACTCCCACAGGCACCCCATCTAAAAGGGGAAGAGCATCTGCTCTCAGCAAAGGCAAGTCTCCCATGTCCTCACGTTACCCTAGAAGAAAACTCATACCAGATTCTACTGAATCTTCTGGCGAATCATCTTCAGAATCTTCTGATTCATCTGAGGACCAAGCAGTCACTCCATCCCAAACTGCATCTGAAGGTCGCTCTATTTTGAAACCTAGGGCTGTGAATATTCATGATGAAGCCTTGTCGACTGCTTTTCCTGAACTCATTCCCTTCTTTAAATTTCAAGGCTGGTTGAAATTCATTTCAGTATTCAGGATGTTTTATCCTTGATTGGTTCAGAAATTTTACTTGAATTTGACAAATGTTGAAGAAGGTTTTAAGTCTGAGGTCAAATCTGTTAGCATTCTTCTCACACCTGCATTAGCATCAGAACTCTTTGGTATTCCTGATGATGGTGAAGACTGGAGTGACTATGAATTTGATCTTCATGAGGCCTACTCTCTACTTACTGGTCTTCCTCATGATGAAAATGATTCTAGGCAAACACATGTGACAAGATACAACACAAACACTTTTCCTCCAATTCTGAGGCTGGTTCATCACATTCTAACCACCATCATCACACCACAGGGTGGTGGCAGAAATCGATTGACAGACATTCAGAGATTTGTGTTGTATAGCATGAAGAAAAATGTGAAGATCAATTTGAACTTGATTATGACTCAGATTTTTTCTGAAACAAATAGAAAAGATTTACACAGATCCTTGCCATATGCTGCTCACCTCACAGCAGTTTTTAAACGCTTTGGAGTCTGTTTTCAAAATGAGAAGGTTCAGAAAATTCCTCAAAGCAACATTTACTGCTAACATCATGTACAGAAATTCATGAGATTTCGAATTGAGGGAGATCAGGTTCTCAGAGGTCAGGTTGTAGAGCCAGAGCCTCCTATTGACCATATTCAAGAACAACTTCCTCAAGAAGATGCAGGACCCCAAGGTGATCTAGTGGACCAGCCACAAATTGAAGTTGAAAATCTTGAAATTCCTTTTAAACACCAAAATGTACTCCCTCCTCATGCCTCTCCACCTCCATCAGACATACCTGTCCCTCCAACCATACTCACCCAACATCCCAGCTCAGCCTCCACTTCATCTACTAGACCTCCCATTCCACCTGAGCTATATACATTTCTGCAAACTCAGTTTGACTCTCTCAATTTTACCATGTCAGAAATGTCCAACAGATTTGAACTTCGAATTCAGAGGCTAGAAAATTCAGTGAATGGTCAGTTTGTGAGACAGCATGAAGCAGCTGAACATGCCACTAGAAGATTCAATAGGCTTATTGGTACTTTGGGTGATGTATGTACCCAACTTAAGGATCTCCAGGACAAGCTTCAAGCAATTCTTGAAGGCATTTTACTTAACACTCAACAGGGACTATTCAACAGTCAAGAAGCAGTATCTCAAATCTCTAAAACAAGATTGTCCTTTGCACATTTGGTTGATGATATGGAAGGCATGAAAAACTTAATGACTCACATTGATCAAGAGATGATAGCTCTAAAGTCTGACTTTGCAAATTTCATGCACTATGGCACTGTTCCCAGCTCATCTTCCTCATCTCGTAATGCAACTACTGTATTTCAAGAGAATATGTATGAAAATCATCAAAGGATGGAAGATCTTTTGCACACCAGACTTTCAACAATGCAGACTCAATTAAGATCAAATCTGGCCGCTGTAGAAGTAAGATTGAAGTCCATGGAAACTATCTTATTGCCTATTCCTCCTCCTCCACCCCCTTCTGCTTGATATTTTTTGTTTTAATGATGTCAAAGGGGGAGAAGGATTCATGATTTCTTTTTTTTTTTTGGCATCTAGGAAATGAAAAAAAAAAAAAACTTTTGAAAACTTTGATGATAATCTTTAAACTTCTTAGGGGCAATACATTTCTTTTTGATGTGAATACTAGCACAATTTTGCATTGCTGAATGTTTGTATGACTGATTTGTCACAAGTGAATGACATGGTTGTTTGCCAAGAAATGAAAATGTTTGGATGATGTTGATGAAAAATTGTGGATGTCATTGTTATGCTTATGATTTGCTTTGAGATTGTGAATAGGTATTTTTTTAAAGTCATATCTGTGAGAAAGTCAAAGTTACTTAATGAATCATAATTGCCATCATCAAAAAGGGTGAGATTGTTGGATCTCTTATTTTGATGATAGCCAAATGTGATTCATTAATACTTTGAAATCATGCTTATCATGATTACATTTTTATCTCACAATGTTTCCTTCATTTATAGCTCAAGAGATGGTCTGTGGTGTTGACACAGCTCAACTGTGTGTCGACACTAGTGCACTGTCCCAAAACAAAGTCATCAGTAAGTACCCAGTGGTGTCGACACAGTCTGGTTGTGTGTCGACACTAGTTCCAGATTCCAAGAGATTGTTTTGTGATGACTGGGACAGGGTGTCGACACATAGGTAAGGTGTGTCGACACAGTCAGTCCATTTTTTCTCTCTCTTTTTAATGTAATTAACAGGGACACGTAGAAGCATTTGGGAAAGGCTTTATGGGCGGGAACTTTTATGCCCACAGATCCCAAGATATTTTGTGGACCCATGGGGCTATAAATACCCCTTATCCACTTGGCTTTGAAAAAGGATCGAGCCATACTTCTGTTCTTCCAAGACTCTAGAGAATTCCGGCCAATTCCTGAGGAAGGCTCCAACCTGACGAATTGCTCCCAGATCTGAAGGAACAAGAGGTTTGTATGCCTTAGATGATCCAATTGAAGAATAATTTCGATCCATCTGAGTCTTCTTCCTGGAGCTGAAGCAGAAGAACTGATGCCCATTCCTGAAGCAGAAGAACTGATCCCCATTCCTGAAGTAGAAACAGAGATCTTCGAACCAGTCCTCTTCAATTTGGAATTCAATTGCTCTGACTGGTTTTTCATTTCAATTTCATTCTATATTGTGTGTTTGTGTGAAAATGGTGCAATCCTTGTGCCCAATTTCACGTGTGTGTGATTGAATCTGAGATTTCTGTATCTCAGAGTGTGTGTGTTCCTTTGTGACTTTTCTGAACTGGCAAGATAAGCCACACTTGTGTGTGTGTGTGTGGATGGTGGATGTAGGATACACTGTTGTGTAATCCGAACCACCTTAAATCTTTGTGTCATTGTGGTTTTCTGGTCTCTTGCGCTAGATGCTTGATAGGTTCGTCAAAATTCATCATCTAGCTCGTCTAATTTGTTTAAAATTGTCATTAACACTCAGATTTCACACTCAATTAAGTTTCTCTAAGTTTATGTTCCAGTGGTTTTTAACATTTGGAGAAATCTATTCAACCCCCCCTTCTAGATTTCTAGTAGCAGTTTTTTCCGCAACATTTCACACAGGTGGTCACAATGGTATTTGGATTTTTGTGGACATATTCACCAAGGTTTGCAGATTATTGCCAGTTAGCATGTCATGGTCTGTGGATACATTAGCCAAATTATATGTAGAAAGAATTATGCCTTTGCATGGGATTCCAGTCACTATTGTTTCAGACCGAGATCCCAGGTTTACATTAGGTTTTTGGAGAAGTTTACAGAGGGTAATTGGCACCGAGTTAAGGTATAGTTCAACATATCATCCCCAAACAGACGGGCAAATAGAGACAACAATCCAGACAATTGAAGATATGTTACGAGTTTGTTGTTTAGTTTGGGGAGGTGTATGGGAGCGTCATTTAAGCATTGTGGAGTTTGCCTATAGTAACAGTTATCATGCAAGTATTGGAATGTCACTTTATGAAGCATTATATGGTAGACCGTGCAGGACACCATTAAATTGACATGAGGTAGGTGAGAGGCAGGTTATGGGTCCAGAATTGATCTAGCAATGCGCAGAGACAGTAAAAGTTATTAAGGAAAAAGCTCCAAATAGCACAGAGTCGTCAGAAGAGTTATGCAGATACTAGACGCAGACCTTTGCAGTTTGAAGTCAGAGATTATGTCTTTTTAAAGGTTTCTCCTACCAAGGGTGTACTCAGGTTCAGTAAGAAAGGTAAATTAAGTCCAAGATATGTTGGGCCATTCCTGATAAAAGAAAGAATTGGTGAAACAGCTTATAGATTGGATTTGCCAGTAGACTTTACAGATGCACATGATGTATTTCATGTTTCAATGCTCAGAAAGTATATTAAAGATCCTTCTCAAGTGGTCAGCTATCAAAGAGATGATTTGATGCTAGATATGACTATGCAAGAATACCCAGTACATATTATAGGTCGCAGAACCCAAAAGCTCAGAAATAAAGAGATTGAACTAGTGAAAGTTAGATGAAAAAATAGACAAGGCGGAGAGGATACATGGGAATTAGCAGATGAGATGATGAAAGCATATCCATACTTGTTTGAGTAAACTTTTAATTCTTTTAGGTGATAGTACCATGTTAGTTTTATTAAAAAATTTAGTATTACGTTGTCATCTTAAATTTCGAGGATGAAATTTCTTTTAGGTGATAGTAATGTAGTGTATTGACCATTCGGATCGTTGTATAATAGTTGTGGAGGCCAATGTGTGGCCAATGACATATGCAGCAGGTGTTTACGCAAGTTTCCAGGGCGTTGTGGGCCGGCAAGTTGGGCCCAAAACGCATGTTTGTTTTCTGTCTGTGAACGCGACAGAGGGGTGTGTCGCATTTTGAACGCGACGGCCCAGATCGTCGCGTTCACGTTGACGCTGATGGGCAGTTGGCGTCTGCATGCGCGCCGTGTGTGGCACGCTGGGCGGCCTGCTGGCGTCAGGAGTGGGGAGGCGACGACAAGAACCATCACATTCAGGTCGCGACAGTTATGTATGGCGCGTTCCCAACCGAGCTGAGTTTTTATGCAGGTTTGGCTGAACAGAGCTTTTGCAAGCTCTGCTCTGCCAGGGGAGGTGTTGTGCGGTAGTTTCTGGGCGATTTCACATTTTGAAGGTGTTTTCTGCATGTTCTCACCGTGAGGACGCAGTGTGGAGCGGAGGAAACGCCGTGTGGGTCTCGCTCTTCGCGTTCTTCACGGAGGTAGGGAGATTCCACCCTGTTTCGATTCATAGATAGTGTCTGTGGCGGGTTTAATGTGTTATTTGTATTATAAACCATAGATACCATGTTAGGACACTCATTAAAGCATGTAAAATGGATGAGAACACCAGTTTACAATGTTTGTGGGGGTAATCCGGCGAAGGGTTCCCGGATTAGGGTTCCCGCCTGTGAAGGTGACGGACCCTCCTGTCGCGTTTAGAACGCGACAGGCCGACCCATCGCGTCCAGCTTATGAACGCGACATATCGAGGTGTCGCGTTCAGATGGCGACATGGGGCTTTGTCGCGTTCACAGCCGAGGGACATTTGTGTATATGTATGTGAGCATATTTATTCGATTATCGTGAATTGTGTTGCATGGTAATGGGTACCGGTGCGTTGGCACCTGTAGCGCTCTTGGGAGCGTGCAGTGTGTGTGGTTAGCGTGGTGATCACGCGGTTGATGTAGGGTTTCACGTGGTTTGTGCGGTGTGCACGTGGTTTGTGTGTGCATGGAGAGTAGTATGACACTTACCATGGATACCTCTTCAGTTGGGAGCCCCAGGTTTTGTGTGAGCTAGGCACGTGTGTGTGCTCGGGGCTTGTTCCGGTACTGGGTACTGTCGAGGTCTGTGTCGTCTTCCTGGACGCCCTCGCTCTTGTGTAGAGTTGTTCATCCGGCTGAGGGAAAGACGGCAGTGGGACAGCGACTTGTGAGAGTCTGTGTTTTGTCGCTTGTAGCACGCTCGTGGTTGGGGGTTACGAACACCAGTAGACGTACTGGGCCCCAGCTAGTCCTGTTTTCCAGTGCCTCACTTTAGGGAGCTCGGGCTAGAGTCCCTAATGGTTCCAGGCATGGGCCTGCGACTGTGTGGTCTGCATGAGTGGTGTTGGTTGGTCTCCACAGTTTCCTTGACTTGTTCTAGTGGAGCAGCAGCTGGACCTTCCGTTCGTGGTTGCGAGACTGAGAGGTAGTCTTGTGCGGTTTGTCCGGGTCAGTAGCTGGTATCGCGAACCAGTCTTCGTGACTCGAGTGTAGCGTTTTCCTAGTTTAGCACGTACACCTATTTGTGGTTTTCCGTTTATTTATTAATGTAGTCTTCTATTAAGCGGCAAGCGGTAAGTGATATCTACAGCTTTAACATCCTGCTAGCTAGTTCTATAAATTGTTAGTGTAACTTCCTGCTTTACTACTTGTGTTGGCTTGCTCAGTTTCTAGGGGAGTTTCCCTATTGAGCCAGTGACTCGTGAGGCTCACCCCTAGCCCCCTTTCAGGTGAGGAAGAGCAGGAGGCTTCTCACCCTTCGTCTAGTTCCGAGCCGCACCGTAGCGGAGCAGGGTCTGCACCTCCAACAGTGTAATTTCCTTTCTGTTGTTCACCTCGGGGTATGCCCCAGGTTGTTGTTGTACTAGTTTGGTTAAAGTTGAGAAATGGCTATGTATATTTCGTGTAAATATTTGTGAGATTGACAATCTTATATATATTTGAGCAATTTCATTTACATTTCTACGGACTTGTGAATGGTATCCCTTGGGAGTCTTTGGCCCGTTCGCGGGAGGTGGAGTCGGTTCAGGCACGTTATTGGGTTAACGAGTCTAGACGACGAGGACCGCTACACACCCCCCCTCTAGGTGAAAAGCACTACTGTCATCGATCCAACAACACTAACGTGCCTGGCTTACAGAAAACATGGGGAATTGACTAGAGAGGCAACCACGGTAAGCATCAAACCACCGAGCTCAACCACACCTACGTCCAATAATCACATTGTTCATTAGCCACAAAACACAACTAAGATCCTTTAGAACAATTACACAGACTTAATTGATAAGCAAAAGCCTTAAAACGTTGTCCAAAGGACCCACATTCCAAACTAAAACCTTTTTAAGCATTGGGAGCCAAAACGCGATGGGGTGGGCTGTAGCATTAAGAACGCGACGCCTGGATATGCGACATTCTAGATGTGGACGAGTCAAGGTTGCAAGTTGCTTTCTTTCACTGATCAAACACCCGAATAGAGAACATAGTCCGAAAATCCCATGGAAACCTTATTTCCATATCCATGACATGATTGCATTGAAATATTTCAATCCCACAACATACATATAACTAAAAAGGACGTCTTTATACATTCAACCACACAAATCACTCAAATACATGAGACAATCTCCCTATCGACATGAAGAATGCAAAGAACGACACTCAATTGATGTTTCCCATGTTTCAGATGACCTTCTCGCATCGAAACCATGCCGAAACTCGATCCTTATGATAAAAATCGCCAAGAATCACCTCAAAACTACTCCCTCGATCGAACATAGCTTTTTTCCTCTATTTGGTCGACAAACAGGGACTTAAACCTTCGGAATTGAGAACGCGACATAGCAGACTGTCCCATTCAGAACGTGACATGTTAGACTGTTGCTTTCAAGAACCCGACACCACACGGTATCCAGGCGCGTGCCACACGTCGCACATGCAGCCAAAGAACCAAATCAAGCAATGCTAAGGTCGTGATGTGGCTGGAGGCCGTGTTCTAAATGCGACGCCCTCCCTCGTCGCGTTCTCAGATAGAGAACCAGTGGGCTTTGTGGGCCAAAACCTCCGGCTCACAACAGCCACATGACTCGCCAAAGCCCAAAATAGCTACACATTGGCCCAAAAATCTCCAAACCAAGATCCAAATGACCATGACATTACACCTAGACCCTCCACACTATGGCCTCATAGTTACACTTATATGGGTGAGTTCTTCAAGGATGTATGATTACAACCATCTGTCATAAAGACTTTGAACTCATTAAGATCTCTAAGCTCACCCTTACTAGCAATCAAGCATCTATCCAGGGAAGGAACTTTGAGATTACATCTCAATCAATTTATGTTTATGGTTCACCCTTATAACTTGTTTTTAATCACATTGAAGCTACTTCTTGGGATCTCCAATTAGATGCTGCTATAGATGAAACCAGAATAGGCCTCAATCTCATTCCCTTACTGGATTTATTGATTTTCTCGTAATTGAGTCCTTTAGTGTGTTGATCAACAACATTGTCCTTTGAACTTACAAAGTTCAAGGACACCACTTCTTGAGACACTAGCTCATGAATAGACTTTAGTCTTATTCAAACATGTCTCTTTTGATTCCAATTATATTTGGAGCTTCTAATCTGAGCTATTGTTGTTTGATTATCATAGTTCACTAAAATAAGAGGAATTGGTTTCATTATCAAGGGAATTTCATAAAGAAGACCCTTCAGCCAATCAACTTCACTTATTATGGTATTCAAAGCACACAATTCTACCTTAGATGTAGAACGTGATATAATCATATGTTTAATAGACCTTCAAGCAACTACACCACCTCCATGTATAAAACATAACCAGTAATGCCTTTACACTCAATAGCGTCAACAATCAAACTAGATCCCTCCAAGACTGTAAGAAACCTCCCATAGTGTAAGCCTAATGATATAGTCCCTTTCAAGTATTTAAGTACTATATCTAATGCAAGCCAATGCAATCTGTCCGGACAACTTGTAAACCTGCTTAACTTTGTTACTGCAAGAGAAATATCAGGCCTAGACCAATTTGCTAAATACATTAAACTACCAATTATTTGTGAATATTGCAATTTAAGAGACAACCACTCCACTCTTATTCTTGTGGTGAGTCTTTAAAGGATCATATGGTGTGACAACATATTTAACATGATGTAGCCATATTTTTCTAACACTTTCTCAACATAGTATGCCTAAGAAATTGCCATTCCATCAAATGAACAAGTCAACTTCAACCCCAAAATCACATCAACACAACCCATGTCCTTCATATCAAACTTACCACTCAAGATAGCCTTAGTCACGTTTATGATAGAAAGGTTAGTTCTAAATAGCAGAATATCATCTACGTATAAACACAAAATAATGCACTCATCACCTTTCATTTTATCATACACACCTTTATCATAGCCATTGATTTCAAAGCCAAAAGATAGTATAGCTCTATCAAAATTTTCATGCCACTACTTCGAGGCTTGCTTCAAACCATAAAGAGACTTGACTAACTTACAAACTTCTTCTCACTACCAGAAAGTACATATCTCTCTGGTTGATCCATATATATCTCCTCATCAAGATCTCTATTAAGAAATGCAGTCTTGACATCCATTTGACGGACCCCAAGATGATAGATGGACGTCATTGCTCATAGCACTCAAATAGTAGTTATTCTAGTAACAGGAGAATAGGTTTCAAAATAGTCAATCCCTTCTTTCTATTTGAACCCCTTAGCAACGAAACGAGTTTTGAACTTATCCACTGACCCATCAGGTTTTAATTTCCTCTTAAACACCCACTTGCATCCTATGGTGGTACAATCGGGAGGCAAATCTACCAACTCCCAAGTGCCATTAGAGATTATGGAGTCCCTTTCACTCTTAACGACCTATTTCTAGTGCTTAGCTTCAGGGGAAGCCATAACATATCTATATGTCATAGAATCACCTTCTATATTGTAAGTGATAAAGTTTTGGAGTAAATCCTTAGACATAGGATGCCTCTTGCTCCTTCTCAATTCTATACACTTGCTTGATTCATTTAATCTAGAGTGACTTGAGGAAGGTACCCACCAAGGACATTGCGACTTCTACAACAGTAGACTTATCTCTAGTTGAAGTTGATAGTCACCGCCATCTTCCTGGCCTGACTAGGGGCAGTCTATGACTCACCTCTCATGATGGATGGAGTTCCTCTCCCTTAGGGTGGTGCAACAGGTGCCCCGTGGGGTGGAATGTATGCTCAGATGATCTCCACTTATAAACCAGCAGCGACTGTGAAGATAGGGGTTAAGCCTCCAGGGTTTATGGACCAAGGTGAACTGGCGGGGTTTTTTTTCAAGGGAGGAACTAGCTTAGTCTTTGAATCCCTTCAAACATGCCATCATTGCAAAATGCTCTTACGGCCATTCTTCTATCCTGAAAATAAAGTCCTACATGTCCCAAAGACTTGCTCTGTCTAGGGGTTTTATTGTTAGCTCTTTGAACCAGGGGCATCTCATTTTTCGTTTTGAAGATAAGGATGACTTCTTCAAGGTGCTCTTATGCAGGAGCCTTTAAAATAAAGGGTCTTCTGTACAAGTTTTCCCACTGGGAACCAACTTTCGATTTTTTATATGATCCAACGTTGATTCTGGTGTGGGTTGGTTTTCCACAACTCCCAGTGAACTATTATATTGAGGACTTTTGAAAGTCTATTGTTGGGAATTTTGGTAATGTGTTGTAGATTCATGAAGGGTCCATTGCCATGACGCAGACCCAGGAGGCGTTGCTCTGTGTGGAGCTGGATATCAAAAAACCCAGGCCAAAAAGAATATGGATTGGTTGTGATAGGGAGGGTTTCTGGCAGAAGGTAAATTTCCATAGAGTTTCTTCAATGTGCACGTTTTGTCATAAGTTGGGGCACTTGGTAGCCAAATGTAATAAGAAGAAAAGTAAGGTTGAGAACCCAGAGAAGGATAAAGGGCATGTGGGTACAGATGATGATTGACAAACAATTATGATTAAAGGTACCAAAATGATTTGGCAGGAAAAAGTGGCAGCTCCAACTCGGGTAGTGAACCGCTTTGAGTCTCTCACAGAGGATGCAATTGTTAATGATGGGCATATTTCTTTGTGTGCTTAGGGAGAAACAGACACTCAGGCTAAGGGGGGTGATCATATCTTTGCTTATTGCAACTTGGAATTGGCTAAACTGGTGGGGGAAAAGGGCGTTGTAGCGTCAGTAGATCGGGTCACTGAGGCTTCGAGGATGCAATTCCAACTAATGCCTGGGTACGTGCATGGCACTGTAGAGGCAGTTAATGAGGCGGAGAAGTGTCAGGTGGCTAAGGACGACCATCAGGGGGCAAGTGTTAGCAGATCACCAGAAAGGGAAGTCCATCAGGGGGGGGCATGGGTCTTCCCTCCGGCATCTTATGGAGAAAGACGATGCAGTTATATCTGTTTCTGAATCAAGCATGAAGAGGAAGGCGACGGTTGAGTCTCTAGCCCTTGGGGAAAATTTACTCATGCCTGATTTGGTGATTGATAAGGAAGGTGCCATTGTGCTTGGGGTGGCACATGTCCATGGAATTAGAACAAGGTCAAAGGTGAAAGCCGTTGGAGCGGGCGAAGGTTATTCGTTCTCATGACTTGCTCAACTCTTGTCTGGAACATTAGAGGTGTCTCCAATCTTGCCTCTAAGAAGTGTTTCACAATATTGTTAAACAACATCGTTCGTAGATCATAGGTATTTCTGAACCAAAATCTAAGCTTTCTAAAGAGAGTCTTTGTGTCGCTCTCTTCATTGGCGATGCAGGAAATTCAGGGGATGATTCCAAGATTTGGGTGTTCTGGCGTGCCCAGGACGATGTTAGTGTGGTGGCTTGGTCCCCTCAGTTTATCACTTTGGTTTGCAAAGTGTAACATCGGCTACGCTATATGTCACTATGGTGTACACGGCTTGTAACCAGAGGGATCGTAGGGTTCTTTTCAAATGACTTAGCAACTTTCTCCCAATCTATTTCCAATGTTCCATGGTTGGTGGCCAGGGATTTCAACAATATCACACAGCCTTCGGAAAAGTCTGGAGGTGTGTTTTCTAGTGTTTTGGGGATGGCGGAGTTTAATGATAACTGAAGCAGGTCTCTTTGATGCAGGCTATTTAGGCCCCTCTTTTACTTGGTCTAACAAGTGTACGAGCAATGCTCTAGTGAAAGCTCACCTAGATAGGGCTATGTATAATGCATCTTGGCAGGGTTACCTGAATAACACCATTGTTCGACATCTTCGTCATGGAGCCTCTGATCACGCACCACTGTTGATCACTCCTATTGTAGATAAAACTCCCAGAAGATTCATTTTCCAAGATATGTGGGTCTTGCATGAGACTTTCCTATCAGTTGTGGAACAAGCTTGGCATGGGGATGAAGAAGTGACGCATGACTCGTTTGCTACTTTTCTCTTGTCTCTCAGGGTGGTGAAGCAGGTGCTACACATGTGTAATAGGGAGGTTTTCGGGCAAGTGCAACATCAAATTAATGTGGCAGAAGTACAGGTGGAATTGGCTGAGGGGCCTTTTGATGAAGATCCTACTGAAGATAATAGAACAGCTTTGTTAGCTGCTCAAGTAGCTTATCGACGGGCCCTCCTGAATGAAGAGAATCTATGGTGTCAGAAGGCTCGTATGGATTGGCTACAGAATGGAGACTGGAATACTGTATTTTTGTAATACCCATATAAGAATATGGTAAATGGACTAAATCAGTAGACTACCAACAACTCGGACTAGTCATTTTCAGAGCTCGAGATGGAAAAGAACTCTGAAGTTAAGCGTGCTTAGTTGGGAGTAGTCCCTGGACGGGTGACCTTCTTGGGAAGTCTATCAAGTAGCACGGTTGTTGGGCCAGTTTGTTGGGTCGTCACAAATGGTATCAGAGACTTGCCCAGCCAGAAGTGCAGGAATTAAGTACACATAGGGAAAAGTGCTACTCTATGGGAGCCACCTCTTGAGGTCATAATGGCACAAAGTGCTACATAGTGGGAGCACCTCTTGAGCCTGTGGGGGCCACCTCTAGAATGCTACCTGCCTGGGGTTTGATTGTGTGCTATGAGTGAGCATTGACGAGGACGTCGCTTATATAATAGGGGTAGACCATATAAAAATATGTTAAATTGACTAAATTAGTAGACTACCAAAAAATATTGTGGAAAAATTGCTATGAAGAAATCTAGAAGGGGGGGGGGGGGTTGAATAGATTTCTCTGGATTTTAAAAATCACTCAATTAAACTCTTTGAGAGATTGAATTAAGACTTAAATATAAAGCTCACTCACAATTCTGAACAATTCAGACAAGCTAGATTGTGAAATACTAACGAGCCTATCAAGCATCTAGCGCAAAAGACAATCAAACCACAGAGACAAGAAGATTTAGGGTGGTTCGGATTACATAATCGTGTATCCTACATCCACCATCCACACACACACAATTGTGGCTTATCTTGCCAGTTCAGAAAAGACACAAAACGCCACACACACACTGAGATGCAGAGATCTCAGATGTAATCACACACACAAGAGATTGAGCACAAGGATTGCACCAACCTCACAAAAACACAACAATAGACTGAGTTTGAAGTAAAGAACCATAATAAACAATTGAATTTCAAGTTGGAGATGTCTGGTTCGAATCTTCCTGTTTCTGGTTCAAGATGGGAGATCAGCTCTTCGGCTTTAGCTCCAGGAAGAAGGCTCTGAAAAATGGAAATCCTTCTTGATATGGATCATGCAAGATGCTCGAAGCTTCAATTCCTTCAGATCTGGAAGCAATTCTCCAGGATGAAGCCCTCTTCTAAAATCGCCTAGAAATCTTTGGAGTTGGAAGATTTGATGTGTGATTGCGCCCAAGTGAAGTAGATAAGGGATATTTATAGTCCCATGGGTCCACAAGATCTCTTGGGATTTGGGGGCACAAAGATTCCCGCTCAAAAAGCCTTAACCAAAGTCATCCACATGTCCCTGCATTTTAGATCTGGAAAAATATCCGAAGTGTGTGGACACCACACAAGCATGTGTCGACACACAATGCACTAGCTTGAAACTGGGCTTCTGGGACAGTGGGTGAGTGTCGACACATAGGGGTCCTGTGTCGACACCACTGCATGCTTCTTCAAAAAACATGCTACTGGGAGGGACAGGGTGTCGACACACAAACCTTCTGTGTCGACACCACTTGATGCTTTTTCCTTTAAAATTGCTGGATGCATGGATTGTGTCGACACCACTAGCATTACTTGAGCATTCCTTTGAGCTACACATGAGAAAATATTGTTAAACATAAATGAAGCATGATATCCACATATGTATGAATAATATTTGAACATCATCAAAACAAGAGATCCAACAATCTCCCCCGTTTTGATGATGGCAACTATGATTCATTAAACAAACTTTGTTTTTCTCACACATGAGATTTTAAAACATTCATTCACATTATTCCATGGCATACAAAATGACAATGACATCCAAATTTTCATCACATCAATAACAACCATGTCATTCAATTTTCACTTTAAAAAAGATCAAGCATACAAGCATAAAGTGTAATATGTAATCCAACAACCAAAATGTATTAGTAGTAGCATCCAATAGCATCCATTGCATACAAAAGAACCCTTCTCCCCCTTGACATCATCAAAATAAATCAACATCATGAAGATGGAGGAGGAAGAGGAGGAAGAGGTAGTAATATGCTTTCAATTGACTTCATCCTTGCTTCAAGAGCACTTAAATATGATCTCATTTGAGCTTGCATAGTAGTTAGCCTGGTATGCAAAAGTTCTTCCATCCTCTGATGGTTTTCATACATGTTTTCTTGGAAGACACTGAAGCTTTGAGTCATGGGTGGAGGAGCAGATAATGAGTTAGGAACTGTGCCATGCTGCCAGAAGTTTCTAAGCTCAGTCTGAAGATCTACTATCTTTTGATCAATATGTGCAGTGTGAGCCTTCATTCTTCCATGTCTTCAACAAATGAGCAAATGATAGGCGGCACTTGGACACTTGACTCACAACATCTTTTCCAGTTTGAATGCTTTGTTGAATGTTTTACAAAATAGTAGTCAAAATTGCTTGCAAATCAAACTGAAGACCTTGTAACTGAGTGGAAGCATCACCCAAGGTTCCAACTAACCTGTTGAACCTTCTAGTAGCATGCTCAGCCATTTCTTGTTGTCTCAAAAACTGTCCATTCACTATATTTTCCAACCTTTGAATTAATCCGAAGTTCAAAACGGGTAGACATTTCTTTCATGGATGAGTTGAGATTATCAAATTGAACATGGAGAAATTTATACAACTCAGGAGGAACAGAGGATCCACCAGATGAAGTGGAGGCTGAGCTGTGATATTGTTGGAAAAAGGTTGAAGGGACAATTACATCAGAAGGAGGTGGAGATGCATGAGGAGTAGGTGAAACTGGTATTCATGTGAATTTCAGGCTCAACATGTGGCTGTTCCACCGGATCAACCTGAGGAGCTTCAACATCTGGAGCATGTTCTTCTTCTACATGCTCTGCTGGTGGTTAACAACAGGCCTTTTAGCACCTGATCACCCTCAACTCTGAACCTCATAAATTTTTGCAAATGATGCAAACAATTAATATTGTTCTGAGGGATTTTTTGAACCTTTTCATTCAAAAATGAAACTCCAAAATGCTTGAAGACACTGTCAGATGAGCAGCATATGGCAAAGATCTGTGAAAGTCTTTCCTAATTGTCTCAGACATGATTTGAGACATGATTAAATTCAAGTTCACTTTCACATTTTTCTTCATACAATACATAACAAAATGCTGAATATCTATAAGCCTGTTCATTCCACCACCTTGAGGAGTTATGATGGTTGTAAGAATGTGATGAATCAATCTGAGTGTAGGAGAAAAGTGATTGGTATTGAACCTGTCACATGAGTTTGTCTGGAATCGTTCTTATCATGAGGTAGTACCAGTGAGAAGAGTGTAGGCTTCATGAAGATTAAACTCATAATTGCAATAATCCTCACCAGAATTGGGAAAGTGAATAATTTAGAGGCTAATTTAGGAGAGAGAAGAATTGAAAAACCTTTAACTTTTGACTTCAACCTCTTGTAGCATCCACAATGTTCAGATAAAATTCTTGACCCAATCTAGGATAGAAAGTTCTGAACTCAGAAATAAATTGCAACCATCCTTGAAACTCAAAGAAAAAGAGACAACCTAAGGGAATGCATCAACAAATGCTTGGTCAGATAACTCCACAGCCCTAGGTTTGAGAATGGATCTTCCTGCAGTGGCAGTCTAAGATGGGGTGACTACTGGAGTCCGGATGTGTCAGAAGAAGACTTAGAGGATGAACCTTCTTCATCTGAGTCATTGGAATCAGGAAGTAGCTTCCATCTGGGGTATCTAGATGTCATAGGTGACTTGCCTTTGCCTTGTGGGGATGATCTTCCCCGCTTGGATGGAGTGCCAGACAGACCAGAATTTGCTTTCCTCTTGGACGGATCATGCCAGAACTTGCTTCTTCTTCTGGTTAGGGTTCCTCGATGACCACTCCCCTTGCAGCCACCTAGACTTGGCCCCTCTCTGGGAGTTTGCTTGGGAGGCATGATGGAAGGAGAGGAAAGGAGAAGATGAGGCTTGGAGGTTGGAAGAGAAGTTCTAGAAATGCAGAGAATCGTTCCTTGAGAGTTGGAGGAGGGAGAAGTTCAAATAGGTTAGGAAACTCAAAGAGGTAGGGTCGACCTAGGGGTTTGGGCATTTATAAATGGGTTCGACACCAAAAGAGAGAAGATACAATGATCCCCCAATCGATTTACCCTAAACTGGAACAGCGGTTAGGCCTTGTGGTGTCGACACATAGCAGATGTGTGTCGACCTGACAGGGTATGGTGTCAACACATAGTGAGAGTGTGTCGACCTGACTGGACAAAAATTGTGGAATTGTGAAAAAAAAATGAGAAGGAAAGTCTTTATTGTGATAAAAATAGTCAAAGAACAATTATTCAAGGATTTTTAATATGTTAAAGATTTCATGACTCCATTCCTATCATCATTCTTTTATAAATTCATTCGTTTGAGGGATATCATTCAAGATTTGATCATAAAAAAAAATCGGAAGCATTTGGATGACAACCTTATTGAAATAAGGTACTCTCTTCAGTCAAAATTATTCTTTTACATCTACTAAACCAAAGTAATGTGTTTTCTTCAAGATAAATACAAATTGTATTGAAGTTAAACACTTTAAGAGATTTGATTTAGGTGTAAATTTTTCATTTGTTGATTGAATTTTCTTTAAATTGAAACAATGAGCATTCAAATGTAGTAAATCTTTTTCACTCAAGTACACATATTTTTATACACGAGAGTCCCTGGTTACTAAAGATTTACCAATTATCCTGCCTCAAGGGATTAATGAACCTTTTACATAGAAATATACATTTATCAGATGCCAATATTTCCAGTTACTCAGTTAGCATGAAATGAATATTTTGTTTTTATCCCTTAGAGCAGAGAAAACACAACACCTCATGACATGCGTAGCTCTTCATTCTTTTTATGAAGGTGTGCAGTTTCTCTGTGTATATGCCATTGCTCTGCAAGAAAAAAATTTATTAATGAACATTAGGAGGTTGACACAACTTTAACCTTCATCAATCTCAAAAGAAATGTGTAAAGTCAATACCAATTTAACATTTTTCAACTAAAGAAATCAAATACCTCAGTAGTTCAGAGAATAAAAGAATATTGACTAGAGAAGTATGTTATGATAATAAGAATTCATTCTATGTTGTTTTTCAGAATAATTAAAGAGCATTTCATGAATACATATTCATCAAATCACTGAATTAGATTTGGTTTGATGAGAGGAAAAAGTATTGAAACCTTTAGCTCCCCCTGAATTATTGATTTTATCAATTTTTATCAAAAATAAAGAAAGTCCTTCTTCAATCATAGAATTGTCAAGATAATCAAATGAAATGAATGTGAATCAGATTGAAAGATTTGAGAATACCATGGAAATGATGCTATAGTATAGAAACTATGAAAGACTCACTTATAACTGAAGAATAGAGATTTAGTGTCGACACTACACTGGTTGTGTGTCGACCTGACAGCATTGCAAAAACTCACATTCTCTCAGCAAACCTGATCAATCCATAGTGACTTATTCTCAAATACTCAAGTGTAAATCTGACCCTTGAAACCATCTTTCAGAGCTCACTTTCACTTCCCAAGCAATAATACTCCCCCTCAACATGTGCATTAATGAACCAATATGACATTCAAATCAAATACACTTAATTGTAGCATTCAACTTCAGCAAGCAATCAATCAAACTCAAGCATGTTTCAAAATTCAAATACAGCCACAAAACAATTTTTTTTTCTTTCTAAATTTAATGATTCTTACACAAGGTAGATCATTGGTACTTGGCGGAGGATTTCTCTCAACACATAATGATAGCTTTCAGACAAGCATAACTTATCCTTCCACAAATGACCATTTGATATGCCACATAATCTTTGTATAAGAAATCAAGATGTTTTTCAGTTTTTATTCCAAGTGCTATTCCAAGTTCCCTTCTTAAAGATGTAAATCTGTCTTCAGCCAATGGTTTTGTGAATATGTCTGTAATTGTTTTTTAGTAGGGATGAATTCTAGTTCAATGTTCGTTTGCAACTTCATCCCCAAGAAAATGATGCCTAATTTCAATGTGCTTTGTTCTGGAGTGTTGAATTGGTTTTTTGGAAAGATTAATTGCACTAGTATTGTCACACATGATAGATGAACATCCAATATCAATATTATAGTGAGGTAATTGACTTTTAATCCACAACACTTGAGCTGCACAACTCCTTATAGCAACATATTCTACTTCTGCAGTGGAGAGTGCAACTTAGTGTTGCTTCTTAGATGCCCATGTTACCATGCAATTTCCCAAGAATTGACAATATCCACTAGTACTTTCCTATCAAGTTTACACCCAGCATAATCAGCATCAGAATATGAAATCAAATCAGCATAACATCCAGCTGGTTACCATAACCCCAATTCACAAGTACCACAGAGATATCTAAAAATTCTCTTAACTGCAAGCAAGTGACTTTCCTTCGGACTAGACTGAAATCTAGCACAAAGACACACACTGAATTGAATATCTGGCCTACTTGCAGTAAGATACAAGAGAGATCCAATCATACCTCTGTATTGCTTTGCATCAACCAATTTACCTTTTTCATCCTTGTTCAATTTGATGCTTGTACTCATGGGAGTGGATGCTGGTTTGACTTGTTCAAAATGGAATCTTTTGAGCAATTCATTGACATATTTGGCTTGATTGATAAAGAATCCATCCTCAAGTTGTTTGACCTGCAAACAAGAAAGAATTGTAATTCTCCCATAAGACTCATTTCCAATTCATTGTGCATGTGATTAGAAAATTCTTCACACAATGAAGGATTGTGGAACCAAAAATAATATCATCCACATATACCTGAACTACAATGATATGATTGTCGACTGATTTTGTGAAAAGAGTTTGATCCACCTTAACTCTGGAATAATTCTTACTAACCAGAAAATGCTCAATCTGTCATACCATGCTCTTGGAGCCTGTTTCAAACCATAAAGAGCTTTATGCGTTTATAAACATGGTTAGGTTATCATGATCTTCAAATCTAGGAGGTTGAGCAACAGACACTTCCTCTTAATGTAACCATTCAAAAAAGTAGTTTTCACATCCATTGAAACAATTTGAAATTTCTGGAATATGCATATGCCAATAAAATTCTCACAGCTTCTAACCTAGCTACTGGTGTAAAGGACTCCTCAAAATCAACTCCAAATTCCTGATATATCATTTGCAAAAAGTCTAGCTTTATTTCTAACAACATTTCCTTCCTCATTCAATTTATCCTAAAAACCCATCTAGTCCAATTATTGAGATTTCAGGATTTCTGAGACTAGACTCCAAATTATTATACTCTTGAATTGATTCAATTCATCATGCATTGCTTCTACCCAAGAATTATCTTTTAAAGCCTCTTCAAAGTTTTTCGGTTCCACTTAAGATATAAAAGCCATTTGATCTTGTTCAATGATATTTCTGAAATGAGACCTAGTATGAAACCTATCATTGACATTTCTACAATATTCTCAAGTGGATTGTAGCAACTCGGAAAAAAACAATTTAATAGTTAAAAATTGAAATAATAATTTCTTTAATCGAAATAATAGAAACATGCATAACATTATCATATGTACAAGAATACAAGGAAAATCCTTAAAAATTATAATCAATCCCAGACATTATTCCTAAGTATTCCACGTAGAAATGCGTGCAACGAAAAAATCGATTGGCCAAGCGTACGTCACAATGTGACTAATTATCTAATTTAGAAACTAAGTTGGAAAACTGTTAACACGGAAAGATAACGCGCTCATAAATTAAATGAACATGTCGGAGAGACTTCCAACATCATAAAAATGATAGCAATTGGGTTTGGACCAATGGACCTCTTATAGCCATGAATAAATTCAAATAAGAATACAATAAAAATCATAACTCTATTATTCCTAATTAAAAAGGGAAAACCTATAAGATAAATTCCAATAAACAATGGGCTTGGTTAAATAGACCCATTAGAAATTAGTGGGCCAAAATAAGGATTTTAAAAATAAGAATAATGGGAAAATACCCTAAATTCGTAACTAAATTATTACCTAAATAGAAAAAGGTATTTAATGCATTAAATAGGAAGTTTGAGTTAGAATTGGATTCCTAAACCTACCCTAATAGGTTGGCCACGAATTTAGCTCCCATCCTAACCCAAATAGGAAGTGGAAAGCTTGGGAAGAGGTTAGAAAGGAGAAATTCGGAATTAAATAGGAGTTAGAGTACTATTAGGAATTAGAACATAACTAGCATAAATACACCTCTTAAACCCTCTTGGCCGACCCTAGTTCGTTGCCAAAGGTTCTTGGACGTGGAGAAGAGGCCAAGGAGGAGAGGATTTCGTGGGGAGAAGAACCTTTCAAGCTCTCACCCCGTTCTTCAAGTTCTAGCCCTAGAAGAGGAAATCGAGTCAAGGTAGGCATTCTCATAAGCTAAAATCCTAATATTTCGTCTGTAGATTGTTCCATGCATCAGGAACAAAACCCTCAAGTTTTATAATTTTCCATTGAGCCAATATTTTCTTCTTGAATTTAGAAGTTCTGCAACTTACATGACCCCGAACCCTCTTCTTAACTCTTGATCTCCTTGTATACTCAACCCCATGCTACGAGATTTTTATTGTAGGGATTGATGTATGTTAGGCATCTTTTGCCCCTAAAAGCCCTAAATTTCATCGAGCATGTTGATCGAATTTAATCGATCTTTCTCTCTGTGTCATGTTCTGAATAACTTATTCTTGCTCATGTTCAAACCCTGTATGAACCATGCTCTCTCTCTAATTCCGATTTACTGAAGTACCCTTACATGTCTAGTTTAATTTGCAACTGGTTTCATGATTTTTCATCATGTATACAATTAGTTATGATTTTCTGAACGACCCTGTATCATTTTATTTCAAGTTGGTCTGCAATCCAATGTCTGGTCTGACTCCTGTCAGAGTCAGGCGCAGACCACCAGATCGCGACTGCCCGATATGTCGCCTTCTGGGGTCCGATTGCGGCAGCCTACCTGTCGCGATCAAGAATGCGACAGGTAAGCCGTCGCGTTCCCAGTACCTGATTCGCAAGTCCTGTCACGACCCTTTCCTGCCCCTGTCGCGTTCACCAGGCCGTCGCGACAGTACCCATGTCGCGATCTGCCTACCCATGTCGCCATCCTCATTGGCCTATGTCGCCTTCTCAGTTTTTTGATGAAAGTCCATAAAACTGTTTTAAAAAGAATGGAGCTACATTGAATGATTTAAAATACATATTCATGACATCTTTTCTACCTACAATTTCATGACACATGCACACACTTGAACCATCCAAATATGGCTTAATTGGCATGAACATGTGACATAATACGTCTGGTAATTTATGCAATTGAACTGCCTTACTTGTAAATGAACTTGTCCTCGATTTTCGCGTTGTTTTGAAACACCGATCTCGACGCTCCACTGTTCTAGAATTCCTCTAGAACGTGGAGCACTTGTTTCTATAATTTCCCTCTTTCTTGACTTGGACGAACTCTCTGTCGGATACTCCTTCCGCCGGACTAGTGAATCCTTGTTCAAGGCCTCCATAAGTCTCCCTGATCATGGATTCCTACATGCTCGACGAGCCGGTTGTACCCTAACACCTATGATACACTCTAGGGATCAGTAAGATCCAAACGGCCTTAGATTGTTCTCTCGCTCTTATCTTGAATCACGCCGAACCTCTGGACCTGTGCATAATGAGGCTAGCGGAAAGGTTGTGTTCCACCTGACTGCCAACACCGTACGCGCGTGTTGTGCAACTGTTACCATCACTCGTTACTCGACGTTTCATGTGCAATGACCATAAGATCTCATCTATACTGTACTCGCTCGTCTATCCACGTTCACTCTATTATCTCGTCTCTCTCGTCTATTCATCCAGTACTCTCTTGAGAATCGTTGAGCTGTTGTGGCTCCTATCGTTTGTACTATTTCATGACTGTCTAGCGCTATAATGCATACTGTGCAGGGCACAGAGAGTGTCCGAGGGGCTCCAATCTAGTCCTGGGGGCAGAGAGCCACCCGAAAATACCTGCAGGGGCTATTGACGGTGCTGACTATACTATCTTGGCTAGACATATGACTACTATCCTTTTAGTCTGAGGAGTTCAGACGTACTGTGATATTACTGTGCTATCACAAAACTGTTTTACATTAGTCTGAGGATTCAGACGTAATGTACCATCGTGAAACGGCTACTGTCCCAAAGTGAGTATTGTCGTACTCTACTAGTGCACCGTTGTGCAACCATACACGCTATCTCGTTACACGCTATCTCATTACACGCTATCTTGTTACACGCTATCTTGTTACACGCTATCTCGTTACACGCTATCTTGTTACACGCTATCTCGTTACACGCTCTTGTTACACGCTATCTCGTTACACACTATCTTGTCATACGCTCTACTTGCTCTACTTGATACTCGCTATCTTGAGTTACTATGTGCTATCGCGACTTGATCACATTCAAGTGCAATTTACTCTTTACATGACCATCTACTATCATCTCTTGTTGCTATACATGTCGCTTGCTATTCTTGACGATATCGTTACTTGCTATTGTTGTTTTCTATCGTGACTTGACTTTAGTCATCGTGCTATACTTGATTCATCTGTTATTTGAACCATGTTACTTGTGCTATTACTTTCTCGACTTTACATGACTCTCTCTATCATTAGTTACTCGGCCATTAATGCATTAATTATTTTAAAGCCTGCTTGAGCCTGAGATTTAAGTCCTACTGGGCGTTATCGCTCACCCTTCGTTATTTGTTATTGTGTCTCAGGTAAGTCGGACAACGACGTTATACGCACCAATGGGACAAGACTAGAGTGATGAGTGACCCGGAGTCAAATGACGAAGTTACCCTAGTACAATTGGAGTCTAGTAGTGTTGCTTTAGATTTCTTTTCAATGTAATGATGTCATTGAGCCTTATGTATTGGCTCCGAATTGTGGTTGTAATAGTCTTAGTGATTTTATAATGAAACGAAGAGTTATTTCAATTATTATTCATTAGATGCTCTGATGTTTGCGAAAGTATGCGCAATTGTCGTTACCATACTCGTTGTTCGCGTCTCCCTCCGATTTATTCCGTTGCTAAATTGGAGGGGCGTGACATGGATGATCTTTGAAATATCTAAAATTACCTCTTGTTGCTGTACTTACCTGGTCTGGTGTCGACTCAATGTTCTGTTGTGTCAACACAACTTCATGTTCATCAAGTTCTTCATTCTCCACTCATTGATCCAATTCTTGTACAAGAATGTCAGCATCTTCTTCTTGATTCCTACAAGAATCATGGTCAGTAGGTTTCTCACAAATTTCATCAAAAATGACATGGGGAGTTGCCTCCACAGTTTTTGATTCATAACTAAAAACCCTATATGACCTTGAATTCTCAGAATATCCTAGAAAAATGCCTACATCACTTTTCTTTTCAAATTTATCTAGATCATGCTTATCATTGTTATGAATGAGACTTTACTTCCAAAACTCTAAAATATGCAATGTGAGGCTTCTTACCTTTTAGGAGTTCATAGGAAGTTTTCTTAAGGACAGGTCTTACCATAACCCTGTTGAGAACAAAACAAGAGGTGTTGACAGCTTTTGCCTAAATTTTCCTTGGAAGCTGACTTTCAATCAACAAGGTTCTAGCCATCTCCACCAATGACATATTCTTCCTTTCAACAATTCCATTCTGTTCAGGGGTCCTTGGAGAAGCAAATTGTGATCAATTCCTTTATTCCTGCAAAAATAAAAAAACAAGTTATTGTCAAATTCTCCTCCATGATCAGTAAGAATGGAGTAGATTTTATTTGTTTTTACATTTTGAATTTTATTGACAAACTCTTTAAAGTTTTCCAATGTGTCACTCTTGTGAGACAAAAATATACCCAGGTAAACCTAGAGAAATCATCCACAATCACAAACTCAAATCTATGTCCACTAAGACTGAGTGTCATAGTAGGACCAAATAAATACATATGTAACAATTCAAAGGGTTTGGAAGTGATTAGGGTGCAACAGATTTGAATGATTTCCTAGTCTATTTACCTGGGCACATGCAGCACATACAATTGCATTTTTCTTTTTCTTCATTTTTGGTAAACCATTCACAAGAGCATGTCTTAATAATTTATTCAAAACATTTTCACTAGCATGACCTAACATTCGATGCCACAATTGAAATAGATCATGGTGGCTAGCAACTAGACAAAGATTTTCATGTTGATGATCATTTAGGTCAACTAGATAAACTTTGTTAATCCTTTGACCAAGAAATTTTATTTTTCCAGAATCCTTTTCAAAAATTTCACATGATTCAGAATTAAAAATTACCTTAAGACCTCTATCACAAAGTTGATTGATGCTCAGTAGGTTATGATCAAGGCCTTCTACAAGCAAAACATTTTCAATAGAGCTTGAAGGATTCTTACCAATTCTTACAGTTCCAATGATTTGTCCTTTGTTTTTACCTCCAAAAATCACTTGTCCACCATCTTTTTCAGTTATTGTAGAAAATTTGTCCCTATCTCCAGTCATATGTCTTAAACAGCCACTGTCAAGGTACCATTTGTCTTTCTTGTGGGCTGTAAGACATTCCTGCAAAAAGAATTAGAAAGAAAATTTGGTACCTAAATTACTTTGGGTCCCATCAGTTTTCTCAACACCACAGCAAGTTGTTTTAGAATCCAGATTTGTTTCATTTTTCTTGCATTTATTTTAATCTGCATTTACCATCAGTATGGCCAGATTTCTTGCAGATTATGCATGCCATGATTCTTCGTGGTGTGAAATTTTTATTCTTTTTGACATGAGGATTAGATCCAACTAAAAAGTTGTTATTGTTCTTTGGATATGAAGTTGGTCTAACACTGGATTTCAAATTTTGTTGATTTTTACCTTGAATTCTTTCATGCTTGAATTGTGTTTTGGAGTTTTTGATTTGATTTTGATTTTAGGTTTTGAGTTTACTTGTGGTTTTTCTTTGATCCTTTTTTTGATTGACTATAAGAAGTACTTCCTTGGACAAATGAAGTTATCAAGGTTTGCCCAATTTTCTTCTTGTTCTCAAGCTGAAAACCTAAACCATGCTTGGTAGTGTTCATCTGAACTCCTAAAATAACATCTAGGTTTTCTTTGCCTTTGACAAATTTAGACAAAGTTTCTTTCTTATCATTCAGTTCTTTTTGGGCAGTTTTCAATTCCTATTGAATCACCTCTTTTTCTTTTTTGAGTTTTTCATTTTCATCTTTCAAATTTTGTTTTTCTTTTTCAGTGGACTAGCATCTTTCCTTAATGACATCAATCTGTTCATTCAAACATTGTTGTTCCTTTTTCATGTTAATGATTTCATCATTCAACAAATTTATTTGCTCAGATTTTTGTGGTTATGCAATATGTGGTTAATATTCTTTTTCAAGATTTTATTTTCAGATTTCAGTTCACACAAATTTTCAAACAAAATAGCATATGCTTCCTCCCGATCATCAGTTGTGAAATCTTTAAAAGAAGAACTTACCTCACTGTTTTTCTTATGTCTAGCCATAAGACATGTCACTTCTTCTCATCAAATCCACTTTCTTCCTACTCTTCATCATCCTCATCACTTCATGTGGCCAGCATTGCTCTTGTCTTCTTGAGCATTTGATTCTTCAATTTTTCTTTAGATCAGGACACTCCCCTCTCATGTGTCCTGGTTTCCTGCACTCATAACAAATAATGTCAGTCTTTTTGTTTATTTCCATCTTTTTATGAAAATCATTCTTCTTTGAAAAATCCTTTTTGATGAAAGGTTTAACTTACCTTTCCCTTTCTTTCTCAAGAACTTTTTGAATTGCCTTGTCAGTAAGGCCAATTCTTCATCATCCTCTTCATCAGAATACTCATCATTTTCATCAGATTGGTCAACAACAATTTTTGGACTAGATGAGCTTTTAAATCAATAAGTTTCTTAGATGAAATTACAGATGCATTTCTTTTCAAGTTAATTTCATATGTCATTAGTGAACCTATTAGCTCATCTAATTGCATGGTTGACAAGTTCTTTGAATCTTCAATTACTGTGGCCTTTGTATGCCAAGCTAAAGGAAGTGACCTAAGAACCTTCCTAACAAGATCACTATTTGAATAATCCTTTCCTAAGCCTCGAAGACCATTCACAATGAGCATAAATCTGGCAAACATCTCAGAGATAGTCTCATCACTCTTCATTCTAAACATTTCATACTCTAAGACTAAGATACTTCCCTTGGTTTCCCTTACCTCAAAGGTTCCTTCATAGATGAGCTGGAGCTTATCCCACATCGCCTTAGCAGACTTACATGAAGATACTCTGGAGTACTCTTTGGGGTGAATGGCACACTGCATCATGTTCATGGCACTCCAGTTGAGGGTCGATTTCTTGATCTGATCCTTGGTCCATAGATCTTTATCTTCAGGGAGTTCAGCAGGTCCCTTGTCAACAATCTTCCAGAGCTCATAGTCTTGAGCTCTTAAGAACACCTACATCCTATTTTTCCAATAGGCATAATCAGATCCATAAAAAAAAGGAGGCCTAGAAACTGAATGACCCTCAGCCATAAATCCCTTGGTGATTTCCATAGCAACAGACTCCTGATCGCTAGATCAAACACTTAAAGTGCAATGAGAACCTGCTCTGATACCAAATGAAATATTGTGGAAAAATTGCTATGAAGTAATCTAGAAGAGGGGGGGGGTTGAATAGATTTCTCTGGATTTTAAAATCACTTGATTAAACTCTTTGAGAGATTGAATTAAGACTTAAATCTAAAGGTCACTCACAATTCTGAACAATTCAGACAGGTTAGATGGTGAAATACTAACGAGCCTATCAAGCATCTAGCGCAAAAGACAATCAAACCACAGAGACAAGAAGATTTAGGGTGGTTCGGATTACACAATCGTGTATCCTACATCCACCATCCACACACACACAATTGTGGCTTATCTTGCCAGTTTAGAAAAGACACAAAACACCACACACACTCTGAGATGCAGAGATCTCATATCTAACCACACACAGAAGAGATTGAGCACAAGGATTGCACCAACCTCACAAAACACACACAATATAGTGAGTTTGAAGTAAAGAACCAGACTAAACAATTGAATTCCACGTTGGAGATGTCTGGTTCGAATCTCCCTGTTTCTGGTTCAAGATGGGAGATCAGCTCTTCGGCTTTAGCTCTAGGAAGAAGGCTCTGAAGACTGGAAATCCTTCTTGAGATGGATCATCCAAGATGCTCGAAGCTTCAATTCCTTCAGATCTGGAAGCAATTCTCTAGGATGAAGCCCTCTTCTAAATCACCTAGAAATCTCTGGAGTTGGAAGAACTGATGTGTGTTGTGCCAAGTGAGTGGATAAGGGATATTTATAGTCCCATGGGTCCACAAGATCTCTTGGGATTTGGGGGCACAAAGATTCCCGCTCAAAAAGCCTTAACCAAGTCATCCATGTGTCCCTGCATTTTAGATCCGGAAAAATATCCGAAGTGTGTCGACACCACACAAGCATGTGTCGACACACAATGCACTGGCTTGAAACTGGGCTTCTGGCAGTGGGTGAGTGTCGACACACAAGGGTCCTGTGTTGACACCACTAGATGCTTCTTCAAAAAACATGCTACTGGGAAGGATAGGGTGTCGACACACAAGCCTTCTGTATCGACACCACTGGATGCTTTTTCCTTTACAAATTGCTAGATGCATGGATTGTGTCGACACTACTGGAGTTGTGTAAACACCACTGTCATTACTTGAGCATTCCTTTGAGCTACACATGGAAAAATATTGTTAAATATAAATGAAGCATGATATCCACATATGTATGAATCATATTTGAACATCATCAAAACAAGAGATCCAACACCAACAACTCAGACTATTCATTTTCAGAGCTCGAGATGGAAAAAAACTCTGAAGTTAAGCATGCTCAGTTGGGAGTAGTCCCAAGATGGGTGACCTTCTTGGGAAGTCTACGAACTAGCACGGTTGTTGGGCCAATTTGATGGTTGGGTCGTCACAATTTTATCAAGCTATGGTGAGGACCAACTGAAGTAGAAACTACATTCATAGACTTCGGATAGATGGTTCGGACTTGTGTGAAGATCAAGCTGTTCTTAAAGATGCTACTTATTCGTTCTTCCAGAAATTGCTAACTTCATAATCGGTCTGTGTGAATAGGATCTACTTCAAGCAATTCTTCAGCTAATATGATCAGATGATCAAAATATCTCCTTGTGTGTGATTCCTCCCATTCAGGAGGTGAAGGCGCGGTGTGGGGAATGAATGGGAGAGGTGCTCCAGGGCCAGATGGTTTTACGGGCTCCTTTTATACCTCCTGCTGGAACATTGTTTCTGATGATCTCGTCAGGGCAGGTGCTACCAGCTCCTAATTGCCTTGGTCCCCAGATGAAGGTCCCTCAAACTTTTGGGTTACTTTATCCCGCGGGTGCTACCAGCTCCTAATTGCCTTGGTCCCTAAGATGAAGGTCCCTCAAACTTTTGGTAATTTCAGGCCGGTGAGTCTATGTAACTTTTATTTCAAAATTATATCTGGAGTTTTTTGTGATCGCTTTACTCCTATCCATCCTGTGATTATTTTTGAAGAACAAGGTGCTTTTGTCAAAGGTCGTTTAATACTTGATAATATGTCTATCTCCAGACACATGGTGAGGGATTTCTGGAGGAAGGTCAGAGGAAACAATGTCAATTTTAAACTGGATATAATGAAAGCCTACGATAGAGTGGAGTGGGAATTCCTTTTTAGTGTGTTGAGAAATTTGGTTTTTCATCTAGGTTCGTGTCCTTCATGGGCATGCTGGTTTGCAACTACTGTTTTGTGTGATGTTCAATGGCAATTAGTTTGTTTCTTTAACTCTACAAGAGGGTTGAGATAGGGCGACCCACTGATGCCTGCACTATTTATAATGGAAAAAGTTCTTAGCAGGGGTCTTTGGCTATTGTTCTCTTATGGGATCCTAGCCCCATTTAAAGGTCCTCGTGGTCGTGTGAATGTGTTCCACATCTCCTGTATGCAGATGATACTCTATTTTTTATGAATGGCCTAACTCATTATATCAGAAGGTTACTTCAGTTTCTAGTTAGTTATGAGAATTCATCCGGTCAGAAGATCAATGTCAATAAGAGTTGCTTTGTTATTTCTAAAAAAGTTTCAATCTCTAGTGTGCACCACATCATGGCTGTTATTGGTTTTAAACGACAGTAGGGGGTTTTCTCTTACCTGGGAATCCTGATCAAAGCTGGGAGAGGTTT
>CM024754.1:108777217-109033527 GCA_014218235.1 Colocasia esculenta
TGTTGTTATTAGCTTGTTTACTGCTTTGTTTATTACCTCACAAAATAAAAAAATTTCAGAAAAATACAAAAAATCAAAAAACCAAAAAAAAAAAAACGGCTCGTCAGTAAGTTTAGGTAAGTATTTATCACCTTATCTCTGCATTACTATATGGTATCTACCCAACTATATCATCTCAAGACCGGCTGGTTCTCAGTGTGTTCTGGGATAAGTGTTCCTCTTCACCAAAAACAAGAATGATCTAGGTGCGCACTGTTAATCGTTGGACAGACTATTAGATGGTATGGCTTGGGGACGATGGATTCTATCGCACGCCGGGGATGCGAAATGTCTTGACCCTTGCTCATTTTGTCTAGAAATATTATCCTTAAGTATTTGTTATTTGTTATTTTCTTTACATTTTATTTTATGATTTCATTTTCTTTTAGCCCAGCATGCATCATTTAGCATCTTTGAGCTTCATGCCTCATGATTAGTCAAAGCCAGCTTCGTGATGATGTTTCAACCAGATCTTCATTTCTCAGACAGGAATTTCATTCCATTTCGAATTTGAAAGTTCTTCTTCGAGCTAGTTGCTCGGTCCAATTTGCCAGTATGGTTCCTATTCATGATTCCTATCATCCCCATTCATTATATCAGTCATTCCTTTTCCCTCTGATCCACTCATTAGTCATGAATCGCTCGAAGGCCAAAGTCGAATTGACCCACCGGGCAGCACCTATCCCTCAATGAACGAAACCTGCAAGCTAAAGATAGCCAGGGTACCTCTTCATCAAGAGGTTGATCATTTCTTTTCTTTTGATCTTTATTCGTCCCAGAATTTGAACCATCTCTGCATTCTATTCCAGCCTTGTTCGAAGATCGACGGATAATTCTCGCTGCTTATTCCTTCAGAACGGGTGTCTCTTTATCTTGATGCCTGCTTTTCATCTAATTCTGCTTCATTCCGCTACTTCGTCATTTCATGTCATCTCTGCTTCACTATCGCTCCACTCCCTTGAAAAGCAGGCATCAAGGAGGGGCAATCTGTAGACACACATTTCTGGCCCATAGGTCGAGCCAAATTCTTTGTCATATCATTGATGCCCTACGTTGGCTCATCATCGCCTAGCTGGCTTTCTCCGATCATGGTATCCTTTCGTTAGTTCATCACCCTGGTGGGTTCTTCCTGGTGACATCAATCAGTCTTCATCAGTATCTCGTAGCTCTATGAGTTAGGAGTTCAACGCTTCAAATTGCACGTCAATCTGATACCCATGCAAGGAGATCAGACCCTTTGTATGATCCATATGCTGAAAGTCCATGAAGGCGACAGTGTACCTGTCGCGTTCTACTTTAGAAAATGACACGATTCCTGTCGCATTCCTCCTTACATCGATTTGCCTTTCAGCCAGAATCGATTTCCTTCAGAAGGCGACGCCTCGATACGTCGTGTTCTTATTTGGCATCTTAATTCCCTGAAACATCGCCAAAAAATGATTAAAAGGTTTCCTTCTAGGGAAGGCGACGTGTCGAGGCGTCGTGACCTGGTAGCGACAGGGGGCTCATCGCGTTCTGGTTTCCATGCAACGTACCCTTTCCTAACCCGACTTGGACCCTTTCTATTGATGAATAATCCAACTTTTAGTAGGTCTAGAAGCGTCCAAATCCTTCCAAATTCAGAGGAGACCCTCTTTAGAAGTTCCTTTCCGAGTTCTTATTCCCCTTGCTCGAGCTTATTTACCCAAATTTGGACTGTGCCTATTATTCTCCTCTCAGCTCGTTCAGGAATAATGTGGTATAAATCCCTGCATAGAGCATCGTTTAGGTCAAGACCGGCGTCTGCTTCTTCCCCTCCTAGAGAGCTTCGAGTTCTCAGAAGACCTCTCAGCCTCCAGATGACCAGGAAGTGCCCCCCAGGACGATTTCTTCTCATCTACGCTTTCTCTCTCTAATTCTTCATCCTTTTTCTTCATACATGCATGTTTAGCTTCGTTTCTTTTCATAGATTTGCATTAGAACACATCACACACACCTATTTTAATCACCCAAAGGGGTTAAAACCCCACCCCACGTGAGTTCCTCCCAATTATTTCATGTTCTTTCATGCTTTTGGGATAGATTCTACACAAAACGTTTGTCTAATGGGTGTTCTGTTCTTTTGATGTTCTTTGCAGGGTTCTGAAAGACAGTAGCAGCACGAGGCTCTTACCCCTTGGCCGCTGAGGAGAAGGAAGAAGAGAATCCACAGTCTTCATCTTCTGAAGTAGAAGGCGACGTTCATCGTGTGGCGATCTATGGAACCGGAAGGCGGCACCTCCATCGTCGCGTTCAGGTAAGGCGACGGCTTGCCTGTCGCGTTCCAGGACCAGGTACCCTTCTGCACCTTTCTTCCTTTTTCCAAAGTAGTTAGCATCTTTTCTTCGTCATACATCTTTGCAACTTCTTTGGTGGCGATCATGATTCTTTTTTCTTTATTTTTAATCATCATCTTTGGGGAGCAAATTCCATGATTACACCAGACACGTGTGTGTGCTCGGGGCTTGTCCCGGTATTGGGTACCGTTGAGGTCTGTGTCGTCTTCCTGGACACCCTCGCTCTTGTGTAGAGTTGTTCGTCCGGCTGAGGGAAAGATGGCGGTAGGACAACGACTTGTGAGAGTCTGTATTTTGTCGCTTGTAGTGCGCTCGTGGTTGGGGGTTACGGACACTAGTAGACGTACTGGGCTTCAGCTAGTCTTGTTTTCCAGTGCCTCACTTTAGGGAGCTCGGGCTAGAGTCCCTAATGGTGCCAGGCATGGCCTGCGGCTGTGTGGTCCGCAGGAGTGGTGTTAGTTGGTCTCCACAGTTTCCTTGACTTTTTCTAGTGGAGCAGTAGCTAGACCTTCCGTCCATAGTTATCTGGGTCAGTAGCTAGTGTCGCGAACCAGTCTTCCTGACTCGAGTGTAATGTTTTCCTACTTTAGCACGTACACCTGTATGTGGTTTGCCGTTTATTTATTAATGTAGTTTTCTGTTAAGCGGCAAGCGGTAAGTGATATCTACAACTTTAACATCCTGCTAGCTAGTTCTATAAATTGTTAGTGTAACTTCTTGCTTTACTACTTGTGTTGGCTTGCTCGGTTTCTAGGGGAGTTTCCCTACTGAGCCAGTGACTCGTGAGGCTCACCCCTACCCCCCTTTCAGGTGTGGAAGAGCAGGAGACTTCTCACCCTTCGTCTAGTTCCGAGCCGCAACGTAGCGGAGAAGGGTCTGCACCTCCAGCAGTGTAATTTCCTTTATGTTGTTCACCTCGGGGTATGCCCCAGGTTGTTGTTGTACTAGTTTGGTTACAGTTGAGAAATGGCTATGTATATTTCATGTAACTATTTGTGAGATTTACAATCTTATATATATTTGAGCTTTTTTCTTTTATATTGCTATGGACTTGTGAATACTATCCCTTGCGAAGCTTCGACCCGTTCACGGAGGCGGAGTCGGTTCAGGCACGTTATTGGGTTAACGGGTCTAGACGATGAGGACCGCTACAATTGGTATCAGAGCAAGGTCCGTGTGAATACAAAGGAATTGAAAATTTGCATAGCCTATTCTCTACTTTAGCCCACTACTGGTAGTTGACCCTTGTTTGTGTATTGATTAGTTGCATGCATGTGGTTGGTATATTGTTTGTGCAGTGATCTGAAATGGCAGACAAAAGGGATTGGGGAGGAGGTGGAGATGAGTTAGGAGAGGATGCTACGCAACGGATGATAGAAAGAATATGGGAAAGTCTTACAGATATTCGGATGAGGTTGGACCAGCAGGCACCGGTATAGCATCCAGTGGTAGCAGTACCACCAGCTGCTGAGGAGGCAGTTCCAGTGGCACCAGTTCCACCACCAGGAGTTGGGGTACCACCCTTTGTACCCATACCCCCAGCAGTACCAGCGCGGCCAGTTAGTGCAGAGGAGCCTACGACACTTGTGGAGAGGTTTCTGAGGTGGTAGCCCCCTACATTTTCAGGAGGCTCCAACCCTGACACAGTGGAGCACTAGGTGCATGAGATAGAGAGGGTGTTCGTGACAATGAGATGTTCTTAAACAGATTGGGTGATTCTTGCCACCTATCAGTTACGAGGTTTTGCATAGGAATGGTGGAGACTGAAGATGTAGACGGTGTTTGTAGGAAGGCTAGAGGATACTATTACCTGGCATGAGTTTTTGAGGATCTTCAATGACACTTTCTTTCCAGTTCAGATTCAGCAGGCGAAGAGGGAACAGTTCTAGACTCTACAGTAGGGGAACTTGTCAGTGTTAGAATATCAGATGAGATTTATGGCTTTGCAGCAGATACACTCCATACGTGGTGACTAATAACACTACGGTGGTGGAGTACTTCATCAGAGGCTTGCGAGCCGAGTTGCAGGATGCAATCATTCCCCTTGTGTGCAGGACGGTGGAGGAGGCGGCGCAGCGAGCAACAATATTAGAAAGGACTATTCGGGCTAGACAGGGACAGTCACAGATAAGTGGATCAAGCAGTTTTCGGCTTCCCCAGTAGTCTACCGGTATCAGTAAGGGTAAGGCACCCTTAGGAGCTTCATCATCATCAGGATTTTCAAAATGGGGTAAAGGATAAAGAAGTTCTTTTGAGGAGGAGGAGGTCGAGGTGGAGGCAGACAACAGGGCTTCCAACAGGGTGGTTCTCAGCAGGGTCATGGTTTTAGGCCCCCAGCTCCAGAGGAGTCACAGAGGAGCACAGCAGGGCAGCCTGCAGCTTTTCCAGGTATTCATGGAACACCTGGATCAGCCAGGGCATTAGCCAGGAATTGTCCGCAGTCCCGAGGTTATGGCTATGGCTGTAACGCCCCTCTTAGACCCAGTACAGTTACACCAACTCACATGGATCTATAGAGGTATTACAGTGGAACGAATCCAACAATATCAATACAGGTTGAAATATACACAAATAACTATTCAATTCCAATGATAAATGACCGAATATGGAATTAAACACTTGTAATCAGCATTTATTCAAAAGCAAATCTAATGCATAAAAAGGGTAGCAATAGTCCAAGTTTATTACATTTCAAAGATCAGCTTCATAAAAGAAATTACATAGGATTCTCACATACAAGTGCCACTCTAAAACTCTCTAAGACAAGCTAAGTCTCCACGTCCTCACGCTCTGAGTCAGTTTGCACTAACTCCTCTGTATCTCTGGCTCTCCTGAAATGTTAGGCAAGTATGAGTCTACAAGACCCAGCAAATCACATGAAAGACAGTTCAAGATATTAACAGTATATTAGTTTTAAAACATGTAGTACATTAGCATTCCATTCATTGATATCATATACTTTTCTTACGATAGTTCTAAGTCCATTGGCAATCATTCATTTCATAGTGATTCTAACTATTAAGAAATAAAACATGTTTCACATTAGCATAGAATTACTTATTCATGGAATCTATTCGATGTTATGTGACCTACAACAATTCTCATGTATCAATTTCTCATTTATGCATGCACTATTCTTTTACACAACAATTTTCATGTAGTAATACTAAAACATTGACATGTAACATGAAATCCTTTGAACAAGTTCACATGTAGGAATGTAAGCATATAACATGTGTATGTAGCATGTAGAACAGGTAGACATGTAACTTGTAGCATGTAGTCATTTCATATAGTTGCCAAGACATAGCCCACACTAAATTAGAGATCAGTAGTCATTTAACATTCACTTATCACCTAGGCAATGCGGTGATGAAGTCATAGTATTTGCGCAAAACCGGGGAAAGTCCTTCCCTCCTTGACCAGTAGAACAAGTCTACCTCCAGGATTTCAATCCGTTGCCCACGGATTCATTTCTTTACATGTAGGTGAACCATTACCATAGGGGCATCTACGGTGTAGTTCCTTGTAGGAATCTCTAAGATAGCAATGTCTTATTGGCATCATTGTTATAATGCATACACTAACATGTATAATAGATAGTGACATTTCATTTCATACTATTTAACATGTGTTAATGAAATATTTCAAAGTACAACACTTTCAGTTCTGAAATCCTATTTACAGTACCACAGATCGCTATCATGATACTAATATTCATTCTTGCATTTTCATTCATATTTATTCAATTCTATGTGTAATATATTGTTCAGAAATTCATAACAGAACGTACACATGTCTGAAAATTCTGAAATTTTAACAGAAATTCGAAATCAGTAATTACAATACACATGCCAAATTTCATAATTTTCTGATTTCTGCAACTATTTTTCATGAAATTAACTCTATTAAATCAACTAACTAACATGGTTTAATATTGAGAAAAGCTCATAATTTTCACATGGAACAGGGATACTGACATATCATATCTATTGCAGTAATCTAAACATCAATCAACATGCTCTCTTTTAAATCATTATACTTTATCTTTTACTAACTTAACATTGATCGTTGTCCTGTAATTATGCAAGTTCATTAATACATATATGTAACCTGTACATTATAGCAATAGACAGTCCATAATATACAACACATGCTCAAATATTTCATGGCTGAAACGCATACATTCATAAATTATACATTTAAACAAGTTCACTCAGATTTCAGGGAATACATGATTCTGATAATCTTGACGTCCATCATACGACGTTTACTATGGTCGACGTCCACAAACGTTGTCGTTAAGTAACTATAGGCGGCGGCACATAGCGCCGTTAACACAAACCGACGGCGGCACATAGCGCCGTTTACATATAGTAAGGACAGAAAATACATATATATTTCGGATGAACTAAACGGCAGTCGATATTGCCGTTTACATTATATAGACGGCAATACCCCTGGACGTCTAGTTCTAAGACGCAGAAAACACAGAAAACCTGCATGAAATAACGGCGTTTCTAACCCTTCCGTAGGTTGTTTTCATGCTTTAAAAATACAAAAAATGTTAATACATAGTATAACATATCCTAAACTAACCCCCATGCAACTTGCCTCAATCCCTCCTAATGGAGTGTCGAATCCGAGCTCGAAGAAGCCCGTCTCGCCAGGGAGACAGTTCTTTCCTCCGTCTTCAAGCAATCCGAAACCTCCTCCGATGAAGTTCCTCCGCCTGGATGAGCTTTTGGGCACGAAGTCCTATGTATCTCCTCGGTGTAGAATCCCTCGAACCGCACGAACAAGCACCAGATCGCTCTGCAAATCCCTTCCTCGGCCCTCTTTCTCTCCTCCAGAACCAAAGCAAAAACCCCTTTCTTTCTGCGAGATCTGGTCTTATAAAGACCTCTCAAGCAAGGACCAACCTAATCCTGACCCTCAGATCTAAACGCATCGGATCAGCCCATTAAACCTTCCCGAAACGGCCGATCTCTTAAATCCGGAACGGAAAGCTCAAAAACAGGCAAGTCAGGTTAGCGTCAACATAGGTTGCCGTCTTCCCCCAATATAAATGTCCATTGATGATGTCGTTTATAGTCTTGCCCATAATTAAATAATTCAGAAAAAATATTAAACGTCAATACCTATTGTCGTTAACACCATATAAACGACATACGATATTGCCGCTTACAAGCCTTACGTCAAACGATCTTGACGCCTAGTTCTTACACACAACAACATTCAAATTATGCAGAAATAAACACACTTGTACAGAATAATTTCAAGGAAATTCTAGGGTACTACATCCTCTCTCCCTTAAAATAATCTTCGTCCTCGAAGATTGAGTTAAGTTACTCACCGAACAAGGACGGATAAAGCTTCTTCATTCTTTCTTCAAGCTCCCACGTTGCCTCTTCACGTGAGAAGTTCTCCATAGAATCTTCACAAATGGAATGGACTTTGATCTTAATCTTGCACCCTCCTGTCCAGAATCTCCATAGGTTGTTCAGATAAGATAAATCTGGCTGCAACTGAATCGGCTCATAACTGATCACATGAGCCGGATCTCTAACATACTGCCTCAACATGGATACATGAAATACTGGATGCACCACTGCTAAAGATGGTGGCAAAGCTAACTGGTATGCCACATTCCCGATCTTTTTCAGAATTTCAAAGGGTCCAATGAATCTCGGATTCAGCTTACCCCTTCCCGAATCTTACTACACTCTGGTGGCGAAACCTTAAGGAAAACATGGTCTCCAACCTCGAATGCCAAATCCTTCCTTCTTGCATCTGCATAACTCTTTTGACGATCCTGAGCCGCTTTATTTCTGCACAATCATCTGAATCTTTGCTGAAGTCTCTTGCACTACCTCAGGTCCAACCAGATGTCGATCTCTGACTCCTCCCAACACAATGGGGATCTACAGGGTCTCCGTACAAAGCTTCAAAAGGTGCCATTCCTATGCTCGAATGGAAACTGTTATTATAAGCAAATTCCACAAGAGATAGATGGCGCTCCCAATCACCCTTCCATTCTAAAACACACGCTCGAAGCATATCTTCCAACGTCTGAATAGTCCTTCGGACTGTCCATCCGTTTGCGGATGAAATGCCGAACTCAACTTCAACTGACTGCCAAAAGCCTGCTGCAAACTCTGCCAAAACCTGGAAGTGAATCTCGGATCACGATCTGAGATAATCGACTCGGAATCCCATGCAGCTTCACAATACTATTAATATACAGTCTTGCCAAGCTCTCAACGGACTGTTTCTTCTTCATGGCAAGGAAATGAGCACTCTTCGAAAATCTATCAACGATCACCAAATAGAATCATTTCCTAGCCGATCTAGGCAATCCGGATACAAAGTCCATTGTCACTTGCTCCCACTTCCACTGAGGGATATCTAACCTCTGCATCAAGCCTGAAGGTCGCTGACGCTCTGCCTTCACTTGCTGACAGATCAGACACTTCGCACGACATCAGCCACATCTCGCTTCATGCCAGTCCACCAGAAAGAACGCTTCAGATCCTTATACATCTTCCCACTGCCTGGATGAATAGAGAATTGAGATCTATGAGCCTCCTCCAAAATTTCCTTTCTCAGATCAACATTATTAGGGACACATACCCTAAGATTCAAGCGAATCACATCATCTTCGTCTCTGGTAACTCCACTCTTTCCAACCAACTCCTGCAACATGGATCATCTTTCTGCAACGCAATGACCCGATCAAGAATAGAAGATCTCAAAGACAACTGTGCCATGAACAAGTTACACAATTGAGGTTCTAGAACAGCCAAAGAACTTGAAGCGTCATCTAGCATCTTCCAGTCTTGCCTCATCATCTGTCTTTTCCTGCTCAACGCATCTGCCACTACATTGGCCTTCCCTGGATGGTAAGACAGATCAAAATCATAGTCTTTCATGAATTCTATCCACCTCCGCTGCCTCATATTTAACTCCTTCTGCGAGAACAAGTATTTGAGACTCTTGTGGTCTGAGAAGAGCTCAAATCTAACTCCATATAGATAGTGCCTCCAAATTTTCAAAGCATAGACCACAGCTGCTAACTCCAAGTCATGGGTCGGTAGTTGCGCTCATGCTCCTTAAGTTGCCTAGAAGCATACGCCACAACTCGACCACCCTGCATCAGAACACAACCAAGCCCAATCTTCGAAGCATCTGTGTAGATAGAGAAAGAATCTACATCATTGGGCAAAACAAGCACTGGCGCTGAGGTCAGACGAGCCTTCAATTCCCGGAACGCCTTTTCACAAGCCTCTGACCACTCAAACTTGACTCCTTTCCTTGTCAACCTCGTCAAAGTCGCCGCAATAGAAGAAAATCCTTCGATGAATCTCCTATAATAGCCAGCCAAACCGAGAAAACTCCTGATGTCAGCATGAAGATCTCGGTGTCTCCCAATCAAGAACAGCTTCCACCTTAGCTGGATCTACAGACACGCCTTCTCCCGATATAACATGACCCAAGAAATGGACTTCTTTCATCCAGAAGTTGCACTTGCTGAATTTAGCATACACTTATGCTCCCTCAGGACACCCAACACAATCTTCAGATGCTCACTATGAGTCTCTTCATCGGGCGAATAAATCAACACATCATCAATGAAGACTACCACAAAAGAGTCCAGATACTGCCGAAAAACTCTATTCATCAAATCCATGAAAACTGCTGGAGCATTTGTCAAGCCAAAGGGTAAGACAAGGAACTCATAATGGCCATATCTTGTCCTAAAAGCCGTCTTAGCAGAATCTTCCGGCTTAATTCGGAGTTGATGATAGCCAGAACGAAGATCAATCTTAGAGAATACAGAAGCTCCTCGCAACTGATCAAACAAGTCATCAATACGAGGTAAAGGGTACTTGTTTTTAACAGTTACCTGGTTAAGCTTACGGTAATCTATGCACAACCTCATCGATCCATCCTTCTTTTTCACAAAAAGAACAGGTGCTCCCCATGGCGAAACGCTCGGCCGGATGAAGCCTTTATCAAGTAATTCCTGCAGCTGCTTCCTCAACTCTGCCAATTCCGCTGGCGCCATGCGATAAGGTGCAATGGAAATAGGTGCTGTGCCGGGTACGAGCTCAATGCCAAACTCTAACTCCCTTGCAGGTGGCAAACCCAACAAATCTTCAGGAAAGACATCGCTGAAATCTCTACCACCTCAATATTCTCGACAGATAGAACCTTCTTCGAATCCTCGGTCACAACCACACTAGCCAGAAAACCAGAACAACCCTTGCTCAACTTCCGAGTTGCCTTCAAAGCCGAAATCACAAACTTACCCGACATGACCTTGGGCAAAGGGTGAACAAACTCCTCCTTTCCAGGAATCCGAAAACAATAAGCTTCCGCCGACAATCCATCAGAGCATAATGCTCCTCGAGCCAATCAAAGCCCAAGATAGCATCATAATCCTTCATCTTCAGCAAATAGAAATTACCAGGCAAAACTTGCTCCTCAATGCACACAGAAAGCGACGAAAAACACTGCTCGGTCAAGATAGTTCCTGCTGGAGTATGCACAGACAAGGGAACCTCCAACTTTTCTGGAACTAGACCATTCTCCTTTATCAAGACTTGGCAAATCTCTGAAACAAAACTATGCGTGGCACCGGTATCAAATAAGACTCTAGCATGCATTCCCATAATTAGAATTGTACCTTCAGTGACGTGCTCTGCCAACTCTGCCTCGTCTCTCGCCAAGGCGAACACTCGAGCCGGAGCCCTCGGTCTCCCTGCTGCTCTCGGTGCCGGTCTCGCTGCTGCTGGTGCTGCTGCCACTGCAGTCTGCTGCACCATCTTCGGACAGTCTCTGATCTTGTGGTTCTTATCACCACATCTCAGGCATCTCCCGGAAGTCACCCAAACACCTCGCCTCCATGACGCTTCCCGCACTGGGTACACACTGGCTTCTCTGCAATCATACCTCCGCCTGGAGTCGGTGCCGCTGCTCTCGCTGGAACCACTGCTCTCTGCTGAAAAATGGGATCTTTTCTTCTTATCCTGCCGCTGGAAAGCTGATGCTGGCCTCTTCAAAGAAGCTCTCTTCTCTTCAAGGTAAACTTCCATCTCTGCCTCCTGCATGCAAGCTGCTGACAAAGCTTCCTCCATGGAACGATGTCCTAATGCCACCAGTCTCGTCCTCAGGGACGGCTTCAACCCCATGATAAATTCTTTACCTTCCTCCGCTCATCTGCTACTATGTGAGGCGCATACTTGGACAGCTCCGCAAATCTTGCCTCATACTCAAGTACACTCATTAACCCTGGGTCAACGTCAAAAACTCCTGCTCCATGCGGTCCTGCACGTGCTCTGGAATATACTTCGCCTTGAACAAGCGCGACGAATTCAGTCCATGCAACCTCCATAGCACCATCTTCAAACTGTGTGCGTAGTACAGAGGACCACCACACATCGGCACGCTCCTGAAAAGAAGGTAAGTACATCTAAGATATATTCGAACAATACCCATAAACTCCTTAAAATCCATCTTTACCTGCAGCATATAAGTAGCTAAGGACCTCTCTCCTCTTCCGCACAACGAAGGGCACGAAAGATCTTCTCCGTCTCTCTAAGCCAACTCTCCGCAAGAATGGGATCACTCTCTCCCTTAAAGAAAGGCGGGGTCATCCTCCTGAATCTTTCCATCATAGGCACTCCTCCAAAAACTGCCTCCTGAGCAGGTGCCCGTGCCTACAATCCAAAACATCTCTTAGATAACAACTCTTCAGTTAGCACCTTGAATAATTCTTGCAGCTACCGACCTGAACCTGCGCCTGCAATGCCGCTGTAGTCTGAGCCTGAGTCTGCATCGCATGCACCAATCCTTGCATCAATGCTCCGTAGTCTACAGGTGGTGGTGGGGGTGGCAAAGGTACACCCGTCTGGTCCTGAGCCTGCTGTGCTGGAGCTTGCTGATCACCTGCTGACTCATCACCTCGAGGTGGGCTAGCTCCTCTACGTCCACGAGTCGCCATAGCCTACAAAATAAGCATCCTATTAATAACCTATCATTCTACATAACTTGGACTAATTCTTTATGCAGACTTGAAATATGAATACAATACTGATATTCTATTTATGTACATGTTCAACCTGGATCGCTCTGATACCAATCTCTGTAACGCCCCTCTTAGACCCAGTACAGTTACACCAACTCACATTGGATCTAATAGAGGTATTACAGTGGAACGAATCCAACAATTCAATACAGGTTGAAATATACCAAATAACTATTCAATTCCAATGATAAATGACCGAATATGGAATTAAACACTTGTAATCAGCATTTATTCAAAAGCAAATCTAATGCATAAAAAGGGTAGCAATAGTCCAAGTTTATTACATTTCAAAGATCAGCTTCATAAAAGAAATTACATAGGATTCTCACATACAAGTGCCACTCTAAAACTCTCTAAGACAAGCTAAGTCTCCACGTCCTCACGCTCTGAGTCAGTTTGCACTAACTCCTCTGTATCCTCTGGCTCTCCTGAAATGTTAGGCAAGTATGAGTCTACAAGACCCAGCAAATCACATGAAAGACAGTTCAAGATATTAACAGTATATTAGTTTTAAAACATGGTAGTACATTAGCATTCCATTCATTGATATCATATACTTTTCTTACGATAGTTCTAAGGTATTGGCAATCATTCATTTCATAGTGATTCTAACTATTAAGGAAATAAAACATGTTTCACATATAGCATAGAATTACTTATTCATGGAATCTATTCGATGTTATGTGACCTACAACAATTCTCATGTATCAATTCTCATTTATGCATGCACTATTCTTTTACACAACAATTTTCATGTAGTAATACTAAAACATTGACATGTAACATGAAATCCTTGAACAAGTTCACATGTAGGAATGTAAGCATATAACATGTAGTATGTAGCATGTAGAACAGGTAGACATGTAACTTGTAGCATGTAGTCATTTCATATAGTTGGCAAGACATAGCCCACACTAAATTAGAGATCAGTAGTCATTTAACATTCACTTATCACCTAGGCAATGCGGTGATGAAGTCATAGTATTTGCGTAAAACCGGGGAAAGTCCTTCCCACCTTGACCAGTAGAACAAGTCTACCTCTAGGATTTCAATCCGTTGCCCACGGATTCATTTCTTTACATGTAGGTGAACCATTACCATAGGGGCATCTACGGTGTAGTTCCTTGTAGGAATCTCTAAGATAGCAATGTCTTATTGGCATCATTGTTATAATGCATACACTAACATGTATAATAGATAGTGACATTTCATTTCATACTATTTAACATGTGTTAATGAAATATTTCAAAGTACAACACTTTCAGTTCTGAAATCCTATTTACAGTACCACAGATCGCTATCATGATACTAATATTCATTCTTGCATTTTCATTCATATTTATTCAATTCTATGTGTAATATATTGTTCAGAAATTCATAACAGAACGTACACATGTCTGAAAATTCTGAAATTTTAACAGAAATTCGAAATCAGTAATTACAATACACATGCCAAATTTCATAATTTCTGATTTCTGCAACTATTTTTCATGAAATTAACTCTATTAAATCAACTAACTAACATGGTTTAATATTGAGAAAAGCTCACAATTTTCACATGGAACAGGGATTACTGACATATCATATCTATTGCAGTAATCTAAACATCAATCAACATGCTCTCTTTTAAATCATTATACTTTATCTTTTACTAACTTAACATTGATCGTTGTCTGTAATTATGCAAGTTCATTAATACATATATGTAACCTGTACATTATAGCAATAGACAGTCCATAATATAACAACCACATGCTCAAATATTTCATGGCTGAAACGCATACATTCATAAATTATACATTTAAACAAGTTCACTCAGATTTCAGGGAATACATGATTCTGATAATCTTGACGTCCATCATACGACGTTTACTATGGTCGACGTCCACAAACGTTGTCGTTAAGTAACTATAGGCGGCGGCACATAGCGCCGTTAACACAAACCGACGGCGGCACATAGCGCCGTTTACATATAAGGACAGAAAATACATATATATTTCGGATGAACTAAACGGCAGTCGATATTGCCGTTTACATTATATAGACGGCAATACCCCTGGACGTCTAGTTCTAAGACGCAGAAAACACAGAAAACCTGCATGAAATAACGGCGTTTCTAACCCTTCCCGTAGGTTGTTTTCATGCTTTAAAAATACAAAAAAATGTTAAATACATAGTATAACATATCCTAAACTAATCCCCCATGCAACTTGCCTCAATCCCTCCTAATGGAGTGTCGAATCCGAGCTCGAAGAAGCCCGTCTCGCCAGGGAGACAGTTCTTTCCTCCGTCTTCAAGCAATCCGAAACCTCCTCCGATGAAGTTCCTCCGCCTGGATGAGCTTTTGGGCACGAAGTCCTATGTATCTCCTCGGTGTAGAAGCCCTCGAACCGCACGAACAAGCACCAGATCGCTCTGCAAATCCCTTCCTCGCCCTCTTTCTCTCCTCCAGAACCAAAGCAAAAACCCCCTTTTCTTTCTGCGAGATCTGGTCTTATAAAGACCTCTCAAGCAAGACCAAACCTAATCCTGACCCTCAGATCTAAACGCATCGGATCAGCCCATTAAAACCTTCCCGAAACGGCCGATCTCTTAAATCCGGAACGGAAAGCTCAAAAACAGGCAAGTCAGGTTAGCGTCAACATAGGTTGCCGTCTTCCCCAATAAATGTCCATTGATGATGTCGTTTATAGTCTTGCCCATAATTAAATAATTCAGAAAAATATTAACGTCAATACCTATTGTCTTTAACACCATATAAACGGCATACGATATTGCCGCTTACAAGCCTTAACGTCAAACGATCTTGACGCCTAGTTCTTACACACAACAGCATTCAAATTATGCAGAAATAAACACACATTGTACAAAATAATTTCAAGGAATTCTAGGGTACTACAATGGCAGAGGGACTCAACAGCAGCAGTAGCCATACCAGCCACCAGTAGAGCCAGGCAGAGGTGCACTATACCATAGAGGTGGATGGGGTCGAGTGATGCCAGTCACCAGAGCTCAGGCGGAGGCATCAAATCTTATTGAAGGTATATTACTACTTTTTGACTTTTCTGCTAAAGTGTTGATAGATCCGGGTGCTTCTCATTCGTTTATTTCTGAAGATTTTATGGATAGCATGGTACATCCCTTAGAGGAGAGGTAGTGTGAGTTAGTTCTAGAGATTCCTTCAGGGGGTTACTGCTCACTTCGTGTTTTCTAGATGAGGTTCCAATAGTAATTCAGGGGAACCAACTGCCAGCAAGGTTGTATGTTTTGACATTGAAAGATTATGATATAATTTGGGGATGGATTAGTTGGAAGCCTATGGGGCGACGGTAGATTGCAGGAAGAAGAGAGTGAGATTTTGCAGGCCAGGCGGAGCAGTGTTTGAATTTCAAGGTATGCCTTTTTCCACCCTAAGTTTATTATTTCAGCACTTAGAGCTAGGAGGTTGATTAATGTCGGATGTGTAGCATACCTTGCCTTAGTTAGTTTAGTTGAGTCTGGTAAATCTGTAGATTCAGTACCAGTGGTTAGGGAATTTGCAGATGTATTTCCAGAAGACTTGCTAGGGTTAGCTCCACACAGATAGGTGGACTTTACAGTTGAATTGCAGCCGGGCAATATGCCGATATCAAAAGCACCATACAGAATGGCACCGACAGAGTTGAAAGAATTGAAAAAGCAATTGCAGGAGTTGTTAGAGAAGGGCTTCATTAGACCCAGTCACTCACCATGGGGAGCGCCAGTATTATTTGTCAGAAAGAAAGATGGCAGTTTGAGAATGTGCATTGACTATATGCAATTGAACAAGGTCACAATCTAGAATAAGTATCCACTCCCCATAATAGATGATCTGTTCAATCAGCTTCAATCAGCCAAGGTGTTTTCGAAGATAGATTTGAGGTCATGTTATCATCAGTTGCGGATAAAGGAGGAAGACATTGATAAGACAGCTTTCAGGACCAGATATGGGCATTACGGATTTGTGGTGATGCCATTTGGCTTGACAAATGCACTGGCAGCTTTTATGAATTTAATGAACATGATATTCCACCCGTATCTGGATCAGTTTATTGTAGTCTTCATTGATGATATTTTGGTATATTCAGCATCAGAGGAGGAGCAAGCAACACACTAAGGATCACATTGCAGACCTTAAGAGATCACCAGTTGTATGGTAAGTTTAGTAAATGTGAGTTCTGGTTGAAAGAAATTCAGTTTTTGGGTCATGTCATTTCAGTAGAGGGTGTTGCAGTTGATCCAGCTAAAGTTGAAGCAGTAATGAAATGGGAAGAACCAAAGACAGTAACAAAATTAGAAGCTTTTTGAGCCTTGCAAGATACTATAGACGGTTCATCCAAGATTTTTCAAAGATAGCTGCTCCAATGACAAGATTGACAAGGAAAGGAGTACGTTTTGTATGGTCTTTAGATTGCAGACGCAGTTTTGCAGAGCTGAAGAAAAGGCTTACTACACCACCAATTTGGAGATTCTGTCAGGTAGTGGCGGGTTTGTTTTATACACAGATGCGTCCAGGAGAGGTTTGGGAGCAGTGTTGATGCAACATGGCAAAGTGGTAGCATATGCAACCAGACAACCGAAAAAGCATGAAGAAAATTATCCGAAGCATGATTTGGAATTAGCAACAGTATTTTTTGCATTAAAGATCTGGCGGCATTACTTATATGGAGAGAGATTTGAAATATTTACTGATCATAAGAGCTTGAAGTACATCTTTTCTCAGAAGGATCTGAATCTGAGGCAACGTAGGTGGATGGAATATTTGAAAGATTATGACTTTAGTTTGGCTTACCATCCAGGTAGAGCTAATGTGGTAGTATATGCACTAAGCAAAAAGGCAGTTATGAATCAACTTATGATCAGAGAATGGAAATTATATGAAGATGTGGCAGAAAATTCATTATATGTGCCTAATAGTCAGCTGCGAGCCATATTAGCAAATAGTGCAGTGGAACCTTCCCTATACTGGCAGATAGTAGAAGTGCAAAGGACAGATGATAGTTTAGCTGACATTGTGAGAATGGAAGAGGTAACTCTTGGAGATGATAGTGTGGTCAGACTCAGGGGTCAATTATATGTGCCAGCAGATGCAGAAATTAGGCAGAAAGTGTTAGAGGAGGCTCACAGATCAAGATACACCATTCATCTAGGCAGTACCAAGATGTATCAAGATATGAAGAAACACTTTTGGTAGTCCAATATGAAGAAAGAAATTGCAGAATTCATAACAAGATGTGCAATCTGTCAACAGGTAAAAGCAGAGCACCAGAGGCCAGGAGGATTGTTACAGTCGTTACCCATTCACAGTGGAAATGGGATGATATTGCCATGGATTTTGTGGTGGGTTTGCCCAGGTCCACAGTGTTGGATCTCTTATTTTGATGATAGCCAAATGTGATTCATTAATACTTTGAAATCATGCTTATCATGCTTACATTTTATCTCACAATGTTTCCTTCATTTACAGCTCAAGATATGGTCTGTGGTGTCGACACAGCTCAACTGTGTGTCGACACTAGTGCACTGTCCCAGAACAAGTCATCAGTAAGTACCCAGTGGTGTCGACACAGTCTGGTGGTGTGTCGACACTGGTTCCAGATTCTAGGAGATTGTTTTGTGATGACTGGGACAGGGTGTCGACACATAGGTAAGGTGTGTCGACACAGTCAGTCCTTTTTTTCTCTCTTTTAATGTAATTAACAGGGACACGTGGAGGCTTTTGGGAAAGGCTTTATGGGCAGGAACTTTTATGCCCACAGATCCCAAGATATTTTGTGGACCCATAGGGCTATAAATACCCCTTATCCACTTGGCTTTGAAAAAGGATCGAGCCATACTTCTGTTCTTCCAACTCTAGAGAATTTCGGCCAATTTCTGAGGAAGGCTCCAACCTGACGAATTGCTCCCAGATATGAAGGAACAAGAGGTTTGTATGCCTTAGATGATCCAATTGAAGGAGAATTTCGATCCATCTGAGTCTTCTTCCTGGAGCTGAAGCAGAAGAACTGATCCCCATTCTTGAAGCAGAAGAACTGATCCCCATTCCTAAAGCAGAAACAGGGATCTTCGAACCAGTCCTCTTCAATTTGGAATTCAATTGCTCCGACTGGTTTCTCATTTCAATTTCATTCTATACTGTGTGTTTGTGTGAAAATGGTGCAATCCTTGTGCCCAATTTCACGTGTGTGTGATTGAATCTGAGATTTCTGTATCTTAGAGTGTGTGTGTTCCTTTGTGACTTTTCTGAACTGGCAAGATAAGCCACGCTTGTGTGTGTGTGTGTGATGGTGGATGTAGGATACACTGTTGTGTAATCCGAACCACCTTAAATCTTAAGTTATTGTGGTTTGCTTGTCTCTTGCGCTAGATGCTTGATAGGTTCGTCAAAATTTCATCATCTAGCTTGTCTAATTTGTTTAGAATTGTCATTAACACTCAGATTTCACACTCAATTAAGTTTCTCTAAGTTTCTGTTCAAGTGGTTTTTAAAATTTGGAGAAATCTATTCAACCCCCCCTTCTAGATTTCTAGTAGTAGTTTTTTCCGCAACATTTCATTTGGTATCAGAGCTAGTTCTCATTACACTTTAAGTGTTTGATCTAACGATCAAGAGTTTATTGCTATGGAGAATGCTAGGGGATTTATTGTTGAAGGTCATTCAATTTCTAGGCCTCCTTTTTTCGATGGATCTGACTATGCTTATTGGAAAAACAGGATGCAAGTATTCCTTAGAGCACAGAATTATGAGCTCTAGAAGATTGTTGACAAGGGACCAGATGAACTTCCTGAGGATGAAAGTCTATGGACCAAGGACCAGATCAACAAGTCCACACTTAGCTGGAGTGCCATGAACATGATGCAATGTGCCATCCATCCCAAGGATTTTCCAGAGTGTCTTCATGTAAGTCTGCCAAGGAGATGTGGGATAAACTCCAACTTATTTATGAGGGAACTTCTGAGGTAAGAGAGACCAAGGCAAGTATTCTAGTCTCAGAATATGAAATGTTCAGAATGAAGAGTGATGAAACTATTTCTGAGATGTTTGCTAGATTCATGCTTTTAGTAAATGGTCTTAAGGGTCTAGGAAAGGACTATTTAAATAGTGACCTTGTTAGGAAAGTCCTTAGACCACTTCCATCAGCTTGACACACAAAGGCTACTGTAATTGAGGATTCCAAAAATCTGTCAACCATGCAATTGGATTAGTTAATAGGTTCTCTCATGACATATGAAATTAACTTGAAAAGAAATGCATCTTTGAACACATCTAAGAAACCCATTGCTCTAAAAGCTTCATCTAGCTCAAAAATTGTTACTGATCAGTCTGATGAAAATGATGATTCTTCTGATGAAGAGAATGATGAAGAACTAGCCTTATTGACAAGGCAGTTCAAAAAGTTTTTGAGAAAGAAAGGAAAAGGTAAGTTCAAGCCCTTCATCAGAAAGGATATTTCAAAGAAAAATGATTTCAATAAAAAATTGGAAACCACTAAAAAGACTGACATTATTTGTTATGAATGCAGGAAACCAGGACACATGAGAGGAGAGTGTCCTGATCTAAAGAAGAAGCTAAAAAATCAGATATTCAAGAAGATAAGAGCAATGTTAGCTACATGGAGTGATGATGATGAAGAAGACCAAGAAGGAAGTAGCTCAGATGAGGAAGAGGTGACATGTCTTATGGCTAGGCATGAAGAAAATACTGAGGTAAGTCCTTCCTTTGAAGATTTTACAACTGATGACTGGGAGGAAGCCTATGCTGTGTTATTTGAAAAATTGTGTGAATTAAAATCTGAAAATAAGACATTGAAAAGAAAAATGAACAGCATGGTGCAAAGTCCTCAAGAATCTGAGCAATTAAAATTGTTGACTGATGAAATCAATAATTTAAAAAGGAGAAAGAATGTGTGGATGAACAAATTGATGAAATCAAGGAGAGATGTCAATCAATTGAAAAGAAAAATAGATCTTGATGAATGAAAATGAAAAACTCATAAATGAAAAAGAGGTGATATAAGGGAACTAAAACTATTAAAAAAGAACTGGATGACAAGAAAGAGACCTTGTCAAAACTTGTCAAAGGCAAGCAAAACCTAGATGCTATCTTAGGAATTCGAAAGAACGCCATCAAACATGGTTTAGGTTATCAGCCTGAAAATAAAGAAAAAATTGGACAAACCTTGATAACTTCATTTGTTCAAGGTAGTACCTCTTATAGCAACTTTGAAGAGAACATCAAAGAAAAACCACAAACAAATCTAAAATCCAAAACAAACCCAAGTGAGACATGAAAAAGTTCAAAGCAAAAATCAACAAAAATGGAAATCAAATGAAAGACCAGATTTGTATCCAAAGAACAACAAAAATTTCTCACTTGGATATAATTTTAATACCAAAAGGAATAATGTTTTTACACCACAAAGAGTCATGATGTGCACAATATGCAAGAAATCTTGTCATACAGATGAAAAATGCAGATCAAGAACAAATTTCAAGAAAATAAAACAAATCTGGATTCCAAAACATCTTGCTGTTGAGCTGAAACAATGATGGGACCTAAAGTAATTTGGGTACCAAATTTTTTTTCTAAATTTGTTTTGCAGGAATGTCTTACAGCCCACAGAAGGATAAGTGGTACCTTGATAGTGGTTGTTCAAGACATATGACTGGAGATAAAGGAAAATTTTCTGCATTGATTGAAAAAGATGGTGGACAAGTAATTTTTGGAGGTAAGAACAAAGGTCAAATCACTAGAACAGGAAAAATTGGTAAGACTCCTTCAAGCTTCATTGAGAATGTTTTACTTGTTGAAGGTCTTGATCATCTCTTAAGCATAAGTCAACTATGTGACAAAGGCCTTAAGGTAATTTTCATTCTGAATCATGTGAAATCGTTGAAAAAGATTCTGGAAAAATAAAATTTCTTGGCCAAAGAATAAATAATGTTTACTTGGTTGATTTGAATGATCATCAACATGAAATTTGTGTCTTGTTGCCAATCAGCATGATCTATTTCAACTGTGGCATAGAAGGTTAGGTCATGCTAGTGAAAATGTTCTGAATATGTTGTTAAGAAATTCTCTTGTGAATGGTTTGCCAAAAATGAAGAAAAAGAAAAATGCAATTATATGTGCTTCATGTGCCCAAGGCAAACAAACTAGAAATCTTTCAAATCTATTGCACCCTTAATAACCTCCAAACCCTTTGAATTGTTGCATATGGATTTATTTGGTCCAACTAGGACACTGAGTCTTAGTGGACATATTTGGATTTGTGATTGTGGATGATTTTTCTAGATTCACATGGGTGTATTTTCTATCTCACAAGAGTGACACATTAGAAAACTTGAAAGAATTTGTTGATAAAATTGAAAATGCAAAAAAATAAAATCCATTCTATCCTTACTGATCATGGTGGAGAATTTGATAATAATTTGTTTTTTTTTTTTTACAGGAATAAAGGAATTGAGCATAAGTTTGCTTCTCCAAGGACTCCTGAACAAAACAGAATTGTAGAAAGGATGAATAGGACTCTAGTTGAAATGGCAAGAACCTTGTTGATTGAAAGTAAGCTTCCAAGAAAATTCTGGGCAGAAGCTATCAACACATCATGCTATGTCCTCAACAGGGTAATGGTAAGACCAGTCCTTAAGAAAACTTCCTATGAACTTCTGAAAGGTAAGAAACCCCACATTCCACATTTTAGAGTCTTTGGATGTAAAGTTTTCATTCACAATAATGACAAACATGATCTTGATAAATTTGAAAAGAAAAGTGAAGTAGGCATCTTTCTTGGATACTCTAAAAATTCAAGGTCATATAGAGTGTTTAACAATGAATCAAAAGTGTAGAGGAAACTCCTCATGTCATTTTTATGAGAATATTGAAAAATCTACTGACCTTATTTGTGCAGGAATCAAGAAGAAGATGCTGACATTCTTATGAGAGAAAAAGATCAAACTATGGAAAATGAGAAAGTTGCTGAACCTGAAACTGAGTTGACACCACAGGACACTGAGTCGACACCAGAGCAGGTAAGCACAGCAATAAGAGGTAATTTCAAATACTCTAAAGACCATCCACTTGAGAATGTTGTTAGAAATGTTCATGACAAAGTCCATACAAGATCTAATTTTAGAAATGTCATTGAACAAAATCATATGGCTTTTATTTCTCAAATAGAACCCAAAAACATTGAAGAAGCACTAAAAGATGATTCTTGGATAGAAGCCATGCATGATGAATTGAATCAATTCAAAAGAAATAAAGTATGGAGTCTAGTTCCTAAAAATCCTGAAAACTCAATAATTGGAACTAGATGGGTGTTTAGGAATAAATTGAATGAAGAAGGAAAAGTTGTCAGAAATAAAGTAAGACTGGTTGCTAAAGGATATAATCAAGAATTTGGAATTGACTTTGAGGAATCCTTTGCACCAATAGCTAGATTAGAAACAATGAGAATTCTCTTGGCATATGCATGTTCCAAAAACTTCAAATTGTTTCAAATGGATATGAAAACTGCCTTTTTAAATGGTTATATTAAAGAAGAAGTTTTTGTTGCTCAACCTCCTGGATTTGAAGATCTTGATAAACCTAACCATGTTTACAAATTGCATAAATTCTTTATGGTTTAAAACAGGCTCCGAGAGCATGGTATGATAGATTGAGCAATTTTCTGGTTAGTAAGAATTACTCCAGAGGTAAGGTGGATCAAACTCTTTTCACAAGATCAATCTCGAATCATATCATTGTAGTTCAAGTGTATGTAGATGATATCATTTTTGGATCCACTAACCCTTCACTGTGTGAAGAATTTTCTAATCTAATGCACAGTGAATTTGAAATGAGCCTAATGGGAGAATTACAATTCTTTCTTGGTTTGCAGGTCAAACAACATGATGATGGATTCTTCATTAATCTAGCCAAATATGTCAAAGAGCTGCTCAAGAAATTTCACTTTGAACAAGCCAAACCAGCAACTACTCCCATGAGTACTAGCATCAATTGGAAAAAGATGAAAAAGGTAAACTGGTTGATACAAAGCAATACAGAGGTATGATTGGATCTCTTTTGTATCTTACTGCAAGTAGACCAGATATTCAATTTAGTGTATGTCTTTGTGCTAGATTTCAGTCTAGTCCAAAAGAGAGTCATTTGCTTGCAGTTAAGAGGATTTTTAGATATCTCTGTGGAACTTGTGATTTGGGTTTATGGTTTCCAATTGGATGTCCTGCTAATATAATTTCATATTCTTGATGCTGATTATGCTGGGTGTAAACTTGACAGGAGAGTACTAGTAGATATTGTCAATTCTTATGAAATTGCATGATAACATGGTCATCCAAAAAGCAACACTCAGTTGCACTATCTACTGCAGAAGCAGATATTTTGCTGCAGGAAGTTGTGCACTCAAGTGTGTGGATTAAAAGTCAATTGCTTGACTACAACATTGATATTGGATGTTCATCTATCATGTGGACAATACTATGCAATCAATCTTTCCAAAAACCCAATTCAACACTCTAGAAAAAACACCTTGAAATCAGGCATCATTTTCTAAGAGATGAAGTTGCAAATAAAAACATTGAATTAGAGTTCATTCCTACTGAAAAACAATTGCAGATATTTCACAAAACATTTGGCTGAAGATAGATTCACTTCCTAAGAAGAGAACTTGGAATATGCAACTTGGAATAAAAAAAATGAGAACTTTGTGATTCGTTATGCTAAGATGAGGTATATCAAATGGTGATTAGTGGAAGAACAAGTTAGCTTGTTTGAAAGCTATCATTATATGTTGAGGAAACTCCTCCACCTAGTACCCATGATCTAAAATGTGTAAGAATCATTATGTTCCTTCTTTTGTGTTGTGATTGTCATTCATGTGCTTGAACATAATTGATCATGTATGTTTACTTGATGATTTGACTGCCAAAAACTGAATGTTGAAGAGTGACTATTCCTAGATGATTACTTTCTGACATTGAATGTCAATTCGATGTCATTGAGTTGAATGTTGAATGGCTCATTAAGCACATATTGAGGGGGAGCTTGTTACTTGAGAAACAAAGGTAGGTCTGAGAATTGAATTCAGAATCAGAACTGTTTATGAAGTCCTTTGAGAACAAGTGCTGGAGTTGATCAAGATATGCTGAAGTCATTGCGTTGCTGAAAACTTCTGTGTGGTGAACATATCTCACACTGAATTCTATCCAATTCATGTTCATTCTTGTAATCATTATCTCTTCAATTTCAATTTCATCAAATTCACTTGATCATCTTACTCATTCTTTTACTGAAGAAGGATTCTTTACTTATGATGACAAATAGATGAGATCAATAACTCAGGGGAGCTAAAGAATTCATTACCACTTTCTCTCATTAAACCAAAGTTAATTCAGTATGTTGATGACTATCTAATACATGAAATGTTCATTCATTCTTCTGAAGAACATAAGGGATGATTTCTTAAATGTTATAACATGTTCTTTATGTTAACACTCCTTTTACTTTGAATTCCTCAAGTAATTTGATTTCTTTCATGGATTTTTTGCTCAATTATGTATTGATTTTAAACACTTCTTTCAAGTCTATGAAAGGTAAAGCTATGTCCAAAGTCTTAATGTTCATATTAAAGAAAATGTTTTACAGAGCAATGACATAACACTGAGAAACTACACACCTTCACAACAGTGAAGTGCCATGTATGTCATGAAGTGCTGTGTTATCTCTATTCTAAGAGGTAAAATAAAGACAAAAATATCTAATGTTAACTGAGTAACTGGAAATATTGACGTCTGATAAATGTATATTTTCATGTAAAATTTTTTCATTCACCCCTTGAGGCAGGATAATTAGTAAATCTTTAGTAACCAGAGATTCTGGTGTATAAAAAACATGTTTACTTGAGTGAAAAATATTTACTATATTTGACTGCTCATTTCTTCAAAGTGAAAGAAAATATAGTCAAAGAAATGAACAGCTTAAACCTGACTTAACTCTTCTAAAAGTGTTCATCTCCATATGTATTGTCATAATCCTAAAGCATCATATTACTTTTGGTTAAGAAAAGTGGAAAAGTTGAAATTGACTGTATAGAATAGTTTATATCACTTAAGCAATCACTCCAATCTTCAGATTTCTTGGTGATCAATTTCCCATGTCAGATATTTTTCAGCCCACTAAATAATAAATTGATAATGTTGAAAATGGATATGATTTCTTTAACACATTAAAATCCCTGAATAATTGATTTCAGATATGGTTCATCATATTACATATGTCCCTTTCTTCTTCATCTCTCTCAAAATGCAAATTCTTGTATCTGTGAGGTCGACACATTCTCCATGTGTGTCGACACATTGACCCTGTCAGGTCGACACACTCACCCTGTGTGTCGACACACCTGGCTTGATAGGCAGATCATGTTTACCGTATTTGACCGGGGTTATCTTATCTACCGTCTTGAGAAAGCAAACCTCCTTTTTTATATACCCTAATCCTCAGGTCGACCCTACCACTTGCCTCTTTTCCCATTTGAACTCCTCCCCTCCATCACACTCTCAAACAACCGATCCCTGTCTGGCTGTTTCTTCTCTTCCAAATCTCCATTCTCCCTCTCTTCTTCTCATTCTTCCCTCTTCCATGGCTCCCAAGCACACTCCAAAGAGAGGAGACATGACCAGGTCAACGGCAAGGGTATCATCATTGAAGAGCCTCAACCAGAAAGAAAAGCAAGTTCAGTCATGATCAACCCAAGAGAAAAGGTGAGACACTCCCACAGGCACCCCATCTAAAAGGGGAAGAGCATCTGCTCTCAGCAAAGGCAAGTCTCCCATGTCCTCACGTTACCCTAGAGAAAACTCATACCAGATTCTACTGACTTCTGGCGAATCATCTTCAGAATCTTCTGATTCATCTGAGACCAAGCAGTCACTCCATCCCAAACTGCATCTGAAGGTCGCTCTATTTTGAAACCTAGGGCTGTGAATATTCATGATGAAGCCTTGTCGACTGCTTTTCCTGAACTCATTCCCTTCTTTAAATTTCAAGGCTGGTTGAAATTCATTTCAGTATTCAGGATGTTTTATCCTGGATTGGTTCAGGAATTTTACTTGAATTTGACAAATATTGAAGAAGGTTTTAAGTCTGAGGTCAAATCTGTTAGCATTCTTCTCACACCTGCATTAGCATCAGAACTCTTTGGTATTCCTGATGATGGTGAAGATTGGAGTGACTATGAATTTGATCTTCATGAGCCTACTCTCTACTTACTGGTCTTCCTCATGATGAAATGATTCTAGGCAACACATGTGACAAGATACAACACAAACACTTTTCCTCCAATTCTGAGGCTGGTTCATCACATTCTAACCACCATCATCACACCACAGGGGTGGCAGAAATCGATTGACAGACATTCAGAATTTGTGTTGTATAGCATGAAAAAAATGTGAAGATCAATTTGAACTTGATTATGACTCAGATTTTTTTCTGAAACAAATAGAAAAGATTTACACAGATCCTTGCCATATGCTGCTCACCTCACAGCAGTTTTTAAACGCTTTGGAGTCTGTTTTCAAAATGAGAAGGTTCAGAAAATTCCTCAAAGCAACATTTACTGCTAACATCATGTACAGAAATTCATGAGATTTCGAATTGAGGGAGATCAGTTCTCAGAGGTCAGGTTGTAGAGCCAGAGCCTCCTATTGACCATATTCAAGACACTTCCTCAAGAAGATGCAGGACCCCAAGGTGATCTAGTGGACCAGCCACAATTGAAGTTGAAAATCTTGAAATTCCTTTTAAACACAAAATGTACTCCCTCCTCATGCCTCTCCACCTCCATCAGACATACCTGTCCCTCCACCATACTCACCCAACATCCCGCTCAGCCTCCACTTCATCTACTAGACCTCCCATTCCACCTGAGCTATATACATTTCTGCAAACTCAGTTTGACTCTCTCAATTTTACCATGTCAGAAATGTCCAACAGATTTGAACTTCGAATTCAGAGGCTAGAAAATTCAGTGAATGGTCCAGTTTTGTGAGACAGCATGAAGCAGCTGACATGCCACTAGAAGATTCAATAGGCTTATTGGTACTTTGGGTGATGTATGTACCCAACTTAAGATCCCAGGACAAGCTTCAAGCATTCTTGAAGGCATTTTACTTAACACTCAACAGGGACTATTCAACAGTCAAGAAGCAGTATCTCAAATCTCTAAAAAAAGATTGTCCTTTGCACATTTGGTTGATGATATGGAAGGCATGAAAACTTAATGACTCAATTGATCAAGAGATGATAGCTCTAAGTCTGACTTTGCAATTTCATGCACTATGGCACTGTTCCCAGCTCATCTTCCTCATCTCGTAATGCAACTACTGTATTTCAAGAGAATATGTATGAAATCATCAAAGGATGGAAGATCTTTTGCAACCAGACTTTCAACAATGCAGACTCAACTAAGATCAATCTGGCCGCTGTAAAGTAAGATTGAAGTCCATGGAAACTATCTTATTGCCTATTCCTCCTCCTCCACCCCCTTCTGCTTGATATTTTTTGTTTAATGATGTCAAAGGGGAGAAGGATTCATGATTTCTTTTTTTTTTTTGGCATCTAGGAAATGAAAAAAAAAAAACTTTTGAAAACTTTTGATTAATCTTAAACTTCTTAGGGGCAATACATTTCTTTTTGATGTGAATACTAGCACAATTTTGCATTGCTGATGTTTGTATGACTGATTTGTCACAAGTGAATGACATGGTTGTTTGCCAAGAAATGAAAATGTTTGGATGATGTTGATGAAAAATTGTGGATGTCATTGTTATGCTTATGATTTGCTTTGAGATTGTGAATAGGTATTTTTTTAAAGTCATATCTGTGAGAAGTCAAAGTTACTTAATGATCATAATTGCCATCATCAAAGGGTGAGATTTTGGATCTCTTATTTTGATGATAGCCAAATGTGATTCATTAATACTTTGAAATCATGCTACATTTTTTATCTCACAATGTTTCCTTCATTAAGCTCAAGAGTGGTCTGTGGTGTCGACCACAGCTCAACTGTGTGTCGACACTAGTGCACTGTCCCAAAACAAGTCATCAGTAAGTACCCAGTGGTGTCGACACAGTCTGGTTGTGTGTCGACACTGGTTTTCCAGATTCAAGAGATTGTTTTGTGATGACTGGGACCGGGTGTCGACACATAGTAAGGTGTGTCGACACAGTCAGTCCATTTTTTCTCTCTCTTTATATGTAATTAACAGGACACTTAGAAGCATTGGGAAAGGCTTTTGGCTGGAACTTTTATGCCCACAGATCCCAAGATATTTTGTGGACCCATGGGCTATAAATACCCCTTATCCACTTGGCTTTGAAAAGGAACGCGAGCCATACTTCTGTTCTTCCAAGACTCTAGAGAATTCCGGCCAGTTCCTGAGGAAGGCTCCACCTGACGAATTGCTCCCAGATCTGAAGGAACAAGAGGTTTGTATTCCTTAGATGATCCAATTGAAGAATAATTTCGATCCATCTGAGTCTTCTTCCTGGAGCTGAAAGCAGAAGACTGATGCCCATTCCTGAAGCAGAAGAACTGATCCCCATTCCTGAAGTAGAAACAGAGATCTTTGAACCATCCTCTTCAATTTGGATTCAATTGCTCTGACTGGTTTTTCATTTCAATTTCATTCTATATGTGTGTTTGTGTGAAAATGGTGCAATCCTTGTGCCCAATTTCACGTTGTGTGATGAATCTGAGATTTCTGTATCTCAGAGTGTGTGTGTTTCCTTTGTGACTTTTCTGAACTGGCAAGATAAGCCACACTTGTGTGTGTGTGTGGATGGTGGTGTAGGATACACTTTGTGTATCCGAACCACCTTAAATCTTTGTGTCATTGTGGTTTTCTAGTCTCTTGCGCTAGATGCTTGATAGGTTCGTCAAAATTCATCATCTAGCTCGTCTAATTTGTTTAAAATTGTCATTACAACTCAGATTTCACACTCAATTAAGTTTCTCTAAGTTTATGTTCCAGTGGTTTTTAACATTTGGAGAAATCTATTCAACCCCCCCTTCTAGATTTCTAGTAGCAGTTTTTTCCGCAACATTTCACACAGGTGGTCACAATGGTATTTGGATTTTTGTGGACATATTCACCAAGGTTGCAGATTATGCCAGTTAGCATGTCATGGTCTGTGGATACATTAGCCAAATTATATGTAGAAGAATTATGCCTTTGCATGGGATTCCAGTCACTATTGTTTCAGACCGAGATCCCAGTTTTACATTAGGTTTTTGGAGAAGTTTACAGAGGGTAATTGGCACCGAGTTAAGGTATAGTTCAACATATCATCCCCAACAGACGGGCAAATAGAGACAACAATCCAGACAATTGAAGATATGTTACGAGTTTGTTGTTTAGTTTGGGGAGGTGTATGGAGCGTCATTTAGGCATTGTGGAGTTTGCCTATAATAACAGTTATCATGCAAGTATTGAATGTCACTTTATGAAGCATTATATGGTAGACCGTGCAGGACACCATTAAATTGACATGAGGTAGGTGAGAGGCAGGTTATGGTCCAGAATTGATCTAGCATGCGCAGAGACAGTAACAGTTATTAAGGAAAAAGCTCCAGATAGCACAGAGTCGTCAGAAGAGTTATGCAGATACTAGAACGCAGACCTTTGCAATTTGAAGTCAGAGATTATGTCTTTTAAAAGGTTTCTCCTACCAAGGTGTACTCAGGTTCATAAGAAAGGGTAAATTAAGTCCAAGATATGTTGGGCCATTCCTGATAAAAGAAAGAATTGGTGAAACAGCTTACAGATTGGATTTGCCAGTAGACTTTACAGATGCACATGATGTATTTCATGTTTCAATGCTCAGAAAGTTATAAAGATCCTTCTCAGGTGGTCAGCTATCAAGAGATGATTTGATGCTAGATATGACTATGCCAGAATACCCGTATATATTACATTCGCAGAACCCAAAAGCTCAGAAAAAAGAGATTGAACTATGAAAGTTAGATGGAAAAATAGACAAGGCGAGAGGATACATGGGAATTAGCAATGAGATGATGAAAGCATATCCATACTTGTTTGAGTAAACTTTTAATTCTTTTAGGTGATAGTACCTGTTAGTTTTATTAAAAATTTAGTATTACGTTGTCGTCTTAAATTTCGAGGATGAAATTTCTTTTAGGTGATAGTAATGTAGTGTATTAACCATTCGGATCGTTGTATAATAGTTGTGGGCCATGTGTGGCCAATGACATATGCAGCAGGTGTTTACGCAAGTTTCCAGGTCGTTGTGGGCCGGCAAGTTGGGCCAAAACGCATGTTTGTTTTCTATCTGTGAACGCGACAGAGGGGTGTGTCGCATTTTGAACGCGACGGCCCAGATCGTCGCGTTCACGTTGACGCTGATGGGCAAGTTGGTGTCTGCATGCGCGCCGTGTGTGGCACGCTGGGCGCCTGCTGGCGTCAGGAGTGGGAGGCGCGACAAAACCGTCACATTCAGGTCGCGACAGTTGTATGGCGCGTTCCCAACCGAGCTGAGTTTTTATGCAGGTTTGGCTGAACAGAGCTTTTGCAAGCTCTGCTCGGCTAGGGGAGGTGTTGTGCGGTAGTTTCTGGGCGATTTCACATTCTGAAGGTGTTTTTCTGCATGTTCTCACCGTGAGGACGCAGTGTGGAGCGGAGGAAAACGCCGTGTGGGTCTCGCTCTTCGTTGTTCTTCATGGAGGTAGGGGATTCCACCCTGTTTCGATCATAGATAGTGTCTGTGGCGGGTTTAATGTGTTTTTGTATTATAAACCTAGATACCATGTTAGGACACTCATTAAAGCATGTAAAATGGATGAGAACACCAGTTTACAATGTTTGTGGGTAATCCGGCGAAGGGTTCCCGGTTAGGGTTCCCGCCTGTGAAGGTGACGGACCCTCCTGTCGCGTTCAGAACACGACAGGCCGACCCTCGCGTCCAGCTTATGAACGCGACATATCGAGGTGTCGCGTTCATAGGCGACATGGGGCTTTGTCGCGTTCACAGCCGAGGGACATTTGTGTATATGTATTTGAGCGTATTTATTCGATTATCGTGAATTGTGTTGCATGGTAATGGGTACCGGTGCGTTGGCACCTGTAGCGCTCTTGGGAGCTGCAGTGTGTGTGGTTAGCGTGGTGATCACGCGGTTGATGTAGGTTTTCACGTTTTTTGTGCGGTGTGCACGTGGTTTGTGTGTGCATGGAGAGTAGTATGACACTTACCATGGATACCTCTTCATTTGGGAGCCCCAGGTTTTGTGTGAGCTAGGCACGTGTGTGTGCTCGGGGCTTGTTCCGGTACTGGGTACTGTCGAGGTCTGTGTCGTCTTCCTGGACACCCTCGCTCTTGTGTAGAGTTGTTTCATCCGGCTGAGGGAAAGACGGCAGTGGGACAACGACTTGTGAGAGTCTGTGTTTTGTCGCTTGTAGCACACTCGTGGTTGGGGGTTACGAACACCAGTAGACTACTGGGCCCCAGCTAGTCCTGTTTTCCAGTGCCTCACTTTAGGGAGCTCGGGCTAGAGTCCCTAATGGTTCCAGGCATGGGCCTGCGACTGTGTGGTCTGCAGGAGTGGTGTTGGTTGGTCTCCACATTTTCCTTGACTGTTCTAGTGGAGCAGCACTTGGACCTTCCGTTCGTGTGCTGCGAGACTGAGAGGTAGTCTTGTGCGTTTTGTCCGGGTCAGTAGCTGGTATCGCGAACCAGTCTTCGTGACTCGAGTGTAGCGTTTTCCTAGTTTAGCCGTACACCTATTTGTGGTTTTCCGTTTATTTATTAATGTAGTCTTCTATTAAGCGGCAAGCGGTAAGTGATATCTACAGCTTTAACATCCTGCTAGCTAGTTCTATAAATTGTTAGTGTAACTTCCTGCTTTACTACTTGTGTTGGCTTGCTCAGTTTCTAGGGGATTTCCCTATTGAGCCAGTGACTCGTGAGGCTCACCCCTACCCCCCTTTCAGGTGAGGAAGAGCATGAGGCTTCTCACCCTTCGTCTAGTTCCGAGCCGCACCGTAGCGGAGCAGGGTCTGCACCTCCAACAATGTAATTTCCTTTCTGTTGTTCACCTCGGGGTATGCCCCAGGTTGTTGTTGTACTAGTTTGGTTTTAAAGTTGAGAAATGGCTATGTATATTTCGTGTAAATATTTGTGAGATTGACAATCTTATATATATTTGAGCAATTTCATTTACATTCTACGGACTTGTGAATGGTATCCCTTGCGAGTCTTTGGCCCGTTCGCGGGAGTGCGAGTCGTTCAGGCACGTTATTGGGTAACGAGTCTAGACGACGAGGACCGCTACAACACCCCCCCTCTAGGTGAAAGCACTACTGTCATCGATCCAACAACACTAACGTGCCTGGCTTACATAAAACATGGGGAATTGACTAGAGAGGCAACCACGGTAAGCATCAAACCACCGAGCTCAACCACACCTACGTCCAATAATCACATTGTTCATTAGCCACAAAACACACTAAGATCCTTTAGAACAATTCACAGACTTAATTGATAAGCAAAAGCCTTAAAACGTTGTCCAAAGGACCCACATTCCAAACTAAAACTTTTTTAAGCATTGGGAGCCAAAACGCGATGGGGTGGGCTGTCGCATTAAGAACGCGACGCCTGGATATGCGACATTCTAGATGGGACGAGTCAAGTTTGCAAGTTGCTTTCTGAACGCTACCACCAAGCCCGTCATATTCACTGATCAAACACCCTAATAGAGAACATAGTCCGAAATCCCATGGAAACCTTATTTCCATATCCATGACATGATTGCATGAAATATTTCAATCCACAACATATATATAACTAAAAAGGACGTCTTTATACATTCAACCACACAACACACTCAAATACATGAGACATCTCCCTATCGACATGAAGAATGCAAAGAACGACACTCAATTGATGTTTCCCATGTTTCAGATGACCTTCTCGCATCGAAACCATGCCGAAACTCGATCCTTATGATAAAAATCGCCAAGAATCACCTCAAAACTACTCCCTCGATCGAACATAGCTTTTTTTCCTCTATTTGGTCGACAAACAGGGACTTAAACCTTCGGAATGAGAATGCGACATAGCAGACTGTCCATTCAGAACGTGACATGTTAGACTGTTGCTTTCAAGAACCCGACACCACACGGTATCCAGGCGCGTGCCACACGTCGCACATGCAGCCAAAGAACCAAATCAAGCAATGCTAAGGTCGTGATGTGGCTGGAGGCCGTGTTCTAAATGCGACGCCCTCCCTCGTCGCGTTCTCAGATAGAGAACCAGTGGGCTTTGTGGGCCAAAACCTCCGGCTCACAACAGCCACATGACTCGCCAAAGCCCAAAATAGCTACACATTGGCCCAAAATCTCCAAACCAAGATCTAAATGACCATGACATTACACCTAGACCCTCCACACTATGGCCTCATAGTTACACTTATATGGTGAGTTCTTCAAGGATGTATGATTACAACCATCTGTCATAAAGACTTTGAACTCATTAGATCTCTAAGCTCACCCTTACTAGCAATCAAGCATCTATCCGGAAGGAACTTTGAGATTACATCTCAATCAATTTATGTTTATGTCACCCTTATAACTTGTTTTTAATCACATTGAAGCTACTTCTTGGGATCTCCATTAGATGCTGCTATAGATGAACCAGAATAGGCCTCAATCTCATTCCCTTACTGGATTTATTGATTTTCTCGTAATCGAGTCCCTTAGTGTGTTGATCAACAACATTGTCCTTTGAACTTACAAAGTTCAAGGACACCACTTCTTGAGACACTAGCTCATGAATAGACTTTAGTCTTATTCAAACATGTCTCTTTTGATTCCAATATATTTGGAGCTTCTAATCTGAGCTATTGTTGTTTGATTATCATAGTTCACTAAAATAAGAGGAATTGGTTTCATTATCAAGGGAATTTCATAAAGAAGACCCTTCAGCCAATCAACTTCACTTATATGGTATTCAAAGCACACAATTCTACCTTAGATGTAGAACGTGATATAATCATATGTTTAATAGACCTTCAAGCAACTACACCACCTCCATGTATAAAACATAACCAGTAATGCCTTTACACTCAATAGCGTCAACAATCAAACTAGATCCCTCCAACCTGTAAGAAACCTCCCATAGTGTAAGCCTAATGATATAGTCCCTTTCAAGTATTTAAGTACTATATCTAATGCAAGCCAATGCAATCTGTCCGGACAACTTGTAAACCTGCTTAACTTTGTTACTGCAAGAGAAATATCAGGCCTAGACCAATTTGCTAATACATTAAACTACCAATTATTTGTGAATATTGCAATTTAAGAGACACCCACTCCACTCTTATTCTGTGGTGAGTCTTTAAAGGATCATATGGTGTGACAACATATTTAACATGATGTAGCCATATTTTTCTAACACTTTCTCAACATAGTATGCCTAAGAAATTGCCATTCCATCAAATGAACAAGTCAACTTCAACCCCAAAATTACATCAACACAACCCATGTCCTTCATATCAAACTTACCACTCAAGATAGCCTTAGTCACGTTTATGATAGAAAGGTTAGTTCTAAATAGCAGAATCATCTACGTAAACACAAAATAATGCACTCATCACCTTTCATTTATCATACACACCTTTATCATAGCCATTGATTTCAAAGCCAAAAGATAGTATAGCTCTATCAAAATTTTCATGCCACTACTTCGAGCTTGCTTCACCATAAAGAGACTTGACTAACTTACAAACTTCTTCTCACTACCAGAAAGTACATATCTCTCTGGTTGATCCATATATATCTCCTCATCAAGATCTCTATTAAGAAATGCAGTCTTGACATCCATTTGATGGACCCCAAGATGATAGATGGACGTCATTGCTCATAGCACTCAAATAGTAGTTATTCTAGTAACAGGAGAATAGGTTTCAAAATAGTCAATCCCTTCTTTCTATTTGAACCCCTTAGCAACGAAACGATTTTGAACTTATCCCTGACCCATCAGTTTTAATTTCCTCTTAACACCCACTTGCATCCTATGGTGGTACAATTAGGAGGCAAATCTACCAACTCCCAAGTGCCATTAGAGATTATGGAGTCCCTTTCACTCTTAACGACCTATTTCTAGTGCTTAGCTTCAGGGGAAGCCATAACATATCTATATGTCATAGAATCACCTTCTATATTGTAAGTGATAAGTTTTGGAGTAATCCTTAGACATAGGATGCCTCTTGCTCCTTCTCAATTCTATACACTTGCTTGATTCATTTAATCTAGAGTGACTTGAGGAGGTACCCCCCAAGGACATTGCGACTTCTACAACAGTAGACTTATCGCTAGTTGAAGTTGAATAGTCACCGCCATCTTCTTTGCCTGACTAGGGGCAGTCTATGACTCGCCTCTCATGATGGATGGAGTTCCTCTCCCTTAGGGTGGTGCACAGGTGCCCCGTGGGGGGAATGTATGCTCAGATGATCTCCACTTGTAAACCAGCAGCGACTGTGAAGATAGGGGTTAAGCCTCCAGGGTTTATGGACCAAGGTGAACTGGCGGGGTTTTTTTTCAAGGGAGGAACTAGCTTAGTCTTTAATCCCTTCAACACATGCCATCATTGCAAAATGCTCTTACGGCCATTCTTCTATCCTGAAAATAAAGTCCTACATGTCCCAAGACTTCTGTCTAGGGGTTTTATTGTTAGCTCTTTGAACCAGGGCATCTCATTTTTCGTTTTGAAGATAAGGATGACTTCTTCAAGGTGCTCTTATGCAGGAGCCTTTAAAATAAAGGGTCTTCTGTACAAGTTTTCCCCACTGGGAACCACTTCAATTTTTTATATGATCCAACGTTGATTCTGGTGTGGGTTGGTTTTCCACAACTCCCGTGAACTATTATATTGAGGACTTTGAAAGTCTATTGTTGGGAATTTTGGTAATGTGTTGTAGATTCATGAAGGGTCCATTGCCATGACGCAGACCCAGGAGGCGTTGCTCTGTGTGGAGCTGGATATCAAAAAACCCAGGCCAAAAAGAATATGGATTGGTTGTGATAGGGAGGGTTTCTGGCAGAAGGTAAATTTCCATAGAGTTTCTTCAATGTGCACGTTTTGTCATAAGTTGGGGCACTTGGTAGCCAAATGTAATAAGAAGAAAGTAAGGTTGAGAACCCAGAGAAGGATAAAGGGCATGTGGGTACAGATGATGATTGACAACAATTATGATTAAGGTACCAAAATGATTGGCAGGAAAAAGTGGCAGCTCCAACTCGGGTAGTGACCGCTTTGAGTCTCTCACAGAGGATGCAATTGTTAATGATGGGCATATTTCTCTGTGTGCTTAGGGAGAAACCGACACTCAGGCTAAGGGGGTGATCATATCTTTGCTTATTGCAACTTGGAATTGGCTAAACTGGTGGGGGAAAAGGGCGTTGTAGCGTCAGTAGATCGGGTCACTGAGGCTTCGAGGATGCAATTCCAACTAATGCCTGGGTACGTGCATGGCACTGTAGAGGCAGTTAATGAGGCGGAGAAGTGTCAGGCGGCTAAGGACGACCATCAGGGGGCAAGTGTTAGCAGATCACCAGAAGGGAAGTCCATCAGGGGGGGCATGGGTCCTCCCTCCGGCATCTTATGGAGAAAGACGATGCAGTTATATCTATTTCTGATCAAGCATGAAGAGGAAGGCGACGGTTGAGTCTCTAGCCCTTGGGGAAAATTTACTCATGCCTGATTTTGGTGATTGATAAGGAAGGTGCCATTGTGCTTGGGTGGCACATGTCCATGGAATTAGAACAAGGTCAAAGGTGAAAGCCGTTGGAGCGAGCGAAGGTTATTCGTTCTCATGACTTGCTCAACTCTTGTCTGGAACATTAGAGGTGTCTCCAATCTTGCCTCTAAGAGTGTTTCACAATATTGTTAACAACATCGTTCGTAGATCATAGGTATTTCTGAACCAAAATCTAAACTTTCTAAAGAGAGTCTTTGTGTCGCTCTCTTCATTGGCGATGCAGGAAATTCAGGGATGATTCCAAGATTTGGGTGTTCTGGCGTGCCCAGGACGATGGTAGTGTGGTGGCTTGGTCCCCAGTTTATCACTTTGGTTTGCAAAGTGTAACATCGGCTACGCTATATGTCACTATGGTGTACACGGCTTGTAACCAGAGGATCGTAGGGTTCTTTTCAAATGACTTAGCAACTTTCTCCCAATCATATTTCCAATGTTCCATGGTTGGTGGCCAGGGATTTCAACAATATCACACAGCCTTCGGAAAAGTCTGGAGGTGTTTTTCTAGTGTTTTGGATGGCAGAGTTTAATGATAACTGAAGCAGGTCTCTTTGATGCAGGCTATTTAGGCCCCTCTTTTACTTGGTCTAACAAGCGTACGAGCAATGCTCTAGTGAAAGCTCACCTAGATAGGGCTATGTATAATGCATCTTGCAGGGTTACCTGAAAACACCATTGTTCGACATCTTCGTCATGGAGCCTCTGATCACGCACCACTGTTGATCACTCCTATTGTAGATAAACTCCCAGAAGATTCATTTTCCAGATATGTGGTCTTGCATGAGACTTTCCTATCAGTTGTGGAACAAGCTTGGCATGGGATGAGAAGTGACGCATGACTCGTTTGCTACTTTTCTCTTGTCTCTCAGGTGGTGAAGCAGGTGCTACACATGTGTAATAGGGAGGTTTTTCGGAAGTGCACATCAAATTAATGTGGCAGAAGTACAGGTGGAATTGGCTGAGGGGCTTTTGATGAAGATCCTACTGAAGAAATAGAACAGCTTTGTTAGCTGCTCAAGTAGCTTCGACGGGCCCTCCTGAATGAAGAGAATCTATGGTGTCAGAAGGCTCGTATGGATTGGCTACAGAATGGAGACTGGAATACTGTATTTTTGTAATACCCCATATAAGAATATGGTAAATGGACTAAATCAGTAGACTACCAACAACTCGGACTAGTCTTTTCAGAGCTCGAGATGGAAATAACTCTGAAGTTAAGCTGCTTAGTTGGGAGTAGTCCCTGGATGGTGACCTTCTTGGGAAGTCTATCAAGTAGCACGGTTGTTGGGCCAGTTTTGTTGGGTCGTCACAAATGGTATCAGAGACTTGCCCAGCCAGAAGTGCAGGAATTAAGTACCACATAGGGAAAAGTGCTACTCTATGGGAGCCACCTCTTGAGGTCATAATGGCACAAAGTGCTACATAGTGGGAGCCACCTCTTGAGCCTGTGGGGGCCACCTCTAGAATGCTACCTGCCTGGGGTTTGATTGTGTGCTATGTGTGAGCATTGACGAGGACGTCCCTTATATAATAGGGGTAGACCCATATAAAAATATGTTAAATTGACTAAATTAGTAGACTACCAAATGAAATATTGTGGAAAAATTGCTATGAAGAAATCTAGAAGGGGGGGGGGGGGTTGAATAGATTCTCTAGATTTTAAAAATCACTCAATTAACTCTTTGAGAGATTGAATTAAGATTAAATATAAAGCTCACTCACAATTCTGAACAATTCAGACAAGCTAGATTGTGAAATACTAACGAGCCTATCAAGCATCTAGCGCAAAAGACAATCAAACCACAGAGACAGAAGATTTAGGGTGTTCGTTACATAATCGTGTATCCTACATCCACCATCCACACACACACAATTGTGGCTTATCTTGCCAGTTCAGAAAAGACACAAACGCCACACACACACTGAGATGCAGAGATCTCAGATGTAATCACACACACAAGAGATTGAGCACAAGGATTGCACCAACCTTACAAAACACCACAATAGACTGAGTTTGAAGTAAAGAACCATAATAAACAATTGAATTTCAAGTTGGAGATGTCTGGTTCGAATCTTCCGTTTCTGGTTCGATGGAGATCAGCTCTTCGCTTTAGCTCCAGGAAGAAGGCTCTGAAGATGGAAATCCTTCTTGATATGGATCATGCAAGATGCTCGAAGCTTCAATTCCTTCAGATCTGGAAGCAATTCTCCAGGATGAAGCCCTCTTCTAAAATCGCCTAGAATCTTTGGAGTTGGAAGATTTGATGTGTGTACGCCCAAGTGAAGTAGATAAGGATATTTATTTCCATGGGTCCACAAGTCTCTGGGATGTGGGGGCACAAAGATTCCCACTCAAAAAGCCTTAACCAAGTCATCCACATGTCCCCTGCATTTTGAGATCCGGAAAATATCCCGAAGTGTGTGGACACCACACAAGCATGTGTCGACACACAATGCACTAGCTTGAAACTGGGCTTCTGGGACAGTGGGTGAGTGTCGACACATAGGGTCCTGTTTCGACACCACTGCATGCTTCTTCAAAAACATGCTACTGGGAGGGACAGGGTGTCGACACACAAACCTTCTGTGTTGACACCACTTGATGCTTTTTCTTTAAAATTGCTGGATGCATGGATTGTGTCGACACCACTAGCATTACTGAGCATTCCTTGAGCTACACATGAGAAAATATGTTAAACATAATGAAGCATGATATCCACATATGTATGAATAATATTTGAACATCATCAAAACAAGAGATCCAACAATCTCCCCCGTTTTGATGATGGCAACTATGATTCATTAAACAAACTTGTTTTTTTCTCACACATGAGATTTTAAAACATCATTCACATTATTCCATGGCATACAAAATGACAATGACATCCAAATTTTTCATCACATCAATAAACACCATGTCATTCAATTTTCACTTAAAAAAGATCAAGCATACAAGCATAAAGTGTAATATGTAATCCCACAACCAAAATGTATATAGTAGTAGCATCCAATAGCATCCATTGCATACAAAAGAACCCTTCTCCCCCTTTGACATCATCAAAATAAATCAACCATCATGAAGATGGAGAGGAGAGGAGGAAGAGGTAGTAATATGCTTTCAATTGACTTCATCCTTGCTTCAAGAGCACTTAAATATGATCTCATTTGAGCTTGCATAGTAGTTAGCCTGATATGCAAAAGTTCTTCCATCCTCTGATGTTTTCATACATGTTTTCTTGGAAGACACTGAAGCTTTGAGTCATGGGTGGAGGAGCAGATGATGAGTTAGGAACTGTGCCATGCTGCCAGAAGTTTCTAAGCTCAGTCTGAAGATCTACTATCTTTTGATCAATATGTGCAGTGTGAGCCTTCATTCTCCATGTCTTCAACAAATGAGCAAATGATAGGCGGCACTTGGACACTTGACTCACAGCATCTTTTCCAGTTTGAATGCTTTGTTGAATGTTTTACAAAATAGTAGTCAAAATTGCTTGCAAATCAAACTGAAGACCTTGTAACTGAGTGGAAGCATCACCCAAGGTTCCAACTAACCTGTTGAACCTTCTAGTAGCATGCTCAGCCATTTTCTGTTGTCTCAAAAACTGTCCATTCACTATATTTCCAACCTTTGAATTAATCCGAAGTTCAAACGGGTAGACATTTCTTTCATGGATGAGTTGAGATTATCAAATTGAACATGGAGAAATTTATACAACTTAGGAGAACAGAGGATCCACCAGATGAAGTGGAGGCTGAGCTGTGATATTGTTTGAAAAAAGGTTGAAGGACAATTACATCAGAAGGAGGTGGAGATGCATGAGGAGTAGGTGAAACTGGTATCTCATGTGGAATTCAGGCTCACATGTGGCTATTCCACCGGATCAACCTGAGGAGCTTCAACATCGGAGCATGTTCTTCTTCTACATGCTCTGCTGGTGGTTCTACAACAGCCCTTTTAGCACCTGATCACCCTCAACTCTGAACTCATAAATTTTGCAAATGATGCAAACAATTAATATTGTTCTGAGGGATTTTTTGAACCTTTTCATTCAAAAATGAAACTCCAAAATGCTTGAAGACAACTGTCAGATGAGCAGCATATGGCAAAGATTTGTGAAAGTCTTTCCTAATTGTCTCAGACATGATTTGAGACATGATTAAATTCAAGTTCACTTTCACATTTTTCTTCATACAATACATAACAAATGCTGAATATCTATAAGCCTGTTCATTCCACCACCTTGAGGAGTTATGATGGTTTGTAAGAATGTGATGAATCAATCTGAGTGTAGGAGAAAAGTGATTGGTATTGAACCTTGTCACATGAGTTTGTCTGGAATCGTTCTTATCATGAGGTAGACCAGTGAGAAGAGTGTAGGCTTCATGAAGATTAAACTCATAATTGCAATAATCCTCACCAGAATTGGGAAAGTGAAATAATTTAGAGGCTAATTTAGGAGAGAGAAGAATTGAAACACCTTTAACTTTTGACTTCAACCCCTCTGTAGCATCCACAATGTTCAGATAAAATTCTTGACCCAATCTAGGATAGAAAGTTCTGAACTCAGAAATAAATTGCAACCATCCTTGAAACTCAAAGAAAGAGACAACCTAAGGGAATGCATCAACAAATGCTTGGTCAGATAACTCCACAGCCCTAGGTTTGAGAATGGATCTTCCTGCAGTGGCAGTCTAAGATGGGGTGACTACTGGAGTCCCGGATGTGTCAGAAGAAGACTTAGAGGATGAACCTTCTTCATCTGAGTCATTGGAATCAGGAAGTAGCTTCCATCTGGGGTATCTAGATGTCATAGGTGACTTGCCTTTGCCTTGTGGGGATGATCTTCCCCGCTTGGATGGAGTGCCAGACAGACCAGAATTTGCTTTCCTCTTGGACGGATCATGCCAGAACTTGCTTCTTCTTTCTGGTTAGGGTTCCTCGATGACCACTCCCCTTGCAGCCACCCTAGACTTGGCCCCTCTCTTGGGAGTTTGCTTGGGAGGCATGATGGAAGGAGAGGAAAGGAGAAGATGAGGCTTGGAGGTTGGAAGAGAAGTTCTAGAAATGCAGAGAATCGTTTCCTTGAGAGTTGGAGGAGGGAGAAGTTCAAATAGGTTGGGAAACTCAAAGAGGTAGGGTCGACCTAGGGGTTTGGGCATTTATAAATGGGTTCGACACCAAAAGAGAGAAGATACAATGATCCCCCAATCGATTTACCCTAAACTGGAACCAGCGGTTAGGCCTTGTGGTGTCGACACATAGCAGATGTGTGTCGACCTGACAGGGTATGGTGTCAACACATAGTGAGAGTGTGTCGACCTGACTGGACAAAAATTGTGGAATTTGTGAAAAAAAAATGAGAAGGAAAGTCTTTATTGTGATAAAAATAGTCAAAGAACAATTATTCAAGGATTTTTAATATGTTAAAGATTTCATGACTCATTTCCTATCATCATTCTTTTATAAATTCATTCGTTTGAGGGATATCATTCAAGATTTGATCATAAAAAAAATCGGAAGCATTTGGATGACAACCTTATTGAAATAAGGTACTCTCTTCAGTCAAAATTATTCTTTTACATCTTACTAAACCAAAGTAATGTGTTTTCTTCAAGATAAATACAAATTGTATTGAAGTTAAACACCTTTAAGAGATTTGATTTAGGTGTAAATTTTTCATTTGTTTGATTGAATTTTCTTTAAATTGAAACAATGAGCATTCAAATGTAGTAAATCTTTTTCACTCTAAGTACACATATTTTTTATACACGAGAGTCCCTGGTTACTAAAGATTTACCAATTATCCTGCCTCAAGGGATTAATGATAACCTTTTTACATAGAAATATACATTTATCAGATGCCAATATTTCCAGTTACTCAGTTAGCATGAAATTGAATATTTTGTTTTTATCCCTTAGAGCAGAGAAAACACAACACCTCATGACATGCGTAGCTCTTCATTCTTTTTATGAAGGTGTGCAGTTTCTCTGTGTATATGCCATTACTCTGCAAGAAAAATAATTTATTAATGAACATTAGGAGGTTGACACAACTTTAACCTTCATCAATCTCAAAAGAAATGTGTAAAGTCAATACCAATTTAACATTTTTCAACTAAAGAAATCAACTTACCTCAGTAGTTCAGAGAATAAAAGAATATTGACTAGAGAAGTATGTTATGATAATTAAGAATTCATTCTATGTTGTTTTTCAGAATAATTAAAGAGCATTTCATGAATTACATATTCATCAAATCACTGAATTAGATTTGGTTTGATGAGAGGAAAAAGTATTGAAACCTTTAGCTCCCCCTGAATTATTGATTTTATCAATTTTTATCAAAAATAAAGAAAGTCCTTCTTCAATCATAGAATTGTCAGATAATCAAATGAAATGAATGTGAATCAGATTGAAAGATTTGAGAATACCATGGAAATGATGCTATAGTATAGAAACTATGAAAGACTCACTTATAACTGAAGAATAGAGATTTAGTGTCGACACTACACTGGTTGTGTGTCGACCTGACAGCATTGCAAAAACTCACATTCTCTCAGCAAACCTGATCATCCATAGTGACTTATTCTCAAATACTCCAAGTGTAAATCTGATCCCCTTGAAACCATCTTTCAGAGCTCACTTTCACTTCCCAAGCAATAATACTCCCCCTCAACATGTGCATTAATGAACCAATATGACATTCAAATCAATACACTTAATTGTAGCATTCAACTTCAGCAAGCATCAATCAAACTCAAGCATGTTTCAAAATTCAAATACAGCCACAAAACAATTTTTTTTTCTTTCTAAATTTAATGATTCTTACACAAGGTAGATCATTGGTACTTGGCGGAGGATTTCTCTCAACACATAATGATAGCTTTCAGACAAGCATAACTTATCCTTCCACAAATGACCATTTGATATGCCACATAATCTTTGTATAAGAAATCAAGATGTTTTTCAGTTTTTATTCCAAGTTGCATATTCCAAGTTCCCTTCTTAAAGATGTAAATCTGTCTTCAGCCAATGGTTTTGTGAATATGTCTGTAATTTGTTTTTTAGTAGGGATGAATTCTAGTTCAATGTTCTTGTTTGCAACTTCATCCCCAAGAAAATGATGCCTAATTTCAATGTGCTTTGTTCTGGAGTGTTGAATTGGTTTTTTGGAAAGATTAATTGCACTAGTATTGTCACACATGATAGATGAACATCCAATATCAATATTATAGTGAGGTAATTGACTTTTAATCCACAACACTTGAGCTGCACAACTCCTTATAGCAACATATTCTACTTCTGCAGTGGAGAGTGCAACTTAGTGTTGCTTCTTAGATGCCCATGTTACCATGCAATTTCCCAAGAATTGACAATATCCACTAGTACTCTTCCTATCAAGTTTACACCCAGCATAATCAGCATCAGAATATGAAATCAAATCAGCATAACATCCAGCTGGTTACCATAACCCAATTCACAAGTACCACAGAGATATCTAAAATTCTCTTAACTGCAAGCAAGTGACTTTCCTTCGGACTAGACTGAAATCTAGCACAAAGACACACACTGAATTGAATATCTGGCCTACTTGCAGTAAGATACAAGAGAGATCCAATCATACCTCTGTATTGCTTTGCATCAACCAATTTACCTTTTCATCCTTGTTCAATTTGATGCTTGTACTCATGGAGTGGATGCTGGTTTGACTTGTTCAAAATGGAATCTTTGAGCAATTCATTGACATATTTGGCTTGATTGATAAAGAATCCATCCTCAAGTTGTTTGACCTGCAAACCAAGAAAGAATTGTAATTCTCCCATAAGACTCATTTCAAATTCATTGTGCATGTGATTAGAAATTCTTCACACAATGAAGGATTGGTGGAACCAAAAATAATATCATCCACATATACCTGAACTACAATGATATGATTGTCGACTGATTTTGTGAAAAGAGTTTGATCCACCTTAACTCTGGAATAATTCTTACTAACCAGAAAACTGCTCAATCTGTCATACCATGCTCTTGGAGCCTGTTTCAAACCATAAAGAGCTTTATGCAGTTTATAAACATGGTTAGGTTTATCATGATCTTCAAATCTAGGAGGTTGAGCAACAGACACTTCCTCTTTATGTAACCATTCAAAAAACAGTTTTCACATCCATTTGAAACAATTTGAAATTTCTGGAATATGCATATGCCAATAAAATTCTCACAGCTTCTAACCTAGCTACTGGTGCAAGGACTCCTCAAAATCAACTCCAAATTCCTGATTATATCATTTTGCAACAAGTCTAGCTTTATTTCTAACAACATTTCCTTCCTCATTCAATTTATTCCTAAAAACCCATCTAGTTCCAATTATTGAGATTTCAGGATTTCTGAGAACTAGACTCCAAATATTATTACTCTTGAATTGATTCAATTCATCATGCATTGCTTCTACCCAAGAATTATCTTTTAAAGCCTCTTCAAAGTTTTTCGGTTCCACTTAAGATATAAAAGCCATTTGATCTTGTTCAATGATATTTCTGAAATGAGACCTAGTATGAAACCTATCATTGACATTTTACAATATTCTCAAGTGGATTGTAGCAACTCGGAAAAAAAAATTTTAATAGTTAAAAATTTGAAATAATAATTTCTTTAAATCGAAATAATAGAAACATGCATACCATTATCATATGTACAAGAATACAAGGAAAATTCCTTAAAATTATAAATCAATCCCAGACATTATTCCTAAGTATTCCACGTAGAAATGCGTGCAACGAAAAATCCGATTGGCCAAGCGTAAGTCACAATGTGACTAATTATCTAAATTTAGAAACTAAGTTGGAAAACTGTTAACACGGAAAGATAACGCGCTCATAAATTAAATGAACATGTCGGAGAGACTTCCAACATCATAAAATGAATAGCCATTATTGGGTTTTGAACCAATGGACCTCTTATAGCCCATGAATAAATTCAAATAAGAAAATACAATAAAATCATAACTCTATTATTCCCTAATTAAAAAGGGAAAACCTATAAGATAATTCCAATAAACAATGGGCTTGGTAAATAGACCCATTAGAAATTAGTGGGCCAAAATAAGGATTTTAAAAATAAGAATAATGGGAAAATACCCTAAATTCGTAACTAAATTATTACCTAAATAGAAAAGAGGTATTTAATGCATTAAATAGGAAGTTTGAGTTAGAATTGGATTCCTAAACCTACCCTAATAGGTTGGCCACGAATTTAGCTCCCATCCTAACCCAAATAGGAAGTGGAAAGCTTGGGAAGAGGTTAGGAAAGGAGGAAATTCGGAATTAAATAGGAGTTAGAGTACTATTAGGAATTAGAAACATAACTAGCATAAATACACCTCTTAAACCCTCTTGGCCGACCCTAGTTCGTTGCCAAAGGTTCTTGGACGTGGAGAAGAGGCCAAGGAGGAGAGGATTTCGTGGGAGAAGAACCTTTCAAGCTCTCACCCCGTTCTTCAAGTTCTAGCCCTAGAAGAGGAAATCGAGTCAAGGTAGGCATTCTCACAGCTAAAATCCTATATTTCGTCTGTAGATTGTTCCATGCATCAGGAACAAAACCCTCAAGTTTATAATTTTCCATTGAGCCAATATTTTCTTCTTGAATTTAGAAGTTCTGCAACTTACATGACCCCGAACCCTCTTCTTAACTCTTGATCTCCTTGTATACTCAACCCCATGCTACGAGATTTTTATTGTAGGGATTGATGTATGTTAGGCATCTTTTGCCCCTAAAAGCCCTAAATTTCATCGAGCATGTTGATCGAATTTATCGATCTTTCTCTCTGTGTCATGTTCTGAATAACTTATTCTTGCTCATGTTCAAACCCTGTATGAACCATGCTCTCTCTCTAATTCCGATTTACTGAAGTACCCTTACATGTCTAGTTTAATTTGCAACTGGTTTCATGATTTTTCATCATGTATACAATTAGTTATGATTTTCTGAACGACCCTGTATCATTTTATTTCAAGTTGGTCTGCAATCCAATGTCTGGTCTGACTCCTGTCAGAGTCAGGCGCAGACCACCAGATCGCGACTGCCCGATATGTCGCCTTCTGGGGTCCGATTGCGGCAGCCTACCTGTCGCGATCAAGAAGGCGACAGGTAAGCCGTCGCGTTCCCAGTACCTGATTCGCAAGTCCTGTCACGACCCTTTCCTGCCCCTGTCGCGTTCACCAGGCCGTCGCGACAGTACCCATGTCGCGATCTGCCTACCCATGTCGCCATCCTCATTGGCCTATGTCGCCTTCTCAGTTTTTTGATGAAAGTCCATAAAACTGTTTTAAAAAGAATGGAGCTACATTGAATGATTTAAAATACATATTCATGACATCTTTTCTACCTACAATTTCATGACACATGCACACACTTGAAACCATCCAAATATGGCTTAATTGGCATGAACATGTGACATAATACGTCTGGTAATTTATGCAATTGAACTGCCTTACTTGTAAATGAACTTGTCCTCGATTTTCGCGTTGTTTTGAAACACCGATCTCGACGCTCCACTGTTCTAGAATTCCTCTAGAACGTGGAGCACTTGTTTCTATAATTTCCCTCTTTCTTGACTTGGACGAACTCTCTGTCGGATACTCCTTCCGCCGGACTAGTGAATCCTTGTTCAAGGCCTCCATAAGTCTCCCTGATCATGGATTCCTACATGCTCGACGAGCCGGTTGTACCCTAACACCTATGATACACTCTAGGGATCAGTAAGATCCAAACGGCCTTAGATTGTTCTCTCGCTCTTATCTTGAATCACGCCGAACCTCTGGACCTGTGCATAATGAGGCTAGCGGAAAGGTTGTGTTCCACCTGACTGCCAACACCGTACGCGCGTGTTGTGCAACTGTTACCATCACTCGTTACTCGACGTTTCATGTGCAATGACCATAAGATCTCATCTATACTGTACTCGCTCGTCTATCCACGTTCACTCTATTATCTCGTCTCTCTCGTCTATTCATCCAGTACTCTCTTGAGAATCGTTGAGCTGTTGTGGCTCCTATCGTTTGTACTATTTCATGACTGTCTAGCGCTATAATGCATACTGTGCAGGGCACAGAGAGTGTCCGAGGGGCTCCAATCTAGTCCTGGGGGCAGAGAGCCACCCGAAAATACCTGCAGGGGCTATTGACGGTGCTGACTATACTATCTTGGCTAGACATATGACTACTATCCTTTTAGTCTGAGGAGTTCAGACGTACTGTGATATTACTGTGCTATCACAAAACTGTTTTACATTAGTCTGAGGATTTCAGACGTAATGTACCATCGTGAAACGGCTACTGTCCCAAAGTGAGTATTGTCGTACTCTACTAGTGCACCGTTGTGCAACCATACACGCTATCTCGTTACACGCTATATCATTACACGCTATCTTGTTACACGCTATCTTGTTACACGCTATCTCGTTACACGCTATCTTGTTACACGCTATCTCGTTACACGCTCTTGTTACACGCTATCTCGTTACACACTATCTTGTCATACGCTCTACTTGCTCTACTTGATACTCGCTATCTTGAGTTACTATGTGCTATCGCGACTTGATCACATTCAAGTGCAATTTACTCTTTACATGACCATCTACTATCATCTCTTGTTGCTATACATGTCGCTTGCTATTCTTGACGATATCGTTACTTGCTATTGTTGTTTTCTATCGTGACTTGACTTTAGTCATCGTGCTATACTTGATTCATCTGTTATTTGAACCATGTTACTTGTGCTATTACTTTCTCGACTTTACATGACTCTCTCTATCATTAGTTACTCGGCCATTTAATGCATTAATTATTTTAAAGCCTGCTTGAGCCTGAGATTTAAGTCCTACTGGGCGTTATCGCTCACCCTTCGTTATTTGTTATTGTGTCTCAGGTAAGTCGGACAACGACGTTATACGCACCAATGGGACAAGACTAGAGTGATGAGTGACCCGGAGTCAAATGACGAAGTTACCCTAGTACAATTGGAGTCTAGTAGTTGTTGCTTTAGATTTCTTTTCAATGTAATGATGTCATTGAGCCTTATGTATTGGCTCCGAATTGTGGTTGTAATAGTCTTAGTGATTTTATAATGAAACGAAGAGTTATTTCAATTATTATTCATTAGATGCTCTGATGTTTGCGAAAGTATGCGCAATTGTCGTTACCATACTCGTTGTTCGCGTCTCCCTCCGATTTATTCCGCTGCTAAATTGGAGGGGCGTGACATGGATGATCTTTGAAATATCTAAAATTACCTCTTGTTGCTGTACTTACCTGGTCTGGTGTCGACTCAATGTTCTGTTGTGTCAACACAACTTCATGTTCATCAAGTTCTTCATTCTCCACTCATTGATCCAATTCTTGTACAAGAATGTCAGCATCTTCTTCTTGATTCCTACAAGAATCATGGTCAGTAGGTTTCTCACAAATTTCATCAAAAATGACATGGGGAGTTGCCTCCACAGTTTTTGATTCATAACTAAAAACCCTATATGACCTTGAATTCTCAGAATATCCTAGAAAAATGCCTACATCACTTTTCTTTTCAAATTTATCTAGATCATGCTTATCATTGTTATGAATGAGACTTTACTTCCAAAACTCTAAAATATGCAATGTGAGGCTTCTTACCTTTTAGGAGTTCATAGGAAGTTTTCTTAAGGACAGGTCTTACCATAACCCTGTTGAGAACAAACAAGAGGTGTTGACAGCTTTTGCCTAAATTTTCCTTGGAAGCTGACTTTCAATCAACAAGGTTCTAGCCATCTCCACCAATGACATATTCTTCCTTTCAACAATTCCATTCTGTTCAGGGGTCCTTGGAGAAGCAAATTTGTGATCAATTCCTTTATTCCTGCAAAAATAAAAAAACAAGTTATTGTCAAATTCTCCTCCATGATCAGTAAGAATGGAGTAGATTTTATTTGTTTTTACATTTTGAATTTTATTGACAAACTCTTTAAAGTTTTCCAATGTGTCACTCTTGTGAGACAGAAAATATACCCAGGTAAACCTAGAGAAATCATCCACAATCACAAACTCAAATCTATGTCCACTAAGACTGAGTGTCATAGTAGGACCAAATAAATACATATGTAACAATTCAAAGGGTTTGGAAGTGATTAAGGGTGCAACAGATTTGAATGATTTCCTAGTCTATTTACCTTGGGCACATGCAGCACATACAATTGCATTTTTCTTTTTCTTCATTTTTGGTAAACCATTCACAAGAGCATGTCTTAATAATTTATTCAAAACATTTTCACTAGCATGACCTAACATTCGATGCCACAATTGAAATAGATCATGGTGGCTAGCAACTAGACAAAGATTTTCATGTTGATGATCATTTAGGTCAACTAGATAAACTTTGTTAATCCTTTGACCAAGAAATTTTATTTTTCCAGAATCCTTTTCAAAAATTTCACATGATTCAGAATTAAAAATTACCTTAAGACCTCTATCACAAAGTTGATTGATGCTCAGTAGGTTATGATCAAGGCCTTCTACAAGCAAAACATTTTCAATAGAGCTTGAAGGATTCTTACCAATTCTTACAGTTCCAATGATTTGTCCTTTGTTTTTACCTCCAAAAATCACTTGTCCACCATCTTTTTCAGTTATTGTAGAAAATTTGTCCCTATCTCCAGTCATATGTCTTAAACAGCCACTGTCAAGGTACCATTTGTCTTTCTTGTGGGCTGTAAGACATTCCTGCAAAAAGAATTAGAAAGAAAATTTGGTACCTAAATTACTTTGGGTCCCATCAGTTTTCTCAACACCACAGCAAGTTGTTTTAGAATCCAGATTTGTTTCATTTTCTTGCATTTATTTTTAATCTGCATTTACCATCAGTATGGCCAGATTTCTTGCAGATTATGCATGCCATGATTCTTCGTGGTGTGAAATTTTTATTCTTTTTGACATGAGGATTAGATCCAACTAAAAAGTTGTTATTGTTCTTTGGATATGAAGTTGGTCTAACACTGGATTTCAAATTTTGTTGATTTTTACCTTGAATTCTTTCATGCTTGAATTGTGTTTTGGAGTTTTTGATTTGATTTTGATTTTAGGTTTTGAGTTTACTTGTGGTTTTTCTTTGATCCTTTTTTTGATTGACTATAAGAAGTACTTCCTTGGACAAATGAAGTTATCAAGGTTTGCCCAATTTTCTTCTTGTTCTCAAGCTGAAAACCTAAACCATGCTTGGTAGTGTTCATCTGAACTCCTAAAATAACATCTAGGTTTTCTTTGCCTTTGACAAATTTAGACAAAGTTTCTTTCTTATCATTCAGTTCTTTTTGGGCAGTTTTCAATTCCTATTGAATCACCTCTTTTTCTTTTTTGAGTTTTTCATTTTCATCTTTCAAATTTTGTTTTTCTTTTTCAGTGGACTAGCATCTTTCCTTAATGACATCAATCTGTTCATTCAAACATTGTTGTTCCTTTTTCATGTTAATGATTTCATCATTCAACAAATTTATTTGCTCAGATTTTTGTGGGTTATGCAATATGTGGTTAATATTCTTTTTCAAGATTTTATTTTCAGATTTCAGTTCACACAAATTTTCAAACAAAATAGCATATGCTTCCTCCCGATCATCAGTTGTGAAATCTTTAAAAGAAGAACTTACCTCACTGTTTTTCTTATGTCTAGCCATAAGACATGTCACTTCTTCCTCATCAGATCCACTTTCTTCCTACTCTTCATCATCCTCATCACTTCATGTGGCCAGCATTGCTCTTGTCTTCTTGAGCATTTGATTCTTCAATTTTTCTTTAGATCAGGACACTCCCCTCTCATGTGTCCTGGTTTCCTGCACTCATAACAAATAATGTCAGTCTTTTTGTTTATTTCCATCTTTTTATGAAAATCATTCTTCTTTGAAAAATCCTTTTTGATGAAAGGTTTAACTTACCTTTCCCTTTCTTTCTCAAGAACTTTTTGAATTGCCTTGTCAGTAAGGCCAATTCTTCATCATCCTCTTCATCAGAATACTCATCATTTTCATCAGATTGGTCAACAACAATTTTTGGACTAGATGAAGCTTTTAAATCAATAAGTTTCTTAGATGAAATTACAGATGCATTTCTTTTCAAGTTAATTTCATATGTCATTAGTGAACCTATTAGCTCATCTAATTGCATGGTTGACAAGTTCTTTGAATCTTCAATTACTGTGGCCTTTGTATGCCAAGCTAAAGGAAGTGACCTAAGAACCTTCCTAACAAGATCACTATTTGAATAATCCTTTCCTAAGCCTCGAAGACCATTCACAATGAGCATAAATCTGGCAAACATCTCAGAGATAGTCTCATCACTCTTCATTCTAAACATTTCATACTCTAAGACTAAGATACTTCCCTTGGTTTCCCTTACCTCAAAGGTTCCTTCATAGATGAGCTGGAGCTTATCCCACATCGCCTTAGCAGACTTACATGAAGATACTCTGGAGTACTCTTTGGGGTGAATGGCACACTGCATCATGTTCATGGCACTCCAGTTGAGGGTGGATTTCTTGATCTGATCCTTGGTCCATAGATCTTTATCTTCAGGGAGTTCAGCAGGTCCCTTGTCAACAATCTTCCAGAGCTCATAGTCTTGAGCTCTTAAGAACACCTACATCCTATTTTTCCAATAGGCATAATCAGATCCATAAAAAAAAGGAGGCCTAGAAACTGAATGACCCTCAGCCATAAATCCCTTGGTGATTTCCATAGCAACAGACTCCTGATCGCTAGATCAAACACTTAAAGTGCAACGAGAACCTGCTCTGATACCAAATGAAATATTGTGGAAAAATTACTATGAAGAAATCTAGAAGAGGGGGGGGGTTGAATAGATTTCTCTGGATTTTAAAAATCACTTGATTAAACTCTTTGAGAGATTGAATTAAGACTTAAATCTAAAGGTCACTCACAATTCTGAACAATTCAGACAGGTTAGATGGTGAAATACTAACGAGCCTATCAAGCATCTAGCGAAAAAGACAATCAAACCACAGAGACAAGAAGATTTAGGGTGGTTCGGATTACACAATCGTGTATCCTATATCCACCATCCACACACACACACAATTGTGGCTTATCTTGCCAGTTTAGAAAAGACACAAAACACCACACACACTCTGAGATGCAGAGATCTCATATCTAACCACACACAGAAGAGATTGAGCACAAGGATTGCACCAACCTCACAAAACACACACAATATAGTGAGTTTGAAGTAAAGAACCAGACTAAACAATTGAATTCCACGTTGGAGATGTCTGGTTCGAATCTCCCTGTTTCTGGTTCAAGATGGGAGATCAGCTCTTCGGCTTTAGCTCCAGGAAGAAGGCTCTGAAGACTGGAAATCCTTCTTGAGATGGATCATCCAAGATGCTCGAAGCTTCAATTCCTTCAGATCTGGAAGCAATTCTCTAGGATGAAGCCCTCTTCTAAAATCACCTAGAAATCTCTGGAGTTGGAAGAACTGATGTGTGTTGTGCCCAAGTGAAGTGGATAAGGGATATTTATAGTCCCATGGGTCCACAAGATCTCTTGGGATTTGGGGGCACAAAGATTCCCGCTCAAAAAGCCTTAACCAAAGTCATCCATGTGTCCCTGCATTTTAGATCCGGAAAAATATCCGAAGTGTGTCGACACCACACAAGCATGTGTCGACACACAATGCACTGGCTTGAAACTGGGCTTCTGGGACAGTGGGTGAGTGTCGACACACAAGGGTCCTGTGTCGACACCACTAGATGCTTCTTCAAAAAACATGCTACTGGGAAGGATAGGGTGTCGACACACAAGCCTTCTGTATCGACACCACTGGATGCTTTTTCCTTTACAAATTGCTAGATGCATGGATTGTGTCGACACTACTGGAGTTGTGTAAACACCACTGTCATTACTTGAGCATTCCTTTGAGCTACACATGGAAAAATATTGTTAAATATAAATGAAGCATGATATCCACATATGTATGAATCATATTTGAACATCATCAAAACAAGAGATCCAACACCAACAACTCAGACTATTCATTTTCAGAGCTCGAGATGGAAAAACTCTGAAGTTAAGCATGCTCAGTTGGGAGTAGTCCCAAGATGGGTGACCTTCTTGGGAAGTCTACGAACTAGCACGGTTGTTGGGCCAATTTGATGGTTGGGTTGTCACAATTTTATCAAGCTATGGTGAGGACCAACTGAAGTAGAAACTACATTCATAGACTTCGGATAGATGGTTCGGACTTGTGTGAAGATCAAGCTGTTCTTAAAGATGCTACTTATTCGTTCTTCCAGAAATTGCTAACTTCATAATCGGTCTGTGTGAATAGGATCTACTTCAAGCAATTCTTCAGCTAATATGATCAGATGATCAAAATATCTCCTTGTGTGTGATTCCTCCCATTCAGGAGGTGAAGGCGCGGTGTGGGGAATGAATGGGAGAGGTGCTCCAGGGCCAGATGGTTTTACGGGCTCCTTTTATACCTCCTTCTGGAACATTGTTTCTGATGATCTCGTCAGGGCAGGTGCTACCAGCTCCTAATTGCCTTGGTCCCCAAGATGAAGGTCCCTCAAACTTTTGGGTTACTTTATCCCGCGGGTGCTACCAGCTCCTAATTGCCTTGGTCCCTAAGATGAAGGTCCCTCAAACTTTTGGTAATTTCAGACCGGTGAGTCTATGTAACTTTTATTTCAAAATTATATCTGGAGTTTTTTGTGATCGCTTTACTCCTATCCATCCTGTGATTATTTTTGAAGAACAAGGTGCTTTTGTCAAAGGTCGTTTAATACTTGATAATATGTCTATCTCCAGACACATGATGAGGGATTTCTGGAGGAAGGTCAGAGGAAACAATGTCAATTTTAAACTGGATATGATGAAAGCCTACGATAGAGTGGAGTGGGAATTCCTTTTTAGTGTGTTGAGAAATTTGGTTTTTCATCTAGGTTCGTGTCCTTCATGGGCATGCTGGTTTGCAACTACTGGTTTTGTGTGATGTTCAATGGCAATTAGTTTGTTTCTTTAACTCTACAAGAGGGTTGAGATAGGGCGACCCACTGATGCCTGCACTATTTATAATGGAAAAAGTTCTTAGCAGGGGTCTTTGGCTATTGTTCTCTTATGGGATCCTAGCCCCATTTAAAGGTCCTCGTGGTCGTGTGAATGTGTTCCACATCTCCTGTATGCAGATGATACTCTATTTTTTATGAATGGCCTAACTCATTATATCGGAAGGTTACTTCAGTTTCTAGTTAGTTATGAGAATTCATCCGGTCAAAGATCAATGTCAATAAGAGTTGCTTTGTTATTTCTAAAAAAGTTTCAATCTCTAGTGTGCACCACATCATGGCTGTTATTGGTTTTAAACGACAGTAGGGGGTTTTCTCTTACCTGGGAATCCTGATCAAAGCTGGGAGAGGTTTGGTATCTGACTATAAATATATTCTAGATAAGGTGAACAATTCTCTGGCTACTTGGAAATCTAAATTGTTGTCGCAAGCTGGGAGAAATATTTTGATTAATTCAGTCCTGTGTTGGATCCCAATTTATCTGGTCGTAGCTGTGTGTCTCCCAAAGTATATCATATATCACGTTGAACGTGCTTGTGCCTCTTTTTTCTGGGGTGGCGCTAAAGAAGTACAGCAACATCATTGGGTTTCTTGGGCTAATATTCAATGCCTAAAGGTGGAAGGTGGCCTTAGGGTCCGAAGTCTATTGTGTAACGACCTGACCTCCCAGACCCCCGCCAGGGACCCCCGAAGGTCGTGCCACCACCCACAGATCTGAAGACCTGGAAGGGTTAGAATTTAGTCCAGTCAGATAAGAAATGAATTCAAATAACTATAACAAGAAAGACTGTACATTAATAAAGAAATTAAGTACAACATGTCCCAAATAAAAGTACAGGTACAGAAAGAAGGCGCAGTCCTTAAGGGGCATACCCTGAGGACTTGCAAGAAGGCCATTCTCAACTCACGGTACAAAGAGCTCTCACGCTCACAACTCACACTGCTGGTAACGCACGGCGAACAAGCCGCCACCACGACCGTCCGACAACGAATTCCTGTGATAGCGAGTCCCTACCTGGAGAGAGTAGGGAGGTGAGCCTCGCGAACAAGGCTCAGTAGGGAGAACCAGTCCCTTACCAGCCAGAGTAGCAGGAACTCGAACAAAGTGGAAGCAAAACTACTCTACAAAGCAGTAAAGCGGGAAACACCTACCACAGAGTACTACAAAGTAGCAGAAGCAGAGAAAACGCCTCGACCACAACCCGGGTCAGGCCAAAGACGACTCCTGCAGAACCAGCGGAGTCAAACACATGCGGAAGCAACTAGAGCAATGCCACGACCCACACCCAGGGTCGGGCTAGAGCAACACAATGCGGAAGCACTCTCGGCACACACCCACCGAGACAGAGAATCTCACAAAACACCGGAGCGACCACGTGAGACCAGAGTCTCACAACACAAGCACCAACATTCCGGACCTCCACGAGGTCGGGAAGGAACAACCAGGTGTCACCACGAGAGACACCGAGCAACCATGTGAGAAGCAACGTCTCACCACAGGCACGGCCACATCAGACCTCAACAAGGTCGAGGGCTTACAAGCAGAACCACCCTGCACCTCGGACACTCCATGAGGTTAGGGAAATACACACTTTGGTGCCACCACAGACGGCACCAAGGAACGGGTTATTGAAACAACAGTCGGGTGCCTACCCTAGGCACCCCGAGAGAACCCTAGAGCAGAAACTACTAAACACGGCCCACGAGGCCAAACCAACCAAGCCCACGGAACTAGACACGGCTAGGCTTCAACCACCGTGCACGCTAGGGCGACGAGAAACCCAATCTCGGAACCAGCGTGAAACACCGTCACAGTAAGAGCAACCAAGCCACTGCCACAAGTGCCTTAGTCTAGGTCTCCCCTCCCGTCGGAGTGAGACGCATGGACTAAGCAACCACAAACACAACCACCGCAGTCCGGACGAACTGCGGCCCCACGCCTGACCTCCCTACGTGGCTCCAGAACCAACGCAGAGCGAGGCAGTGAGAAGGACTAGCTGGTCTGCACCGAACGAGCACCACACAACCTCGGCATCCTAGACCCAGCTAAGAGAGCTTCACAAACGACTCCACGCCGCTGTCCCCACCATTTTCCCCTCCTGCTCCAAGTCTGAGACTTGAGCACGCCCGCCGCCCGAAGAACTCCCTCAACAGACGCGCAGGGCTAGGGGTCCTAGGTAACGGTAACAACCTGTCTCATGGACAAGCCCTCAAGTGTCGAGCACCGGGTGAAAGAGAACACTGGCGTGGCAACCACCATAGAAACAACACAGCTGGCTTGCAACTAAGACAAGCCCAGCTGGCACAGGCACGCACGGCACCCCTTCTGGGAACAACCACCAGAAGGGTCGTCGGCCAACGCCGGCACACACGGCATGACCCGAGAACCCAGAACACCATTAGGCAGAACAGAAACCAAGCAACCAGAACGCGACCATAGGTGCGTCGCCTTCTAAGAAAGAAGGCAACGGCCAACCTATCGCCAACAGGTCGCGCCGAACAGGGTGCCGCCTTCTGACCTGAATGCGACGTGTCGAACCGTCGGGTTCAGCATCAGAAGGCCAGACCCCAAGAGTGGCCACCGGCCCGCAGCTAAACGGCACAGAAACAAGAAGGCGACACAGATAGCGTCGCAACCCAAAAGCGGAACGCGACGAGGATCCTGCCGTAACCAGAAAGCGACACACAGGGTGTCGCCTTCAGATTCAGAACGCGACGTATTGAACCATCGCGTTCCTCATCTGAAGGCAGGGCCTTTGGGGCAGAACCACCCCAAATCCCACACCCCAAAGGGCCACAAGGCCATGGCCCACACAGGAGTGCTGGCCTCGTGCCAAGTTGGAGATACCTCCCTCTAAACACTTGGACACGAGCCATCCTCCACCACAATCAGAACCCGAACAATAAAGAGCAGAGAGGAACGGGACGGACAACCTGTCGCCACCAGAAGGCGACAGGTTGAAGGTTGCCTTCTGTCTGGTGTGGAGATAGCTAACCTATCGCGACCCCAGACAGAAGCCCGAACTGAGCATTAGGGCCATCCCATGGCCCCCAAGCCACAAAACTACCTACAAATGAAAGGGGGAGGGGAGCATACCACGAAAGCAATTAAAAGAGGCCTCGAGGGGCAACACACCACCTCTCCTCGCCCACACACAACATGCACGAAGCTTAAACACATGGAAGGAGCACCACCGGCAAGCATCCGCCCGTGCAAAACATAAGAGCACTACGAGCACGGGGCGGATCGCTCCAAAACAAGCTCCATCCACACCAACAAGTAAGAGAGAAAGAGATCCCTACCGAAAAGGAAGAACCAAACCCACAAGGGGCCTTCACAACGGCACGGCCACCTCCTCCTCGCTCCACGCCGCTCCGCCACGAGCTTGCCGGCGACTCCACCATGCCCAAGCCGCCGGAGGAAGAAGGGGAGGCTTCCCCACCTCGGAGAGGAGAAGGGAAGGAGAAAGGAAAGAAAAGAAAAGAAAGAGGTGCCTGCCAGGCTTAAGGCCTCGGAACTGTGGTCGCGACAAGATGTCTGTCGCGTTCTCAACCAGAACGCGACGCCCACATCGTCGCCTTCCCAAAAGTTCCTGACAGGTCTCCTGCCATGCAGACAGCCTCCAGACCACATGTCACACACGTAGACAACTCAGGTGAACGTGACAGCTGGCAAGTCGCCTTCACACCTATGCTGCGGACACAGGGCGCACCAGCCAACAGACAACGGGAATGCAACACAAGGGCCGTCGCCTTCTCAACTGGAAGGCGACAGGGAACATGTCGCGTTCAGAACGCGACACCCCGATCCGTCGCGATCCCAAGGACAACACCAAGGAAGCCAAAACCCGGACTATTACATATTGCATGTTCAAATTTCCCTTACTTCCAAGCTCATCTGGAATGTGATCCATGGTGACTCTCTTTGGTCAATGTATGTGAGGAGCAGATTTTTGAAATCTCCTTTCTTTGACTGCACCAAAGCTTTCCCTGCAGGTGTGTCTAAGGACGTTTTTAATTCTGCAAAGAGCCTTATATCGGCCAAGTCGAGATGGATATTGGGGAATGGGGAATCAATTGGTATCTTAACTCATAGGTGGATTGGCAATGTGCCTCTTCTGACCTTGCTTCCTGCCAATGGCTCTTACCCTCAAGCTTCTGTGAAGGAAGTGGTGGGGCAGTTTGATTACCCACTCCATAGTTTTGCTTTGATTAAAAACATTGTTGACAAAATTAACCTAACTCCTATCCCGGATGTTTGTGTTTAGATGGCGGAAATGAATGGCGTCTTCACTATAAGGTCTACCTTTCATGTAATCAGACCACAAGGTGTATACCGATCTGTGCTAGGAAAGGTTCGGTTGCCTACTTCAATCCTTGTGCGTCTATGTTCTTCTGGAGGTTATTTAATTGAGCATTGTCAATAGATGACTGGATTATGGAATGTGGTATCCAACTAGCTTCATCTTGTTCTTGTTGCAGGTCTCCTTCTGTGGAAGACAAAGATCACTTATTTATTTCTAGTCAATTGGTTAAGGCGCTTTGAAGCTGGGTGACACCGCTTCTAGATAATTGTAGGATCAAATGAGCAGGGTGAATAGATCTAGAAGGGGGGGGGGGGGTTGAATAGATCTAACAGCAATCACAGCAGAAGCTTGAGTAATTTACAAATTACTTCAGATTGTAACACAATTAAGTGAAAACTCATATTGATCTGATGTGAGTGTGAGCAGTGGATGTGTGAGACAATTAGACAAATAGTGTGTGAGTGATCCCTATGCATACATCTATCGAAGAGACAATTAAACAAACCACAATGCACAAATATTTTTAAGGTGGTTTGGAGATCACAATAAGTGATTCCTACATCCACCCCTCACCACTATGAGGATTAAACCACACACTATCTTGTAAAAGAGATAAACACACACACACACACACTTACGAGCACGACGGCTGATTCCACACACTTGAGCAAACCACTGAAGGCACACACACACGATCAGACACACTCTCTCATAGAGATTAATCTGCACAGAATGCTTGTGCAAATCAATCAACTCTCAGAAACACACACACATATGAAGAACCTTTGCTTGTGCTCTCCTCTGTTAGAGAACATTTGGACTTCAATGAAATTCGAAGATTTGGACACTTCTCCTCTGAGATTGGATCTCCAAGTTAGGAAGAAGAATGATGGATTCACCAGCTTCTTCTCTTCTTCTTCTTCTTCTTCTTCTTGTTCTTGGCGGTGCTGCTCTGCTCCTCTTTTTGGGCTCTGTGTTTTCCCCCTCCTATCCACACACCTATGTTTTTCGGCCGCTTCTAGACACTTTTCCTTTTTAGCCACGCACATTTCACAAAGGACAATGGCCTATTTATACCCAAATGTCCAAACCTCATACTTAGGGTTGCGTGTACCCAGAACCCCTTAAATGACACGTGCACATGACATGATGTCCTACATAGAAGGCATCTTTAAGTGTTCAAAGAAAAAGTTAATCGATGTTATAACATGAAGCAATCGATGTGCAGAAAATTGATGTTTAAATATGAGGTAATCGATGTCTAACATGAGGTAATCGATGTGTAGACAATCGATGTTTAAACAGGAAGCAATCGATGCCTGCCATGTGATAATCGATGTTTTATTGACTGCCAAAGAGTCGATTGTCATAACAACGACTGTCATAATAATAACATGAATATACAAAGCTCATGGCTTCGACTAACCAAGTGTAAAAGAGAACATCCGAAGACACACTGTCAAAATGGTCTTCATAAGTCGAAGTGACTTCATCATATCCGAAGATTAGCTTCATATATGACGAAATTCCACTTCGTCATATCCGAAGTCCAGCTTTGTATATGACGAAGTTCCACTTCATCATATCGAAGTCCAGCATCGTATATAATGAAGTTACACTTCGTCTGATAAAGAAGAAATGAATACATCCAAAGTCACAATGACAAATGTGTCTTGATCAGTCGAAGTGACTTCGTCATATCTGAAGCTTAGCTTCGTGTATGACGAAATCCGAAGTCTAACTTCGTATATGACGAAGTTCTGCTTCGACTGACAAAGAACAAAATAGAACATCTTAAGTTACACTGTTAAATATATCATGATCAGTCGAAGTGACTTCGTCATATCCAAAGCTTAGCTTCGTATATGACGAACACTTCGTCATATCCGAAGTCCACCTTCGTATATGAAGAAGTTCTACTTCGACTAACAGAGAACAAAATTGTACATCCGATGTCTGTGCTTCAACTGACTATGGCCAAAAGTGAACATCTAATGTTCATTTTAGCAAGATTGCAATGTGGCCAGTCAATCTATGAATTGCAAACATGAATCAAATGATATGCAACATAAAAGCACTTAAGTACATTAATAAACCAATGATATTATGATGACAACAAGATTAGCCATGATTATGTCAGCATCAAAACTTATCAAATCAATCATCATCAAAAAAATAATTATGGTTATTCACATAACCATAACACAACGTTCTCCCCCTTTTTAATGATGACAAAACATTTACAGTAATTTCAACCTGAAATTTCTCCCCCTTTGACAACAGAAAAAAGACAATCTCTCTCCCTTATATAAGGACAAGTATAGTCACTCTCTTGACAAAATCACTCTCCCCCTGTGATGATACCAAAGATGAAAGCAGACAAATGTGATATCAAAGGCCATCAAAGGATGGAGATCAAAGAATGAGTGACAAGAAAGAGATTAAAGAGAGGAAGTGGGAGATGAATGAATCAGAGATGATTAGAATCACTGAGATCTTAGATATTAAAATATGAGAGAGAAGTTATTGTGTCTTATGATTGTGCAACAGAGTTTAATAGCAAAGATACATTCAATCATAGCATATGTCAAAGTTTTAAGGATCTAAATACATTTAAAAAGATGAAGCAAATGTGATTGAAGGTGACCTATATGAGTTGACAAAAGTGTTTATCACATGAATTTAGTAGCTAAACATTTAACACAATGTAGAATAATAACTCTAAACTCAATTATCATGAACTTCATCTAGGTCAATGCACATGTTGTTCTTTTCTATACTTTGAATTTTGCTTTCTGTTTTTTTTTGAGAGAGAATATACTAATAAATTGGTTAAATCACACCTTCAGTGAAAGAGGTCACGTTTACTCAATGCAATAGCCCTTGATTACTCAGTGGTGTAACTTTCATTATCTTATACAGACTTGAAAAATATATTATCACTTTTGACGCAAGCCAAGACACTTGTTTAGGTGAATTGAGTCCGTTACTCAGTGATTGAATGAAATTTTCATTACTATATTTATATCTCTCTATTTTTCTGAACACTTCTTTTTGAAAATATTTTCAGGAACAAATACTCATATTGATCAGAATAGGCATGATCATGAGTAAAGAAAGATTATTCTTAACATGTGTCAAAGATAAAGCTTCAAAACATACACATGTTAAACACTAATGTTACTCATGTGCCTATAAGTGTTTTGCAACTCAGTTTAAATGAGATTAGCATTAAAATTTGACATTAACTTATTTTTAGATTGTATCTTTAAGACTAAACCGAGTGCACAATTATTTTAGTTTTTATGTGTGAAATCTCTCATACAAGAATGTCATAAAAACTCATTGATTCAAATGGTTGGGAATCAAAATAGATAAAGATTGTTATAAAGACTCCCCCTATCATGTAGCTCCCCTTCACAAGGTGAGTAAAAGATTTGAATAACAGAGTGCCAATGCACATGCAGAAATTTATTAACAACAAGAAGAGGGCTTTTTATTTGCTAGAAGAAATGAAAGAAATCAAGACTTTGGAAATTTACACTAGCCAAGCTCTCTCCTTAAGAATGAGAATCTGTTTTCTGAGAGAGGCTTGGTGAAGATATCTGCAATCTATTTTTCAGTGTCAATAAAATGAAGTTCAAAAGATTTCTTAGCAACCTCATCTCTTAAGAAATTGTGTCTTATGTCAATGTGTTTTGTTCGTGAATGCTGAATTGGGTTCTTATAAAGATTGATTGCACTAGTGTTGTCACATAAAATAGGATTACAACCCAATTTGTAATTATAGTCTAGGAGTTGGTGTTTTACCCAAAGAATTTCAGTGCCACAACAACCAGCTGCAATGTATTTCTACAGTGGATAGAGCTACTGAATGTTGCTTTTTGGAAGCCCAAGACATTAGACATCCACCTAGATATAAACACAAATCACTAGTACTTTTTCTATCAAGTTTGCAACCAGCATAATTAGCATCACAGTAAGCAATTAAATTCAGTTGGCAACCAACAAGATGCCAGATTCCAAGATCACATGTTCTAACAAGATATTTAAAAATTCTTTTAACAACTAACATGTGACATTCCTTAGGATTGACTTGAAATCTAGCACACAAGCACACACTGAATTGAATATCTGGCCTAGAATTTGTATGGTAGAGTAGAGATCCAATCATACCTCTATAAGTCTTGGGATTTACTGACTTACCTGATGAATTCTCCTATAATCATACGTTTATGGCCATTGGTGTGCTTGAAGGTTTGAGGTGTAGATAGTCAAACTTTTTCAGGAGCTCTTTCACATATTTGGTTTGACTGACAAATATTCCTTCATTTGTTTGACATACCTGCAATCCCAAAAAGAATTGTAATTCACCCATCAAACTCATTTCAAATTTAGTTTGCATATGGTTAGCGAATTTAGTACACAATTCTTTATTTGTAGATCCAAAGATTATATCATCAACATAGATTTGAACAACAATGATTTGATTGTTGACAATTTTTGTAAATAAAGTTTGATCTACATTGCTTCTTGTATATCCTTTATTCAGAAGAAAAGAACTCAAGCAGTCATACCAAGCCCTTCGAGCTTGCTTAAGACCGTAAAGAGCTTTATTGAGTTTAAAAACATGATCATGATATTTTTCATTTTCAAAACCCAGAGGTTGACCCAAAAAACATTTTCTTTAATGATTTCATTCAAGAAAGCACTTTTGACATCCATTTGATAGAGTTTAAATTTCATGGATGATGCAAAAGCAAGAAAGATTCTTACAACTTCTAGTCTAGCTGCAAGGGCATATGATTCTTCAAAGTCAATACCAAAGTCTTGATTGTACCCCTTTGCAATTAGTCTAGCTTCATTTCTAACGACTTGCCCATCTTCATTCAATTTATTTTGGAAGACCCATCTAGTGCCAATGATAGACTGGTCACTAGGCTTTGGTACTAATTCCCACACATTGTTTCTATCAAATTAATGAAGTTCTTCATGCATTGCATTGATCCAATCTTCACTGGTTAGAGCTTCAGAAAAGACTTAGGTTCAATTTGGGAAAGTAGTGCCAAACGGTCTTCATTTATTTCATTATGAAAAGATGATCTAGTTCTAACTCTATCTTGCAAGTTACCAACTACATTCTCAATAGGATGATCTTTTAAAAGTCTGGGTTCAGAAATTACCTCTTGAGTTTCATTCAGTTCTAGAACAATATTACCTAATCCACTTGTGGTAGGTGCTAGATTGTTCAAATTTTCAGAGGCTCCTTTATGCTCCTCAACAGTTGGTGAAGATTCAATAATAAGATCATCTTCTTCTACATTTTGTAGAGTCCTGCAAGAAGTAGAACCATCAGAATTATGAGAGCTTTCATGAAAGACTACATGTGGGGATTTTTCCACAATTTTATTCTTTAGAATGTAGACTCCACATGCTCTAGATTTTTTAGAATAATCAAGAAAAATAGCTTCAACACTCAGCATCAAATTTATCAAGGTTTCTTTATTGTTGTTATGTACAAAACATTTGCAACCAAAAATCTTAAAGTAAGACAAGGTGGGTTTTTTATTTTCCAAGAGTTCATAGGGGGTTTTCTAATTTGTGGTCTGACCAGTGCTCTATTCAAAATATGATTTGTTGTATTCATAGATTCCGCCCAAAAGGATTTGGGCAGTTTGCTTTCCAAGTGCATGGATCTAGCCATTTCCACAAGAGTTCTATTCTTTCTTTCCATAACTCCATTTTGTTTTGGAGTTCTTGGAGAAGAGAATTTGTGAAAAATGCTCAACTCAACACATAAATCAGAAAATGTCTTATTTTCAAATTCACCACCATGATCAGTCAAAATAGACTTTATTTTGTGTGAAAATCCCATTAAGGCAGTGTTATAGAATTTCTTGAATTCTTGACAGATTTCACTTTTGTGGGATAGAAAGATAACCCAAGTATATCTAGTAAAATCATCAATGATGACAAATCCATAATGTTTGCCACTAAGACTGAGAATTCTTGTTGGCCCAAAAAGGTCTATATGAAGTAATTCTAGTGGCTTAGTAGTGAGTACATCATTGAAAATCTTAAAAGATTTCCTGGCTTGTTTTCCTTGAGCACATATCCCACTAACTTGATTTTCAACATTAGGAAAAGATTGAAAAGTCCTTTAACCAGATTTAGCCTTATGAGTTTATTCACGGTGTTGAAACTTGCATGACCAAGTCTCTTATGCCATGTCTATGCAATTTTATTTTTATTAGCAACTAAACAGATGTTTTCATCAAAAAACTTTGTCAAGATTTATCAAGTAAACATTGTTCTCTCTTTTTCCAAAGAAGATTATTTTTTCAGATAAGGAGTCAATTATTTTGCAAGAGCTTGACTCAAAAACAACTTTGTGACCTTTGTCACACAATTGACTAATGCTCAATAAATTGTAATAAAAACCATCAACTAACAAAATATTTTCAATTGAGTTTGAGGAGGATTTCCCAACCTTTCCAAATCCAATTATTTTCCCTTTATTTTTAACTCTAAATGTGACAGATCCTCCTCCCTTTTCAATCAGACATGTGAACCTTGTTCTGTCTCCAGTCATGTACCATGAACACTCACTATTAAGAAACCACACATTTGAGCTGGGTGCATGACCTTCCTGCACATATCAAATCAGAGGAGAAAAGATTTTGGTACCCAAACATTGTTGGGACCATTAGTTTGATTGAGCAAAAATAACAAATCTTTCCTAACCCACATTTGAGTCATTTTTGTTTTGGGTTTCAACTCTAAAATGACTTATCTTTTTGGCAATTTAATATTATGATTTGAAATGTAAACACGAGTGTTTTTCCTTTCATAGGCAAGGAATTATGCATTTTGGTATGATTATTCATGTATGGAAATCCATACCAAAAGTTATGGTGATATCTTGGAAAACATGGATAGAATGAATTGTGAGTTATATCAATGAGGACTGTGGTTGTCACACCCCCAATTTTTATTTTAACCGTGGAATAAAGCACGATCCCACCAAAAAAATATTGTATTAGACACAACGAACAAGCAAGCATTTAGAAGCTATAGACCAATAGCTTTTACAAATATGGCCCACAATGTAATAATCAAATTTTCTTCCTTTATTTATCAAAACGAATATTACAACCTCCAATGTCAAATGAAACACTCCTTGCTCACCAATCTATCTATCTCTCAAAGAAAAGGGAAATTACATTCATGACCAATCTAAATAAAAATATGGATGGACTCTCTAAGTGTACTCCACGCTCGACGCACAAGTCCCATCATTTAGCTTTACCTTCACTACCTGAAATGTTAAAGAGAGTAGGTATGAGCACACTCGCCCAGTAGGATTTACATCTTCCAGCAATGATATAAGTATTTAATAGTTTAAAAGCTAGAAGTTATGAACATGCTATGTACAATGCAATTAAAATGGCGGTAGTAACACGTGTGCAGTGTATCCTGCAAGATTGTGAGATCAAGAGATGTAAAGATCAATCTAGCAATAATGTTGTATTCAAGAGTTCAAGATATTGTGAACAATGATCTAGCAAGATGGTAACTTCATGAACAAGAGCAAGATAGCATGTAACAAGATGGCCATTTCACTAGCAAGCATTTTGAGTAACCCACTCGGAGCAATCCACAAGAATATCACGTAGGATCTACTGGTGCCTCATGCAAGTATGTCTTTCAGCCACTCGGGTTAAGGACCAGCACACAGTAGCAGGTAACATGAAGGTATGTTTATCACATGTAACAAGTACATGCCATGCCGAGCACCAATCATGATTCCGCACCACGCCAGGCACACGACTTTGTTAGGGGATCAACCTAACAATCAACTCTTGGGGTAACAAACATCTTTGGGAAAACTGGGCAATCAACACCTTGGGGTAAACAAGACTTTGTCGGGGGTGAATCCGACAATCACACCTATAGGTAACATGACTTTGCCAGAATCTCTAGGACCAGATACGGGCCCTTAGTCAGGTTCGTATTGCGCAATAGTGGCATGTGTCCCAATGAGCTCGTCGACTCATGGGTGACAAGAACGAGTTTTAAGTCCATGACTCCAATATCATTACTATAGTTCAAGAACGTATCACAAGAAGGCAATGTGTGTCAATAAGGATAGACTGGTCGAGAAAGTTCAGGACTATCATGTCAATAGTAATGATTATCGAGAGTGTCATGTCAATAATGATATAGAATTCAAGGGTACGTTAGGAATATCGAGTCAAGAGTTCAATCCAGAAGTATAACGACACATTTACATAGATTCTATCTTTAATAACTTGGTTTCATGTTTTATACTCGATCACTCCGAGAAAGTCAAGATGAGAAGAGAAAGATCTCGTCAAAAATGTCAAGAGAGAAGAGATATATGCACACTATCTTCCGGGTACTTCATTGGTACAACTTGCTCATCGGCCATGTGGGAATCCATGGTCAGAGGAGACTTACGGAGGCCTTGGTCAAGGGGTCACTAGTTCGGCAGAAGGAATATCCGACGGAGAGTTCACCACAAGCCAAGAAGGGGCTTTCCTATCGTGCTAGGGTGTATGCGCATGCCGTGTGTGAGAATCGCTCCAGTGCGTGTGTGAATCCGATTATGGAAACTCCTGTTATAGAAACTCCGTTTATGGAAACTCCATGTTCGGAAACTCTATATAAGGCAAGTATCATGAGTACTAAAACATGCATGACAAATTTTATCAAGTAACTATGTGTTTTTAGCAAGTTTGATAACAAGGCAAGAAGTAGATAATCGACAAGTATAGAATATTATCATGAACTTAAAATCAATTAAAATTTGTATAAACATATATTAAATATTTATATGTGTTGATATGTGCATGATATCAGTAACTAACTTCGTGCAGGAGAAGACGGGGCATGAAAACGACGTGAAACGGGCTACACAGGGCTGATCTGCCCAGGGGTGCTTTATAAGGGGTTTTTCCTAGTCTGATTCAAACTAGGTTTGACACCTGTGGGTTTGAAAAATCAAAAAAATGCTAGGGTGATTCAAATGGTGTGAAACCACCTTTGTTAGTTAGAGTACTTCCAATACTTTGTACAGTAGGAAATAATTGAGAAACAAATGTCGTTTCAATGGGTAATAAAATGTATTGTGACTGACTGTGTGAATCTAACATAGTGTTCATGTTTGGGATAATACTCGCAGTACGGTCAATGAAAATTGGGGAAATAAGTGTCAAATGAAAGCAGACTTATAGGGTAACAAGTTCTATGTTGAACACTCAGTCCAAAAACGACTCCACAGAGAGGTATGGAACTCGTAAGACAGGTCAAGGTTAAATCGCCACAGTACAGTGTCAAGATCATGCAAGATTTAATTAGTGAAACTCTCAAGATAAAAATTGGGGAAAAATATCAAGAACATTATCTATACATATAGATGCTAGCATGGACGAGTTTAATTAGAGTTTTGCATGGAGATGACCTACCTTTGGAGTTGAATAAGATTCGCTCTCCAGAAAGCCCTAGTTCTAACCGTTTGGAGGAGAACGCTTAATACTCCCGACTCAGTGGATGAAAATAGGGAAAACCAGTACCATTAGGATCTAGACTCGACCATCTTTCCAGGGTATAAGTCTTGCACGATTTGGTTAAGGTTTGACTTACCTTTGGTCGAATCCAAGAAGAGCACTCTGCACAGGTCGATGCAGACGCAGCAGGGAAGAAGACTCCGAGTTGGGGCGATTTCCTCCACATTTGGTGCTCAAGAACAGCCTCCCACGACCCCAACAATGTGAAATTTCGTCCCCTAGGGTTTCATGATAAGTATATATGCATCTAGGATTTTTAGAAGTCTCATTGGGTGTAGGAAAGGAAGGGTTGTGGTTTTGGATTAACACCTTCCATGTTTTGATGATTTCTCACCCCAAAAGATTGTGTGAGGTTTAGGAAACCTCCCACCATAGTTAGGCATGAATTTGGGTTTCCAGGAAAGGATAATTGCCTTGGGATTTGCACTAATTACCTCTTTCTATTTTCAGCTCAATTAGAGTTACGAATTTCTGGTTATTTTTCTTGCTTATTTTATTCTTGGTCCAAAAGTGATCCATTGGCCCAATTCCAATAATGGGTCATCAATGCGTGATGTTTGGAGTCTCTCCAACATTTTTATTTAATTTATGATCACGTTTTATTTCCATGGTAATAGTTTTCCGACTTGGTTTCCTAATTAGGATAATTAGTCACAATAACTCTTAAACCTAGGCCAAATGATTTTTATTGACCCAACTTTCTTGATGGGTCATTAGAGTATATTATTTGAAATCCATATATGATTTTTATTTAATTTTTTGACTTATCTAAGTACGTGTCATAATGATTTTTCGACTTATTCCTTAATTACGATAATAAGTCGCAATAATTTTTAAACTCCATCCATAAGATTTTATTGGCCCAAATTTCTTTATGGGTCACTAGAGAACACTATTTAAAGTCTAACTATGTTTTTTATGACATTTTTAGATGTGTTTTTACATCTGGGATAATGGTGTGTACGTATTTAACTAGTTTTAAATTATTAAGTGGTCATATTTTCTACTTATCTCAAATTTTCAATTACTGTAATTCTCAGGGTGCTACATCCTCCCCCACTTAAAAGAATTTGGTCGTCAAATTCATAGGACAAATTCTTCTTTCTAAACTGCGTCAAATCTCCCCCATTTAAGATTATGTATGTAGAGAAAAATTTTCAAGTAGATTACTTCGAGGTTATTGTATTGGTATGAATATATTAATTCATCTCAGTTACAACTTGATCAAAAGAAGAAGGTGATACTACAAGGAAGATCAAAAGAATTACCAAGATTACATGATGTTTAGGATATGAAGTCAGTGCAAGTAAATCTACCTCATGTTACCTTGCCCCTTCTATTCTTCCTAGAGGGTTCCTTTCCTTTTATTACTTGTAGATGGCCTTGACATTAAGGTGCCTTTTTCTCTAAGTGAGGGCAAGCACTGATCTGGTAGTCCTCACTTCCACATCACAGACAAGCCGCCATCTTTCTCCAGCACTCCTCGAACTTATGTCCCATTTGACTACAGTACCAACAATTCTCCTTGAATGGTAGGATTGCGTCATGTGGTTGGTCTCCTCTCTTAGGCTTCTTATTCTTTAAGTGACACTTGTCTTTATTTAACCTCTTCTTCGTGCTTTTGGGTTGATAATCCTTGAAGTTAATGGTTTGTCCTTCCATTGGGGTGGACTTCCCATCATTTTCCTTGGTCATCTCTATGGCATCTTCTACTAATTGAGCTCGTTTCACCATCTCGTTGTAAACTTGAATGTCCATTGATGCCAAGAGGGGAATAAATGCTAGATTTAATCCATTTAGGAATCTTTTTGCCTTCATCTTCTCTGTCCCGACTAGGTGTGGTGCATAGCGGGACAACCTAGCAAATTGGGCTTCATACTCCGCCACTAATGATCCTTCCTGTTTAAGAGCAACAAATTCCACAGCTTTTTTCTCACGAACCCTTTCAGAGAAATATTTATTGTTCAAGTGTTCTATGAATTCAGCCCAAGTAGTAGGAGTATTAGGCACTGTAGCTTTGGTGGCCTCTCACCAGGCCCTTGCATCACGTTCTAGTTGAAAGGTGGCCAGTAAGACCCTCTCTTGGTCAGGTGCACTGCATTACATTGAACATCTGTTCCATCTCTTGCATCCAGTTTTCAGCCTCCTCGGGGTCAGAAGATCCATCAAACTTGGGAGGATCCATCCCTCGAAAATTCCTATGTAACTCTCTTGCCCTGGCACGAGCTCCACCCTGTGCGACTTGTTGCAAGGCCTGTGTCAACTCCTATACTGTATTATGCATATCGCGCCATTGGCCATGCTTGGCTGCCATCTCCAAGAAGGTTTAGGATCCTGAGAGAAGATTAATAGTTAGTTATAGTCTAAGTTATCCTTTATGAATATGAATTTATTAACTTTTGAACTATTCTAACCATGGGCTCTACGAATCTCACTAGGTTAGACCTAGTTTAGTGCTAGACACAAATAGCATAGGAACCTAGATCCACACAACATGATCCTTTAACGTAAGGTCATAACTTAGCCTCTAATGTATTCAAGGACTTTAGAAAGCCTAGGCTCTGATACCACTTTGTCACACCCCCAATTTTTATTTTGGTAGCAAATAAATTAGGATATGTGACGAACAAGCAAGCATTCAGAAGCTATAGACCAATAGCTTTTACAAATATGGCCCACAATGCAATAATCAAAATTTCTTCCTTTATTTATCTAAACGAATATTACAACCTCCAATGTCAAATGAAACACTCATTGCTCACCAATCTATATATCTCTCAAAGAAAAGGGAAATTACATTCATGACCAATCTAAATAAAAATAAGAATGGACTCTCTAAGTGTACTCCACGCTCGACACACAAGTCCCATCATTTAGCTTTACCTTCACTACCTGAAATGTTAAAGAGAGCAGGTATGAGCGCACTCGCCCAGTAGGATTTACATCTTCCAGTAATGATATAAGTATTTAATAGTTTAAAAGCTAGAAGGTATGAACATGCTATGTACAATGCAATTAAAATGGTGGTAGTAACATGTGTGCAGTGTATCCTGCAAGATTGTGAGATCAAGAGATGTAAAGATCAATCTAGCAATAAGGTAGTATTCAAGAGTTCAATATATTGTGAACAATGATCTAGCAATATGATAACTTCATGAACAAGAGCAAGATGGCATGTAACAAGATGGCCATTTCACTAGCAAGCATTTTGAGTAACCCACTCGGAGCACTCCACAAGAATATCACACAGGATCTACTGGTGCCTCATGCAAGTACGTCCTTCAGCCACTCGAGTTAAGGACCAGAACACAGTAGCAGGTAACAAGCAAGTAAGTTTATCACATATAACAAGTACGTGCCATGCCAAGCACCAATCATGATTCCGCACCACGCCAGGCACAAGACTTTGTTAGGGGATCAACCTAACAATCAACTCCTGGGGTAACGAACATCTTTCGGAAAACTAGGCAATCAACACCTTGGGGTAAACAAGACTTTGTCGGGGGCCAATCCGACAATCACACCCATAGGTAATAGGACTTTGCCAGAATCTTCAGGACCAAATATGGGCCCTCAGTCAGGTTCGTATTACGCAACACTGGCATGTGTCCCAATGAGCCCATCGACTCATGGGTGACAAGAATGAGTTTTAAGTCCATGACTCCAATATCATTACTATAGTTCAAGAACGTATCACAAGAAGGCAATGTGTGTCAATAAGGATAGACTGGTCGAGAAAGTTTAGGACTATCATGTCAATAGTAATGATTATCGAGAGCGTCATGTCAATAATGATATAGAGTTCAAGGGTACGTTAGGAATATCGAGTCAAGAGTTCAATTCGGAAGCATAACGACACATTTACATAGATTCTATCTTTATTAACATGGTTTCATGTGTTATACTCGATCACTCTGAGAAAGTCAAGATGAGAAGAGAAAGATCTCGTCAAGAATGTCAAGAGAGATAAGATACATGCACACTATCTTCCAGGTACTTAATTGGTACAACCTGCTCATCGGCCATGTGGGAATCCATGGTCAGAGGAGACTTACGGAGGCCTTGGTCAAGGGGTCACTAGTCCGGCAGAAGGAATATCCGACAGAGAGTTCACCACAAGCCAAGAAGGGGCTTTCCTATTGTGCTAGAGTGTATGCGCATGCCGCGTGTGAGAATCGCTCCAGTGCGTGTGTGAATCTGATTATGGAAACTCCGGTTATAGAAACTCTGTTTATGGAAACTCCATGTTTGGAAACTCTATTTAAGGCAAGTATCATAAGTACTAAAACATACATGACCAATTTTATCAAGTAACTATGCATTTTTAGCAAGTTTGATAACAAGGCAAGAAGTAGATAATCGGCAAGTAGGGAATATCAAGCAAGAATAAGGTCTGGGGATTCAGAGCCTATGGCATGTGCAGATATCTTTGGTGGTTAAGCAACTGTGGAACATTAGACAAAGCTCTTCTCTTTGGGCCTCTTATGCCAGAAAGCGATATTCTTTTGGCAACATTACTAGCCTACCTGGGATGCCCAAGGTTGTCTTTATGGAAGCCATGAAGATTCTTAATGCTAATACCAGATGGGTCCATGGCAATGGAAGAAATATTCAAATTCTTCATGATACTTGGATCGGTGAAACACCTCTCAGTAGCATTGTCCAGGTTGACAATGAGGATGCAGATGCTTCGTTGAGTGAGGTTTTCTCTAATGCTAACCATCCACTCAGATCCATTATTCCTAATTCGGTTATGGAAGGTTTGGTGCTATCCGATGATGAAGACAAATGCTTATGGGCGGCCTCCAACAACGGCCTCTTCTCCACTAAATTTGCTTATAACATTATCAGACTGGATGGAGTGCATAGACCGGCTTTAGCTAAACTGTGACATAATTCTTTTTATCGAAGAGCTTCCTTATTCTCTTGGAAAATTTTGAACCGGGTTGTTCCTGTTGATGGTCGCATATCTGAAGTTAGCATTCCTTTGGTGTCTCATTGTTCTTGTTGTAAGGCGCCTAAGACTAAAGACCTTAATCACATGTTTATTCTTACTGATAATGCCTCTGCTCTTGGCTCTGGATTCATCCCCTGATATCTTCGAGGGTCACCCTTCATAATCAAATTATTTCTTGCCTGTGGAATTGCGTCCAACATTCGAATACCCGATCCCCTTACGGGTTTGTTTCTCTATATACCATTATTCTGATGTTGTGGGAAGTGTGGAAGGGCGGATGTTTAAGCAGGTTTGAAGCCACTTATACTACTACCGGGGCTATAATCAATAATATCAAAGCTACCATCATGCACTTGCTCTCTAATCTTCACTTTAAGGTTACTTCTACTTCCTATGAGATGCAGATTCTTCATGGCTCTGGCTATGTCCCTCAGGTCCCTGTGAAGATGATGAAACTTATAAGATGGATTCCTCCTATATGTGATTTCAGCCTCAATGTTGATGGAGCATGCAAAGGTAATCCTGGGGAGTGTGGAGGTGGTGGGTGTATTTGAGATTCTTAGGGTAATGCTCATGTGGCCTTCACTCATTTTTATGGCATTGGTACCAGCATGATCGCTGAAATGAGAGCACTTTGTGAAGGGCTTCAGCTGGCAATTTTTTTAGGCTACAGACTTTCTGTTGTTTACTCTGACTCTCAGGTTCTAGTAAATTCCATCCGGGAAGATAAGGTTGTCTCTTGGCGAGCATTCAGATGGTGGAAAGATGCAAGATCGCTCATCAACCGCGAGTCCACTATTCTTACCCATGTGTACCGGGAAGCCAATCAGCTTGCTGATTCCCTTGCTAATCTTGCTATGCATAATAGGCAGAATGATGTTTTTTTGGGGGGTGAATACCTTACCTCATCCTTGTAAGGGGCCGATGGTCATTGATAAATCTGGCCTCATGCATGTTAGAATGGTTTAGCTGGGGTATGCCCCATGGTTGTCTGTACTCAATCTTCTTTATAATATACTTGGCCAAGGCTGCTCTCACTAGTGGAGTGGGAACATTCTCCTTCTCTGGGGGATGGTGCACTCTCCTAGTTTGAGGCCCTGAGGACCTTTAAAAAAACAAAAAGAGAATATGATCATGAACTTAAGATCAATTAAAATTCATATAAACATGTTTTAAATCCTTATATGGGTTGATATATGCATGATATCAGTAACTAACTTCGTACAGGAGAAAACGGGGCATGAAAACAACGTCAAACGGGCTAAACAGGGCTGATCTGCCCAGGGGTGTTTATAAGTGGTTTTTCCTAGTCCGATTCAAACTATGTTTGACACCTGTGGGTTTGAAAAATCAAAACAAATACTAGAGTGATCCAAATCGGGTGAAACCACCTTTGTTAGTTAGATTACTTCCAATACTTTGTACAGTAGAAAACAATTGAGAAACAAAGGTCGTTTGCCTGGGTAATAAAATGTATTGTGATTGACTGTGTGAATCTAACACAGTGTTCATGTTTGTGATAATACTCTCAGTAACGTCAATGAAAATTGAGGAAACAAGTGCCAAATGAAATAGACTCATAGGGTAACAAGTTCTATGTTGAACACTTAGTACAAAAATGACTCCACAGAGAGGTATGGAACTCGTAAGACAAGTCAAGGTTAAATCGCGATAATACAATGTCAAGGTCATGCAAGATTTAATACGTGAAACTCTCAAGATAAAAATTGGGGAAAAAAGTAAGAACAAGATCTATACATATAGATGCAAGCATGGACGAGTTTAATTAGAGTTTGGCATGGAGATGTCCTACCTTTGGAGTTGAATAAGATTCGCTCTCTAGAAAGCCATAGTTCTGACCGCCTGGAGGAGAACACTTAATACTCCCAACTCACTGAATGAAAATTGGGCAAACTAGTGCCATTAGCTAGACTCAACCCTCTTTCCAGGGGTATAAGTCTTGCACGGTTTGGTTAAGGTTTGGCTTACCTTTGGTCGAATCCAAGAAGAGTACTCTGCACAGGTCGATGCAGACGCAATAGGGACGAAGACTCCGAGTTGGGGTGATTTCCTCCACCTTTGGTGCTCAAGAACAGCCTCCCACAACCCCAACAATGTGTAATTTCGCCCCCTAGGGTTTCATGACATGTATATATGCATCTAGGGTTTTTAGAAGTCCCATTGGGTGTAGGAAAGGAAGGGTTGCGGTTTTGGGTTAACACCTTCCATTTTTTGATGATTTCTCACCCCAAAAAAGTGTGTGAGCTTTTAGGAAACCTCCCACCATAGTTAGGCATGAATTTGAGTTGCCAAGAAAGGCTAATTGTCTTGAGATTTGCCCTAATTACCTCTTTCTATTTTCAGCTCAATTAGGGTTACGAATTTCAGGTTATTTTTATTGCTCCATTTTATTCTTTGGCGAAAAGTGATCCATTGGCCCAATTCCGAAAATGGGTCATCAATGCATGATGTTTGGAGTCTCTCCAACATTTTTATTTAATTTATGATCACGTTTTTTTCCATGGTAACAGTTTTCCGACTTGGTTTCCTAATTAGGATAATTAGTCACAATAACCCTTAAACCTAGCCCAAATGATTTTTATTGACCCAAATTTCTTGATGGGTCATTAGAAGATATTATTTGAAGTCCATCTATGATTTGTATTTAATTTTCTGACTCATCTAAGTACGTGTCATAATGATTTTTTGACTTATTCCTTAATTACGATAATAAGTCGCAATAATTTGTAAACTCAATCCAAAAGATTTTTATTGGCCCAAATTTCTTTATGGGTCACTAGAGAACACTATTTAAAGTCTAACTATGATTTTTAGGACATTTGTAGATGTGTTTTTACATGTGGGATAATGGTGTGTACGTAAATTATTAAGTGGTCATATTTTCTATTTATCTCAAAATTTCAACTACTGTAATTCTCGGGGTGCTACAGTGGTACCATTGATTCCAAGAATTGATCAAATTAGATTGATATGACGTTTTGGACTTCCAATCAACATTATGAAAATGTGTTTTTGCATTTTTATAATTTTTTAGAATTTTGTTTCAATTTTTGTTTTTCATGTTTTTATTTTTCAGAAATAGATATGTCGACCAATGTTGATTGTGTGTCGACATAGTGGCCACAGGTTTTAGCTTATGGCTAACATGTGTCGACATCTTTGTAGCATGTGCATGTGTCAACCTGATCAGTTTATTCTGATTTGTTACATTATTTTTATTCTTGTTTTTTACTATTTCATATGTTTTCTTTGATAATTGTTTATTCTTGTTTTCTAAATTGTTGCTTTTAACAAACTTTATCAAATGTATTTTGGAAGGTTTTTCTTTCTTCTCTGATGCTTTATTTCTAGTTGGTTCTTCTGTGGTAAATCCCAATCCATACTTTTTAGCATTCATTTTAAATCCCAACAAGGCATCAAGATTTTCTTTTTCTTTTGTGAAATTATTTATCACTTGATCCTTTTCATTCAGCAATTTATTAAGTTTTTCAATTTCATCAATTGCTTGTTATTTTTCCTTTTGTTGCATTTCAATTTTCTCTATCAAATTTTCAATTTCATTATTAGCCTTCTAAGACATGATTATGAATTTATCCAATTCATCTAGCATTACTTCTCTTTCATCATGAAATTCAGAAATTTCCTTTTCAAGTTCAGACATTATACTTACTAGAGAAGTATCATGTATAACATTTTCAATTTTCCTTTTTAGATATTTGTTTTGTTTTCTTATTTCAGAACATTTTTTAACTAATGTGGCATAAGCATCTTGCCAATCGTCAACAGTGTATTCTTTAAAAGAAGGGCTTACCTTGTTGTCACTACTATTGACCATAAAGCAAACTTCCTCATCTTCAGAACTTGAGGAGTTGTCTTCTTCTTCTTTACTCTCGTCTTCATCTGACCAGGTTGCTACCATTGCTTTTGGCTTCTTTGTCTTGATACCCTTCCTATACTTCTTGCTCATATCTCTTTTGAATTCAGGACACTCACTTTTCATGTGTCCTGGCTTATTACACCTGTAACATAGAATCAGATTATCAGTTTTCTTGTCATTTCTATTAAGATGCGAAGATAAAGATGGAAATTGTTTCTTGCCAATGGATTTGTTGTATTTTCCATGGTGTTTGCCAATTCTTGATGTCAAAATTTTTTTGAACTGTCTAGTGATGAGAGCAATTTCATCCTCATCAATTCTGATGATTCAGAAATATTAATTACTTTTTCTTTATCTTTTCCACTTGTTGAGGCTTTGAGTGCGGTTGGTTTAGCCTTTAGCATATGTTCTTCAGTTATTTTAAAATTATTTTTTAAGTCATCAGTGATCCTATGAGCTCATCCAGAGAGATTTTGGATAAGTTCTTAGAATCCTCAATGACAGTTGCCTTAGTATGCCATGTATGAGATAAGGATTGAATATTTTTTCTTACCAGCTCAGCATTAGTGTAATCCTTACCTAATCCTTTCAGTCCATTAACAATTACCATGAACCTAGCAAACATTTCAGATATAGATTCATCAGACTTCAAGGTAAACATTTCATAATCAGAAATCAACAAGTTGCCCTTAGTTTCTATAACTTGTGATGTTCCCTCATACATCAACTGAAGCTTATCTCACATTTCCTTTGCAGAGGAGCACATGGACACTCTAGCATATTCTTTGGGATGAGTTGCACATTGAAGCATGTTCATAGCACTAAAATTTAATGTAGCCCTTCTTATTTGCTCTCTGGTCCATGTATCCTCATCGCCAGTGATTTCATAAGGGCCTTTTTCAACAATCTTCCAGATTTCATAATTCTGGGCTCTAAGAAACACTTGCATTCGGTTCTTCCAGTAAGCATAGTCAGATCCATCAAAGTAGGGTGGTCTGTTTATAGAGTGGCCCTCAGCTATAAAACCTCAAGAATCCATGAATCAAATTATATAATGGTTGAACAATCAAGCACACAAATCAAATCAAATGTATCAAACAAATGCGATCAAATCAGATCAGAATTAGAAACACAGATTAACCTGCTCTGATACCAATTGTAGGATCGAACGAGTAGGGTGAATAGATCTAGAAGGGGGGGGGGGGGGTTGAATGGATTTAACACTAATCACAACGGAAGCTTGAGTAATTTACAAATTACTTTAGATTGTAACACAATTTAGTGAAAACTCATACTGCTCTGATGTGAGTGTGCACAGTTGATGTGTGAGACAATTAAACAATTAGTGTGTGAGCGATCCCCATGCATACATCTATCGAAGAGACAATTAAACAAACCACAAAGCATAGAAATTTTTAAGGTGGTTTGGAAATCACAATAAGTGATTCCTACATCCACCCCTCACCACTGTGAGGATTAAACCACACACTATCTCATAAAAGAGATACAATACATATACACTTAAGAGCACGACAACTCAGTCCACACACTTGAGCAAACCACTGAAGGCACATACACACGATCAGACACACTCTCTAATAGAGTTTAATCTGCACAAAACGCTTGTGCAAATCAATCAACTCTCAGAAACACACACACATATGAAGAACCTTTGCTTGCGCTCTCCTCTGTTAGAGAACAACTGGACTTTAATAAAATTCAAAGATCTGGACACTTCTCCTCTGAGATTGGATCCCTAGATCAAGAAGAAGAACAAAGGATTCACAAGCTTCTTCTCTTCTTCTTCTCCTCCTCCTCCTCCTCCCCCCCCCCCCCCCCCACCCGTGCGAAGTCCCCTCCTCCTAACCCCACCGAAACCCCCCCTTTTGGGATCCATTGTGCTCTAGTGTGTGTGTGGTTTAAGCTGTCGTGCTCAAGTGTGTGTGTGGTTTCAGTTGTCGTGCTCAAGTATGTGTAATGTTGTGTTATGGTTATGTGAATAACCATAATTATTGTTTTGATGATGATTGATTTGATATGCTTTGATGTTGACATAATCATGGCTAATCTTGTTGTCATCATAATATCATTGGTTTATTGATGTACATAAGTGCTTTCATGTTGCATATCATTTGATTCATGTTTGCAGTTCATAAATTGACTAGACACATTGCAATCTTGGTAAAACGAACATCGGATGTTCACTTTTGGTCATAGTCAGCCGAAGCACAGACATCATATGTACAGTTTTGTTCTCTGTCAGTCGAAGCAGAACTTCATCATATACAAAGCTAAACTTCGGATATGACGAAGTGGAACTTTGTCATATACGAAGCTAAGCTTTCGATATTACGAAGTCACTTGGACTGATCATGATATATTTAACACTGTAACTTCGGATGTTCTATTTTGTTCTTTGTTAGTCAAAGCAGAACTTCATCATATATGAAGTTCAACTTCGGATTTCCTCATATACGAAGCTATGTTTCGGATATAATGAAGTCACTTAGACTGATCAAGACACATTTGTCACTGTGACTTCGGATGTATTCATTTGTTCTTTATCTGACGAAGTGTAACTTCATCATATACGAAGCTGTACTTTGGATATGACGAAGTGGAACTTCATCATATAAGAAGCTAAACTTCGGATATGACGAAGTCACTTCGACTTATGAAGACCATTTTGACAATGTGTCTTCGGATGTTCACTTTTACACTTGGTCAGTCGAAGCCATGAGCTTCTTATATTCATGTTATTATTATGACAGTTGACTCTATGACAGTCGATGTTATGACAGTCGACTCTTTGGCAGTCGATCAAACATCGATTATCAGATGGCAGACATCGATTGCTTCGTATTTAAACATCAATTGTCTACACATCAATTACCTCATGTTAGACATTGATTACCTCACGTTTAAACATCGATTGTCTGCACATCGACTGCTTCATGTTATAACATCAATTACCTTTTTCTCTGAATAGTTAAAGATGCCTTCTATGTAGGACATCATGTCATGTGCACGTGTCATTTAAGGGTTCTGGGTACACGCAACCCTAAGTACTAGGTTTGGATATTTGAGTATAAATAGGCCCTTGTCCTTTGTGAAAGGTGTGCGGCTAAAAAGGAAAATTGTCCAAAAGCGGCGGAAAAATAGAGGTGTGTGGGTAGGAGCGGGAAAACGCAGAGCCCAAAAGAGGAGTAGAGCACAATTAGTTTAAGTAATGTTTTCTGATGATTAGTACCATGATTAGGTTATGTTAAGCATGTTTTAACACTATTAGTGAGTCATGATTATTTCTGTAACATGAAAATGTGTTTGCATCATGAGCATATAAATGGGTCATTAAGTGCATGAAAATTGTGTTAAACATGTGATCAAAGTGATTAATGTGCCGAAATTGACACTATTACCATAGAAGGTTGTGAAGTCGTACTGTAGAAAAGTCCCTATGGGAAGACTCAATGTGTTGTGATATCCTATGGGCATCAGAATGAAATCTTGGAGGTGGACAAGTACCACTGGTTAGGGTGGAGAGTGCTTCGCCCGGTTCTGCACATTTACTAAGATTCGTCATTGTATTGTCTAGGTGACGGGTATGTGATATGTGCGTGATGTGTCCTTTATTGTGGTTCTGACTATGTGTCACGGTAAAATATGTGTAAAGATGTGAATTAAGTGTGAATGTGCATAGTGAATATGTGAAAGTGATGTGTTAATGTGCTTCAATGTGTAAGAATGTGAAACCATGTGATTAAGTTACTTTTATGTTAAAATAGTTAGTAAAAGGTGAAAATTGTGACATATGAGCATGTTGAATGCGATATATATTATGTTAGTATCACTAGTAGATATGTGTTTAGTTTCATGATTTAGATACTTGAAAATGTGTCATAAAATGAGTTATGTTGGATACCATGAGTTACATTAAATCCATGTGTAGTTAGTATGCTATAGACTTAATCATTTAGTACTTGCTTAATTGCTACATGAATCATGTGATAAACTTCTCTATATGTTATTCTTGCATAGAATGAATGTGATAAGTGTTTGGATGTAACCATTAGGTTGCTTGTTGAGTCTTTTGTGAAGAATCATCATTGCTTTTCTATACTAGTGTGGCAGGTATTCCAGAAACCAAGGAGGAGATAGAGAGGAGCGACTCCGAGTGAGAGGAGTAGCTGAGACTTGAAGAGCTATTCACATAGCTTGTATTTTTCTATTACTTAGTACGTGAGATGATGATGTGACATGGACTTATAAACTTGTTCATTTGTGGACTTGGTATATTTATTTTTCTACTATATAGACTGTGGGATGTGTGTGATGATGATGGAATAAGAATTTATTTTATTTCCGTTGTACTCTCCTTTGTTATTTGTGTATGTCTTTACCTACTGTATTGTGTTGGGTATATGTCCTACTGTGACGATACACTTTATATTGACGTGGATTGGTATAATCGTACCGGTATAAAGGGGGTCGTTACACTGGCGGTCTCAGTTGTTTATTCAGATTCCTTGGCTCTGGTCCAGTTGATGCTTAATGGAATTTGCCCGATGTGGAAATGTGTGTGGTGGTGGTGGAAGGCCAATGAATATCTAGCGAATTCAGGGGCGATTAACTCTCATGTCTATAGGGAGTCTAACAAGGTGGCGGCTAGTCTGGCTTCATATGCTTGTGAGGGAGAAGCTAATATAGTGTTCCATTCCTTTTACTCACTACCTCTTTGTTTTAAAGGCCCGGTTATCATCAATAAGATCGGCCTCCCCTCTATCAGGCTGGTCTAGTTGATTGTTCTTTCTTTTTTCTGATTGGGGTTTTCCCTAACTTAGGGATACTTTATTTTCTCTATTATTCAGGATGGTCTAGCTGATTGTTCTTTCTTTTTTCTGATTGGGGTTTTCCCTAACTTTGGTATACTTTATTTTCACTATTATTAATACATCTGCATGGGACGATTATACCATGGGAGCAAGTACATTACTTCCTGCTGGGAGGTAGTGCGCTTAGCTGGTATGGTCACTATGTGACCATCCCTTTGGCTTAAAAAAAAAAAAAAAAAAAACTAGAGATAGATTGAGGTATTCTTTTCTTCATAGGAAATATGTCTTAAAAAAATGTAGCATCACGAAGCTCCACAAATAGTATTTACATCTATTCTAGAAATTTTTGAATTAATAATAAAAAACCTATATTCAAAACTATTTTGAGCATAACCCAAGAAGATGCCATCCATAGTCTTTGGACCAAGTTTTTTCCTTTTGTGTTCAAGTACTAGTACCTTTGCAAGGCACCCTCACACTTTAAGGTACTGTAAACTTGTCCTCTAACCCTTATAAAGTTCATACAAGCTTTTATCCCTTGACTTCATTGGTACTCTATTTAACACATGACATGTTGTGTACAGAGCCTCCCCCCATATGAAGTTGGGTAACCTAGAACTTCCTAACATGACATTTATCATATCTTCAAGGGTTCTATTTTTACGTTCTGTTACTCCATTAGATTGAGGACTATATGTAGCAGTTACCTCATGAATGATACCTGAATCTTGGCAAAAAATTTTGAACAAGTTTGAGGTAAACTCTCCACCCCTCAGACCTTAACCTCTTAACAACTTTATTTGTTTGATTTTTAGCTTCAGATTTAAACACAACAAATTTATGTTTAGTTTTCAACAAATAAACATAACAAGAAGGAGAACAATCATCAATAAAAGTAATAAAATATCTCTTATGATCTTTCATTTATTATACCATTAAACTCACATCAATATGAACCAATTCTAAAATATCAAAATTTCTACAAATTTCACTTTTTTTTTCTTTGAATCTTTAGCGTGCTTAGGAATCATGTCCAGATTCATCATCCTCTTCACAACATTAAAATTAACATGTCCTAATCGATTATGCCACACATCATAAGATTCAACATTGTAGAAACAAAAAATATCTAAACTATCATTAATTTTATTTTAAAAAACACATTCAGCATTGAGTTTAAACAACCCTTCATGAAGATAGCCCTTTCCAGTAAAAGTTCCTAAATATAGCAATACAACTTTATTACATTTAAATATCAAATCATAACCAGTGCGAACTAACTTAGAGCCACTAATTAGATTTTTTCGGACTGCTAGAATATGATGCACCTCATGTAGTGACAGGACCTTTCCTGAAGTAAGCCTCACGTCAACTCATCCTATCCCAAATACCCTAGCTAGAGTAAAGTTCCTCATAGTCACAGAAGCACCTTATGTTACCTGGTAAGTAAGGAAAGTAGAACAATCAGCACAACAATGCACATTGGCTCATGTATCAACCAACCATTCATTTGGTTGATAAATCAACTTTAGTTCAGGGTTAAAAGAAACAAACCCATCATTAGTGCTAGCACTAGTAGTCACTACATTGACTTGAGCCTTGGTGTTGGGTGCATTGCCTTGATTCTTCTTCTTGTCCTTCCTATCAGGACAAAACTTGGCAAAATGTCCAACTTGTCCACAAGCCCAGCAAGGTTTAGCTCCATCTTTCTTCTAAGTTTTCAGTTTAGGTTTCATTTTATTCTTCATTTTCTGATTCTTGTTCTTCTTTTTCGGAGAGGAAGCTACCACTACATTTGCCTTTGGAGTAAAATCCATTAGCATACCCTTATCAACATCCCTATGTTGCATTTGATGTTCTTATTCAATTCAAATCATCTAGAGAGATTTTATCTCTCGTATGTTTGAGCGTCATGCCAAAATCTTCCCAACTTGGAGACAATTTCTCAATGACAGACAAAACTTGAAATTTCTCGGGCAATGGCATATCTCCCTTAGCAAAACCATGAAGAAGAATATAGAATTCATAGGTCTACTCAACTGCAGACTTTCCCTCAATTATCTTAAAGTTTAAGAACATCCCGACAGTGTAGTTCTCTAAACCAGAATCCTAAGAGTTGTATTTCTTATCTAAATATTTCCACAACTCTTTAGCCGAAGTTGTTGAGTAGTACACATCAAACAGTGCGTCTGAGAGAGCAGACAAGATTCTCCCATGGGAAAGATAATCTTTATATTTAAAACTCTCTAAGGTAGCACTACAGGTAGGTTCCTCTTCATCAGTTGAAGGAGGATCTGACTCTATTATAGAGAGAAGCCTAATGTGATAAGCCAAAACTTCATTCATTGTTGCTAACGTCTGAAGTTCTACCTAGAAAACTTCTCGGGCTTGGTGATGGCCTCGTTAGAACCCGAAACCTTAACATTCATCATGTCTACCAATGCAATCTATTCTCTAAAATTATAGGAAATCTAAAATAGGGATGTATGAGATAGACAACGAATGTATATATCAATGTTGCAGAAAATGCAAATGATGTATCCATAGAGATTAGCAGAACTTTATCTGGTTGAAGCTCTGGCAAGCCGACTATCTTTGAAGAATAGATTGGCCTCCCATGGTGCAAGAGTCGCTGGCAATATTCTCGATGATCCGACAACTACTCGCAGCCTTCGTAGGGTGCACTCCAAGATGAAGACTGCCCACAGATTCAACCTCTATCATCTCAGATCATGCTCAATAGGGGACGAGATGACGTGCGTAGAGAGCGAGTGAGATCAGGCAACATACAAAAAAAAACCCCTTGAAATCGTAACCTAAAAACGTCAAAACCAAGCTAGGCCCACCTATGCAATGTGTCTAAGATAGGGATTTGTACCCCCCTGCGTGCGATAATTGTGTGTGTCATGCCTGCTTAACTAGTTTTCAGCTCGAGCACCCTCGATTTGCCTAGTTGGGGCTCGACTTGCACATGCGTGTAAAGTCCCCTAACTCGTTTAAGACAAAAGGTAAGCTTTTCCAACTTTCTTAGATATTCAATATGGGACAAAACACAACACACACACACACACACAACCAAAACCAAGGAAATGTTTGAATTCAAAACCAAGAAACCAACAAGAGGAAGGGGGTGAGTGGGGCGGCGGGACAACAGCAGTGTGAGGGAAAGCTCGTGAATGGAAGAGAAGGAGATAGGGGAGCTCACATTAGGAAAGGATGAAGAGGAAGAGTGCATGGGGAAGCAGGAAACAGGGCTAGGGCAAGGGCAATTAGGAAGGGAAAAGAGGGAGGGGAAGCTCACGGTGGAAGAGAGAGAGAGAGAGAGAGAGAGAGAGAGAGAGAGAGAAAGAGAGTTCATGCAGGAAAGAAAAAGAGGAACGTGTGAGGGCATATGCAGATATGTAGATAGTTTGTACAAGCAATCTACATAACGTATATGTAGATGGTTTTGAAGGTATCTATATATGATAATATGTAGATTGTTTACTAAAGCAGTCAATATATAACACATATGTAGACGATTTAAAATAATCATCTACAAGTCTCTTAAGACATATATAGACGACTTTGTTAGCCTCCATCTACATATGTGGCATATGTAGCCATCTACATAGGTTTCATATGTAGACGACTACATGTAACTATCTACAATAATTATGTAGACAGCAAGCAAAGTCGTCTATGTATGTCACATATGTAGATGGCTCATGTCATATGTAGACAATTTCTGGTAGCCGTTTACAAATGTCTGTCTACAAATCCCAGCTCCCTTGTAGTGCATGTTGGTGCAGATCTCCATAAGCCTTGGATGAGGTGTAAGGTCTCCAATCTTCTGGATCCTAGTTTTGAATTTGGAGTTAGAAAGTTTTTTGGGCTTTTTCACCATAGATGTTTGAATGCATCAGCTCGATATGATGAGTTCTGAATGTGTTAGCGTATGATGATGTGTTCTGGCCATTTGTTTGTAGTGAGTTAACAATGTTAGGATGGATTGATCGAGATGTCAAAAGCTCTATTGGGTGAACCCGTCTAGATGGCATGATACGCTAGTCAACCATTAGATGTTTGACCTGAGTAGTAGGTGGCTGTGGTTTGCATGGTCGAGAATGCTTCTGGGGAGATAGGTTCATCAGCTAGTATGTTAGTTTGTTTTACAAAGTGTTGACCCTACGCCCCAGATGTCAGGTCAATCAGACAATTGAAGGCATCATGTCGAGATGATGTATTTTGAACACGTCAGCATCTAGTGATGCATTCCCAGTATGTCATGTTAGCATCCAATGTCACATTTCGGTGGTTGGGTATATAGGGTTTAGAGTTTAGAGTTTAGGGTGTAAGGACCCTGCCTCCCCACCCCTGATTATTGTCCCTCATTCCCTAACTTCCCTCTAGTCTAAGGTCCTTCAACAATGCATGGTGTGTTGCAAGTTGCACTGCATACCTCAAACATTGTTTTTTTATTAAAACTAGTCCACAGAGGCTCAGCCAAGAGAGTGCACCCTCCCCTAGGGGGGGAGAATGGACCCACTCCACCAGCAAACAACTCTGGGCCTAGATATAATATATGAAGAACAAGGTACAAAAGTAAGGGGGCATACCCCCATTAGATCATCTAACATTCATAAGATCCGATCTATCAATAAGTAAAGGCCCCTTACAAGATTGAGGAAGGCAATGCACACCCCAAAAAACCTCATTACCCATAGAAACAATAGCATGGTTAGCAAGCTGATCCGCCACCTGGTTAGTCTCTTGGAAAACATGAGAGATAACACTGAAATCCTCATGCAACAAGTCCCTAACAACTCGCCACCATCTATGAATGTGTTAAGTAATGCATCTACTATGCTGGAGAGAGTTAACAAGGGATAACGAATCTGAATAAACAGCAGAAAGACGGACCCCCAGAAAGTGAGCTAGGCGAAGACCATCACAAAGCGCTCGAGTTTCAGCTATAATGTTGTTACCTTCTCCATAGAAATTAGCAAAAGCAACAAGAACTTTGCCATGACTATCCCGGATACACCCTCCACCTCCATAGATACCAGGATTTCCTTTGGACGCCCCATCAACAATTAAGCAGAAATCCACAATGGGAGGTATCCAGCGGACCAACTTCACCTGCTTAGGAGATGAGAACAAGTGAAAACATAATTATGGAGGATTTGTTCTTCAGCCAACGTTGGAGCACTATTGAAAATGGACTTGCCAAGAGAAAAGCGGATGTGAAGCTTAATATTTCTGATAATGTCACCAGCCCGAATTCTTTTATTTTCATATCTAGCTGAACATCTACATTTCCAAAGCTCCCATAGCATCAGAATCAGACAATATATGGAAGTGAATCCAAAAGGAGAGTGGACATTCGACTGTTGGATAAAACTCCAAGTCCTTGCAGTGATGTGAGTATGTAGATGAACTTTGTTGTTGATAAGCGGTAGGAACCATTTCCACATAATAGCAGCGATCTCCCCATTTATAAAAACATGGTTGAGGTCCTCAAAACATGGGGATGAACAACAATGGCATTTAGAAACCATAGGGACTCCACTTTTTGAAATTCTTCTATCCACAGGCACCGCTCTGTTAAGAATTTTCCAACAAAATAAGGAAGCCCTTGGGTGGAATGAATGATGCCAGATCTTCATAATAGCAGGGCGGCGAATCCCAACATGTCTGACCAAGTTGTAAGTGGATTTAGTGGAGAACTCACCACTAGAGGTAGCGGCCCATATGCACCTATCATCATCATCAGTTAGATACAAGCCATTCAAAACACCAGCAGGGATAACCGACCTCAAGGGATGGGAAGCATCACAAGCGACCTCCTGCAAAGAAATCCCCGAGTCCTCAAAAGGGCCCTGAAGAATAGCAGTAGTGGCTGGTCCCCAAACTAGGTATCTTTTAAAATGTCAATCCTATCACCCTTACCATGAATCCATCTAGTATTATTATGGATTATGGAGTTGGCAGCCATGCATACACGCTTGGGCATACCAGGAATATGAGAGAAGTTGGTAGCTTCAAAACGCCTTCTAGCGTACCCAGACCATAAGGAACTGCCATGACGAATATTCCAAATTTGCTTCACAGCTAGGGAGATTTGCACATGATGAATATTGTGAACTCCTAAACCACCCTCCACCTTAGAACATTGAATTTTATGCCATGCAACCCAATGACGACGACGAGAGCCATCAGTATCATTCCAGAAAAATGCAGCAGAACACTTCTCAATGTAAGAAATAATGGATTTAGGAAGGCAGGAAGCAGCCGCCAAGTAGATCGAGAGGGAAGAAAGCACTGAGTTGGTCAAGGTTATCCGGCCAGCTTGAGAAATAAGCTTAGCTTTCCAGCCGCCAAGCTTAGCATTAACTCTTTCTATCAGGGATTTGTAATCAGAAGTGATAACCTTACCAGATCTCAGCGGAACGCCAAGGTAATAAAGCGGGCCATTTTGTCTCATGTATACAGTAACATCCTTGATTTTTTGAATAGATCTCATAGAGGCTTTCTGAGATACCATAAAAGAGATTTTACCCGAGTTGATAATTTGGCTAGAAGACTGAGCATATATGTTCAGAAACTGCATGAGGCGCTTCACATTATGAATACTACCATTGAGAAAGATGAGGGTGTCATCAGCATAAAGAAGGTGTGAAAGAGGCGGGCAACCTCTGGGACCAGCATAAGGGATAAGGCGACCGGTGGAAACCATGTTCTTCAAGCCTCGACTAAACACTTCTTCCATAATGATGAAGAGAGCAGGAGCAATGGGGTCTCCCTGCCTAAGGCCTTTAGTGGATTTAAAATAGCCAGCATGCAAACCATTAACCAAGACCGAGAACCAGCAATTAGAGAGCAACATACCAATATAAGAAATAAATCTGGAGGCAAAACCAAACTTCTTATGGATAGTAAATAAGAAATCCCATTCAACACTATCAAAGGCCTTCTTGATATCCAACTTGAAAATGGTGTTACCCTCTCTAATCTTCCTGTCAACATCCCACACAAGCTGACGGGAGAGGGATACACTATCCAGAATAAACCTCCCTTTAACAAAAGCTCCCTGCTCTTCAGAAATAATACCAGAAAGAATGGTAACCAACCTGTCACATAAAATCCTGGAAATAATTTTATAACAAAAATTGCATAAACTGATCGGACGAAAATCATTGAAGGAGGCTGGGTGAGCCTTCTTGGGGACAAGAGCAATCAATGTAGATGTTACCCCTCTTGGAAAGGAATGGCCATGGAAAAAACCACTAACAGCAGCAAAAACATCAGCCAAAACAATTTCCCAACAGGAGGTGAAAAAGATACCAGTGAAACCGTCTGAGCCAGGAGAGCTATTGTCATTCATACTCCAAACCGCTTTCCTCACTTCCTCCATACTAGGAGAAGCACATAGAATAAGATTCTATTCATCAGAAATCATATGGGGGATGACGGCAAGAAGTGTATGATCGACCGAATGATCAACAGTCTGCAAAAGATTGCCAAAGAAACGAGCAGCCTCATTCCGGATAGCCTCTTGGTCCTCAGTCCAGATTCCATCAATTTGAACCTCTAGATTTTATTGCATCTTCTATTGCCTTGAACTACAACATGATAAAAGGCAGAGTTCCTGTCCCCTTTTTCCAGCCAGTCCATTCTAGCTTTTTGGGCCCAGAAAGTGTCCATGCAATGAAGAGCTCTCTTGTAATTAGCAGTCACCTCCCCTAAAACAGCATGGTTATCCAGAGTTGGATTATTATCAAACTAATCTTGCTTAATCTAACATCATCCTCCAGCAGTAAGACATTTTCTTCCACGTTACCAAAAACATTTTTATTCCATATGCGCAAAGCCTTCTTAACAGCCTTAAGCTTTATGAAAAGGATGGTAAAAGGATTAGGGTGCCAATTCATGTCTTCATTCCACGCCACTTTGACAGTGTCAAGAAAAGAGCTGTGGGAAATCCACATAGCCTGGAAGATAAATCTGGCCGGAGCATGAGCCTCATTGACAAAGGAAGCCAGCAGGGGAGTATGGTCCGAAGGAACTCTGATGAGATGCCTCACACATAGCCCAGGGAAACTATTGCCAAAATCAGTGTTAATAAGAAAATGGTCCAGCCAAGCCTTGACCGACGCCTCCCCAGTGCGATTATTAGACCATGTATAATGAGAACCAATGTACCCAACATCAGTCAGAGAAGATGCATGAATAAAGGCATTAAAATCAACCATGGCCTGCATGTTGGTAATACGCCCTCCAACCTTCTTAGTAGGATTAGAGACACAGTTAAAGTCACCCCCGATAATCCAAGGGACCATAACAGTATCAGATAAACTAATTAGGTCATCAAATAAAACTCTTCTATTGTTAGCATTACAACTCGCATACACAAAAGTAACCATCATAACAGTCTAGCATTCCTTTAGAACTTCTAAGGTAATATGCTGGTCAGAGGAAGAAAGAATATGCATGGACATGTTACGCCATAAGACCCATATTTTAGAGTCCTCACCAGCATTCCCAGTATAGTTCTGCATGCTAATAAATTTGCATAAAGTAGAGGCCCGGCAAAAGGGAACCATCGGCTCAGCAATAGCAACTACATCTACTTTATTTTTCTTGACAGTCCTGCGAAGAGATCTCCTAGAGGCATTATTGGAAATGCCCCTAATATTCCAGAATATAAATGGACTATTCATGAGGAAACGTATCCAGAATGAACCCTTGCGGCCTTGGCCTCTGACCGAGTCCTCGCACCAGCCTTCTTTTGAGTATGAGGATCTTCCATAGTGATAGAGTGAGGCATGTAAATATTTTCATTGGCGGCAATAATAGATACCTTCTGTAAGTCAGCATTGGATGGTTTAGGAAAGAAATCAGTTGAATCAGCACGGTGCACCTCCAACTTTTTGCCACCTTCATCGAGCACTGTCACCGGAGAAGAAGAAGTACCCACCGTGTCAGGCAAAGGACGAGCAATATCCCTTATATCAACAGTAGAGGTATCCCTCTCGGCATTACACCCTGTTCCACGTTGTTGCACCCCATGCAAAATAGTGTCACCATGCAAACCATGCAACATCATGGAAGGCGTATCCTGAGCTTCCAGCTCCAAAGCAGACTTCTGCCGAGGGCTATGAGAAGGCCCTAAATCCTTTGAAGCAGGCAATTGTCTATCCTCAACGTTATCATTTTCCTCCTCCGGAATAGAAAACCTATTCCCAGACAATAAACGGACTGGTTCCTCCGGGGTAATCTTCTGATGCCATGTTTTCTTCACCGGCATAGGCATAGACACATCCTTCTGAACCTGATTTTGCTGGGACGGATCGCTTTAAGTTGTAGTTTGCAACTCCGGCTGCTTATGCTTTTTATGACAGTCAGAAACTGCATGGCCCAGCTTGTGACAAAACGAGCAAACCTCATGGATACCATAGTAGTTAATCTTCTGCCAAAACCCATTAGAGCCACACCCAATCCATATCATGTTCGGTCTGTACTTAATAATGTGTAACTCTATACACACAAAAGCTTCATTAGTTTGCGTGAGAGCCATGGTGGGTTCATAAATTCTGAGAACATGGCCAAGATTTCCAGCTATGGACTTCAGGAAGTCCTCATAGTAGTAATTCACAGGAAGCATTGGAAGACCAATCCAAATGGGAATAACAGTAGGGTCTACATTAAAATCAAACTGGGGATCCCACTTGAAAAACCTATATAACAGACCTTTGAGGTAAAGGTTCCTCCACATGATGACCTTCAAATAATCATCCTCCTCATCAAAGCGCATCAACAAGTGACGGTTGTTAAGGACACTAACAATGAAATCCCCCTTAAGAAGCAGTCTTTGTGAAAGAACTGTTTTAAATTCCGGGATGGAGCATCGACCATATGCACACCGAGCAATCAAGGCTAGTCTAAAAGTTTGAATAGACTTACCCACCTCATCACGAGAGAAGAATACGGCGGGTTCACCAGAGTCAGTGAAGCTTGGTGGCTTTACACCGATGTTAATGGAAGGAGACGGTTTGGTAGCCGAGATGATTTGCGCATAAGACTTCCGCCCAGGAGAGGCTTCGCCTTCAACTGCACCGTGCAGACAGCCTTCCGTCGGAACAACCATGGAGCAGGGCCCCAGCGCCCCTACCAGCCCCCAGGGCCGGCGGCAAGCGATGAAGACAAACTGAGAAACCCAGAAACCCAGAGCTTCTCTCTCTAGAATTCTAGAGAGAGAAGGCCAAGTTCCACTAACATTGTTTTATGTAATTGACAAAATATGGCATTAATATTAACAAATATATGATTAACATGGCATTAATACCACTTTGCCGAAGACTAGATACTATATGCCAATAATTGATTATATACTTTTACTAACAAATTCAACAATCGATTATGTTTATTGTAGTATGGCAGCATGACTGATTCTTTCATCCAATAATATATTAAAAGTAATCGGTTGTGTTTCCCCAAGAATCAATTTATTTGACTAAACTAGATGAAATTTCTTAGTACCAGACAATGATCGTGCTAATCTTTCTCACTGTGAAAAACATCAAAATTTGTAGCAGCCCAAAAAATTCAATGATTTAAAATTTTAAATAAATAGAAATAAAAATTTTTGTATTATCGAAATGGTAGAACATACGTACCACTATCGTACGTGCAAGAACACATCGGAAAATTCCGTAAAAATTATAATTCAACCCTAGACATTATTTCTAAATGTTCCACAAAGAAATTCGTACAACAAAAAATCCGATTGGTCAAGTGTATGTCACAATGTGACTAATTATCCTAATTATGAAACAAAGTCGGAAAAACGTTACCATGGGAATATAACATGATCATAAATGAAATAAAAATGTTGGGGAGACTTCCAACATCATGTATTGATGACCCATTATCAGAATGGGGCCACTAGACAACATTTGGCCCAAGAATAAAATGGAGCAAGAAAATACCCCAGAAATTCGTAACCCTAATTGAGCTGAAAATAGGAAGAAGTAATTAGGACAAATACTAGTGCAATTAGCCTTTCATGGCAACCCAAATTCATGCCTAGCCATGGTATGGGGTTGCCTAAAGCCTCACACACTCTAATGGGGTGAGAAATCATCAAAATTGGGAAGGTGGTAACCCAAAACCGCAACCCTTCCTTCCTACACCTAATTGGACTCCTAAAAACCCTAGATGCATATATACTTGTCAACAAACCCTAGGGGACGAGTTTACCTATTGTTGGGGTCGTGGGTAGCTGTTCTTGAGCACCAGAGGTGGAGGAAGACGCCCCAAGATGGAGCTTTTCTTCCATGCTACGTCTGCATCAACCGGTGCAGAGAGCCCATCTTGGATTCGACCAAAGGTGAGTCAAACCTCGACCAACCCATGCGAGGCTTATACCCCTGGAAAGAGGGTTAAGTCTAGTTTCTAATGGCACTGGTTTGCCCAATTTTCATCCAGTGAGTCGTAAGTATTAAGTGTTCTCCTCCAAGTGGTCTGAGCGAGGCCTTTCTGGAGGATGAGTCTTGTTCAACCCAAAAGGTAGGTGATCTCAGGCCAAACCTAAACATATCATATACCAATGTGTAGTGTATCAAGTCTACTTTCATGTGCATGCATTTTCCCCAATTCTTATTGAGTTTACATTGTGTATTAAACATTTTGCCAAAGTCGCATATGTTAGTGGCCTTTTACATTCATGTTGATTTCTCACGCATCTTGAGGCCAAATATCATGAAACCAAAGCTATAGTTCTCTTCTACTCCCTGTTTCCAACAACTTTCATGCTTAAACTTTTGTCCCAAGTGTAACACCCCGGCCCCCTTGGGCCTTCTGGCCCCGTCCTCAGAGTCACGGCGGGCGTCCTGGCCGCGACACGGTCGCGGCAGAGCGGACTGCCGCGACAGTATTGGCGGTTCGTGTCACGACGGGGGTGAGCGTCGCGTCCTTGTCGCGTCGCCCCTGGCTGTCGCGACTCTGTTCTGACACGACTTGACCGCTGTCCTGTCTGTCAGAACGGTCGTGTCGGGTGGCAGGGTCGTCGGCGTTGACGCGACCTGTCAGGCCGTCACGACAACCTTTCCGGTCTTCAAGGTTTGACTGTGTTTTTGGTGTCGCGCCTTGGCGGGCGGCCGCGACATGGTCGCGGCGCTTGTGAGCGTCGCGACAGGGTCAGTGTCGCGGCGGGCTGCTGCGTCGCGTTCTGGTGGCCATTGGTTCAAAACCGAGGGCGCGCCCCATTTCCCCTCTCTCGCCCTTTTCACTCTTTCTCCCCTCTCTCGAGTTCCCTCTCGTTTTTCGTTGTTCCCTTTCACTCGTGGTGCTCGTGCTGAGGCTTGGACGTGTCGTTCATGCAGGGCACGTGCTCGGGTTGTTCGGTGCGAGGAGGAGGAGGAGTTCTTTCCTACGAGAAGGCCATAACGGGTTCGTTCTTCGTGTGGAGGTAGGGACTCTTGATCCTCTCGCCCTAAGCATGATCCCTTCCCCCTCTTGACCGTGGTTTCCTCATGGTTTGGGGCTTGGGGGAGTGAGAACTCCATGCTCGAGTTGAGTGAGGTTTCCTTCGAGCGTAGATCTATGCTTTTGAGGGATCGTGGGTGGTTTGGTGGATTTTAGCTTTTTAAAAATGCGTTGTGCACGATCCCCTTTCCCCTTGTGAATGTATTTGGTGTTTTGAGGAGGGTTCCTGGAGGGACTGTTCCGGGACCCTGCTCAGCTGGTAACGCGGGGGCCACGGAGGCCGCGATCATGTCGCGACGGCGCGTCCGGTCGCGACATGTTCGCGACGCTCCTACGCGTCGCGTTAGGGTCGCGACGGACGAGAGCGCCGCGACATGGTCGCAGCGGCCCGCCCTATCGCGTCACTGACCGAGAGACAAGTTTGGTCTTTTCCGTTTCCGCTCTCCTTTTACTGTTTCCGTGACACTTGTGCTAGTCCCCTAGTACGATCTCACGCTAGTCGTTCGCCCGGTGCGTGGCACTTGAGGGCTTGTCCCGTGCTAGAGGTTGTTACCGTTACCTGGGACCCCCGTCCTCGGGAGCCTGTTGAGGGAGCACTCCGGGCTACGAGTGTGCTCGAGTTGGCGGCCGTTTAGGCGGACTCTGGAGCTGAGGGGAAAACGGTGGTTAGGACAGTGGCGTGTGAGTCACTTGCAGAGCTCTCGTGGGTGGTCTGGGACGCCGAGGACAGTTAGGAGTTCTACCCGGCACAGACCAGCCAGTCCTTCTTCTCACTGCCTCGCTCTTTGCGGCCCCGGAACCGCTTAGAGAGGCCAAGCGTGGGACCGTAGTCCGGCCAGACTACGACGGTTACTGTTGTTGTACTTGTGTCCTACCTCGCTCTGACGAGACGCGAGGGTCAGGACCTAGGTCGAGGATAAGACGTCTGTGGACGCACCTGACCGTCTGACTAGTGGTGTTGTTCCCTCCGTCTGTGTTTACTAGCCGCGTGGTGGTCATGACGAGCAGTCGTACGGAGTTTCCGACCGAGTGTACTTTCCGTACCGTGATAGCTTTAGCTTCGTTTCCGCACTTCCGTCGTAGGTAGAAAGATATAAACTGTTGTCTTTCCCTTATTAATAGTTATATATATTCCTCTGCCTGTTTAGAGCCAGTAGGAGATTGGTAGTCCCTACTGAGCTTCTGTTGTGAAGCTCATCCCTCTGTTTTCCAGGTGAGTCTTCTCAGCAGTGGCAGGGCGCGCGTCGGGCGGAGGAGATGGGGCGGTAGTCGAGGTCCCCGTAGCTAGCAGTGGTTCCCCCTCTCAGTGTACGTCACCCTCGGGGTATGCCCCTAAGGGACTTGTCTCTCCCCTTTCCTTACTTGTACTAGTGTGCGTGCATTGGGACTGTACTTAGAGCGGTACGCAGCGGTCTCACTTTACTTTTCTGTTTCCGCTTGTACGCTTCTAGCTTAGCAGTTGGCGTTTACTTCCGTTACATATCCCTGTCAGACGCGTGTTATAGCCCTTCCGGGTCCCCCTGATCCGTGGGCGGTGACCACGAAAATCGGGTCCTCGGCGTGGGCCGAGGGTCGGGTTCTCGGGTCGTTACACCAAGAGCCCTAGATCAGGGAATATAAGCATTGCATGCATCGTATGTCGATTTTCTGTGTTTTCGGGAAAGAACCCAAAATGCGACGGGACCCGACGTCGCGTTCTTGCATGTCGCATTCATCTAAAGTGCGACCATGCCCTACTTCGCGATTTAGATCGTGACAGGACCGTTGTGACACCTAAAACTGTGCGCTGCATGGTTTTCAGTGTCTGCATGAATGCGACATAGACCCACGTCGCGATTTGGACATGTTGCCCGCTCATGGATTTTGCATATTTTTATATTATTTTTTGGAAAACCTCTCTTGAACGTGACGTATCAAACCGTCGCAATTCAAGGATGAAAGCGGCACACTTTCTGTCGCGTTATGAATGCGACAGAGGGATCCATCGCGATTTGAACATTAAGGCGACGGTAAAGTCCGTCGCGATTTAAGTCTTTACAGAATTCTCATGTTTCAACTGTACGTTGTCTTCTTAAATGCGATGACTGTGTCCATCACGGATTTAAGGGCCTACTCGAGACATGTTTTTACAGTGTTTAGTGTTAGACTTACATGTTATGTTCTTAATATGCATTGTATAGTATGTCCAATGACGTAAAAGCTAGTAACCCATGAGAAAGACATAACAATGTGAAGATTATTCTATTTGTTCATTAATGCTATGATCTACTCTTGCAAACCATTGATTGAATCATCTTATTGTTCTAGCTTGTTAAAGTGTATAATTGCTATCTTAAAATACTGCAAAACCATGTCTAGTCAAATGCATGTTTCAATCTCACATCATACATGTTACTTGCTTTCCGCATTGTTTTAAACCGATGGAATGTGGATTGAGACACGTACATCTCTACACACTTGCACGTATAGGCAGCCCTTTCTTGGGGGATTGGAAACTCACTGTTGGTCAATCCGTATCGGCAGTCTAGTGACCTTTCTCTTAAGACCTCCGTAAATCTCTGTACTCTGTGGATTCCCTCATGGAGACCGAGTTGGTTGTACCATTGAAGTTCCCTGGAGATAGTGTGCACTTCCTTTCTTCTCTTGTTCTCGTGAGAGTGATTCATAATCCTAAACTTAAGCCATAAATGTAAAGAGTGAACTAAAGTATAAATTGCGCGGTTATGCTGCCAAAATTATCTCTTGACTATAGTTATCATGAAATCATGTTCACCTTGCTTGCTACTTGTTCACATTATCATCATGAACATGACATTACAATTGCTTATATCTTGAAACTCTTATTGGACATTAATGACTGTGGGTATCTACATTTAAAAATAGTGAGATGCTGATCGGGCACGGAGAGTGTCCAAGGGCTCCAGTCTAGCCCCAATGATGGAGAGTCATAAATATACTGTTAACCATGGGGTATAATGATTACTGGCGTTGCATCTGCGCTGGGAGTACTTGCGTGTTGAATGGTAGATACAATAACCACATACACGTGTCCTAGTGTGGATTTCAAGGTGGATCTTTCCTTGGTGTACATTAGTGTCTTCGTGCTTGATTAGTGTTACATGATCGTGCTCAGGCTTGCTTGCATGCATGATATGTCCATCCTGCAATTATCGCAATTTAAGTGATATCTTGCTTGCTTGTTACATGCGACACTATTGATAACATCTTGCTCGATATATCATTCTGGATCTTTCTCTATCACGATTCATTCTATATAGCTTGTTCATGTATCATGTTTAATGAGTTTTATTTGTACATGCATATCTTGATAATCATGCTTACCTAGTTCTAAATTGCTAATCACTTATATCATTGCCCGTACATTGAGATATAAATCCTATTGGGCTAGTTTGCTCATTCCCTACTTTTAACCATTCTAGGTGACTATGAAATACAAGAAGAGGAGCAAGTCGAGGATGGGAATGCATCCGAGAGATGAGCATTCCAACACTTGTGTCTAACTATAGTTAGTTTATTTGGAGAGTTAGATTGATGTAGTAGGAAGTGAGGAATAAATGTAATTTGATTTTATTTGAGTCTTAGTCTTGTTATTCAACATTTGAAAGAGTTGTATTAGTTCCCATTGAAACAATGAGATGATATTTGAATACAATTTCAATTGAGTTAATTATTTGGCCCCTATTATGATGTTGCGTTGATATATATTTAGTGCTTGCTAGCTAGAGGCTTATTTGTCGACTGTTCACGTCTCGGAATATTGACTCGAATTATCTAAATATTATCCGCTGCATAATTCTCGGGACATGACAAAATTTGTCTGTCTTCATTCAGATAATCAATTATATTTTGCCTATACATTTGACAATTGATTAAGTATGTTGTATGTGGCTGATGTACTGAAATATTTTATGTATATAGCACTACATCAAAATTGTAGCAACCTGATATTTTAAATAAATAGAAATATTAAAGGAAAATGGTTTAATTAAAATACAATAAAACAACAAGAAGTAATGGACTTTATTAAAATAGCTCACGTAAATGTTATTGGGCCAAAATAGGAATTTGGAATATGGGATAAGAGAAAATACCCAAAAATTCATAACCATAAATGTGCAGAAAATAGGAAATGTCAAATTAGGGCTAAAACTAAGGCAATTAGCCATGCATGGCAACCAAATTTGTGACCAACCATGTTAAGAGTTTTCCTAATGGCATTGCTACTCCAATTGAGAGAAGAATATCCAAAACATGGAAGGAGTCAAGCCAAAACCGCAACCTACCCTTCCTAGTCCCATTAGGACTTGAAATTAACCCTAATCATATAAATAATTGTCATAAGACTAGTGGGGAAGGTTCATCATCGTGTTGGGGTTGTGTGGAGGCAAGCTAGGGCACCAGAAAAAGAGGAGATTGGCCTAGAACCCGATCTTCTTCCCCAACCTTGCTCTACTGCAACCTGTGCATAGACCTATCTCAGATCCACTCAAAGGTAGGTGTTCTCGAGCTAAAGATGAACAAATCTCATACCATCGTGTAGATCATCATGTCTAGTTCCTTTTGCACTTGATTTGCCTAATTTTTATCAAGTATGCTTCGAGTTATAAGCGTTTTCCAAACATCATGCAAGTCTAGGGCTTTTCGTGTTCATCTCATTTTACACGCTTACTGAGACCAAATTGATTCGGTCCAAAAGCATGATTATCTTCTATTCATCGTCCTCTACATGTTTCATGTTCATAGCATTGTCCCAAGAGCCCTAGATCTCGAGTTATAAGCCTTGCATGTAAGAACTGTTGGAAATCCACTTGGGGCATCACATGCGCAGCGGAAGTAAAACAAAAATCGATTTCCATCTAGGTAATTGATCGGGCTATGATGTACGGTGCATGTAAACATACATACAAATAAGGCGTGAGACAATCTCACCTAAGGGAGATCGAATATCCCGTGAAGCGCAGAACTAGTCCTTGTTTGAAGGAGCTCTCGTGAGACTCCCTCTAGCGGTATCCACACAGTGGATGATCGGAGATGACGATGACCCCTCCTACACCGGTGGTGCCACTCCGCCTAGTCGTGCAACGCCACACAGCGGCCAACAGTAGCAAGTAGCAGCAACAACAAGAGGGCTCGACCCTCCAAGTTCTCCTCTTGCCTAGGGAGAGCACAGGAGGAAGAGACGGGAAGGGGGGATGAAGTAGGTGGTTTCTCTTCTCAAGCTCTAGCCCATGAACTCCAAAGATAACCCCTTCTATTTATAGAGAGCACAAGGGAAACCTCGCAGGGACACCTCACCTTGTCATGATGACAAGAGGGAACACCTTGCAAGGACACCTCGTCATGTAATCATGACAAGGGACACCTCACCATGTCATGATGACAAGAGGGACACCTTGCAAGGACACCTCGTCATATAATCATGACAAGGGACACCTCATCATGTCATGATGATAAGAGGAACACCTTGCAAGGATACCTCGTCATGTAATCATGACAAGGGACACCTCACCATGTCATGATGACAAGAGGGACACCTTGCAAGGACACCTCGTCATGTAATCATGACAAGGGACACCTCACCATGTCATGATGACAAGAGGGTCACCTCGTCATGTAATCATGACAATGGACACCTCGCAGGGACACCTCACCATGTCATGATGACAAGAGGGATACTTGGAAGGACACCTCGTCATGTAATCATGGTTAATGATGATGAGGTGTCCTCCTTCCAGAAGGGGTGATGTGGCATGATCCTGGTATGCTCCCATAATGGATCCTTATCAAGGCTTATTAGGTCATACCCAATAGGTCCATAATGGGTTAAATAAGGCTTATTGGATAACTTTTATCCAATCCTCTATTCATCGTGTTATCCACCTTTTGTGTGTGACCCTCTAGGCCCAATATCGAGCTGGCCGTGAGTTGTACTCATTAGAACTCCTTCTGACTTAGTGAATTGTTATCTCCATAATAATTCACTCAACTCATCGATTATGAACATACTAGGCCACTATGCCATAATCCCCAAACGATACGAGTGATCAAATTCATTGGACCTGTCTGCCCACAATTATTGTGTACCTGTAGTTCCTCATCCATCTATTATCCCAGAGACCATATATTAGGCATGGTGTTGTCAGGTCTATATGGAATCTGTTAAAGTCAAACTCTTATCGGATTCTCCCGGAGAACTCCTTCTCACTAAATCCAATTGACCCTGGCCAGAGATTTACCTGAGTAAGACAATATGGGATATTCCTCTCACGATACCAAGAGTGGATGATCTTTTATTGACACATAATGTAACGACCCAGAATCCGCATTACCAGTAACAACCAGTAACCCGAATTCTGACCCGCTAACCCACGAGACATGCTCGGAAGGGTAGGAAGTGAAAGTCCGAGGAGACTATATGTAAGAAGATACACACCATGCAAAGCAGTAAAATTCCACTATATGAACATATCATATACAACCTCAGAGTCTGAGCAAAGTACAGAGTACAGAAGTACAACAAAAAGGTACTACTCACTGCAGCTAGGGAGCACCAACACCGGAGTGGCTAGACTCGCCTGGAACGGGAGTCGACGAAGACCCACCTGAAAGGGAAGGGAGTGAGTCTCAAGAAAGAGACCCAGTAGGGAAAAGTAACCCCATCGGCAACTAAACTAAAGTGCGGAAAGTAAAACTGAAAGTAAGTACACGTCGCACCACAACACAAAACTGTAAACCACGCGGCTCAGTAACACACACTCACACACACAGCAAGTAGGACTCAGCTAGGGTCTGTGGCTCGGCGTCCCGTCACCACAGAGGCTCTCAACCCCAGCCACGTGTGCACACTACAGACGCTCTCTCTCGCGTCTGGTCCACGACCGGTTTTTCCCCTACGCTTGACCCTAGCGGTAGAGAAGGGGCTCCACGGAGACCGGCTCAAAACCACCAAAAGGAGTACGCACAGGACAGAGTCACACTCGATGTCCTGGCTCACTAGCGGAGGACAACCACACGCTAGTCGTCTAGACGGAGTCGCACCCACGCCTAGGTAACACAACAGAAACGGGTACACGGTAACGCAACGCGCGTACAACAGACGGAACACACTCAACGTCTAAAACCCCGTACAGTAGTAAACACCTCGTGCCACAAACAACTACTCCTATGCACAGGCGGAGTCACACTCTAAGCCTGGCCCACATGTGCTATTAGGGCGGACATCACATGTCAATCGCCTCTAATCACACAACTTAAGTCTGCTGGGATACAGGAGATTAACGGCCTGATTGATTGCCGCCAATATGAGGTAAACGGCACTCCTCATGTCGTTTATCCTAATTAAAGGCAATCGACCTTGTCGTTTAAATCACCCCTGAAGATCTCAACGTCAACAGATGTGGACGTTGATATCTTCAGTCCCCCATACCCAGAACTGAACCGAATCAGTCCCAATGGGCAGAAACACTAAATAACATTCTGACTGATGGAGGGAAACACATCCTCTCATCAATCCACACTACAGAACATCATAATTAGACAATCTAACACCTAGATTATCCAACCACCCTCAATTCCGGCATGATATAACCCAAACCCTAAACCATAAATTGCATTCCAATTCACTTAATTGGGCATGCTAGTTTGCTGGGGAGGGTTATAGGGGTTAAGTCCCTACCTCAGAACGCCTTAAGAATCCCCAAACAGCCACCAATCGCGCCGGATCTCCCTGATGACTCCGCGCGAATCACGCCAAAACCTCGCGTTTCCCGCCCGATCAAGCAACGCCACACGATCCAGGGCCTTCCCACGAGCTCAAATCACCCAACAGAAGCTGCAGGAATCAAGAAGAGCAAAGGTGGAAGAAGGGAGAGGAAAGGAGAAGAAGAAGCTCTGCTCTCGGGCTGCCCTATTTCAACAGGACTGGTTAGTCGACGTCAACATCACTGGCCGCCAACTGAACCGCCTACAGACTGACGTCCAGATCCCATGTCGTTAAGTTCAAGCTCAGACGTCCACATCGCTGGACGCTGACTCTGACTCAACGGCAAGCCTTGGCCGTCAACCACACAGAACCACTATAGACCCAATAAGGATCCACTAAAGACCCGAGACCTTACAGCTCTCCCCCCTTAAGGAATTTTGCCCTCAAAATTCAAATAACACAAGGAAAGAAGACTCACCAAAGAGGTACGGAAACTGCTCGCGCATTTCGTCCTCCCGCTCCCATGTCGACTCACCACCGGAGTGCCGCTGCCACGCAACACGAACTAAAGGGATTGCCTTGTTCCTCAACCTCTGAACTCGGCGATCCTCAATGTGCAACGGAAACTCTGGTACAGTCAACACTGGAGTCACCTCAGACCACTCTGCACTCTGCAGAACGTGAGACTCGTCAGAAAGGTACCTCCGAAGCATCGACACGTGGAACACGTCGTGCACTGCTGCCAACTCTGACGGAAGCTCAAGTCTGTACGCCAAACCTCCGACACGCTCAATAATGGTAAAAGGCCCAATAAAGCGAGGACTCAACTTTCCACGCTTACCGAACCTCACCACTCCCTTCATAGGAGACACACGAACAAACACCTGGTCTCCTACCTGAAACTCGAGCGGTCGTCTGCGCTGATCTGCATAACTCTTCTGCCGACTCTGAGCTGACTGAAGCCTCTGTCTCACAAGCTGAACTACCTCAACTGACTGCTGAACCAACTCCGGCCCCGTGACAACTCGCTCGCCAACCTCGAACCAGTCAAGAGGAGTGCGACACGGTCGTCCGTACAAAGCCTCATATGGTGCCAAACCGATACTGGAGTGATAACTATTATTATATGCAAACTCGACCAACGGCAAGTGAACTGTCCACGACCCCTGCCACTCCAGGCAACAAGCTCTAAGCATGTCCTCCAAAGTCTGGATAGTCCGCTCTGACTGACCGTCTGACTGAGGGTGGTAGGCGGAACTAAAAGCCAACTCTGTCCCCAAAGCTCTCTGGAAACTGCGCCAGAACCCAGAAGTGAAGCGAGGATCCCTGTCTGACACAATAGAGATCGGCACTCCATGCAAAGGAACAATCCGCTCTACGTACAACGCGGCCAACCTACTCACACCCCAACTAGTCCTGACAGGCAAGAATCTGGCAGTCTTCGTCAATCTGTCCACAAGAACCCAAATGCTGTCAAAACCTCCAGCTGTCCTCGGCAAACCACAAACAAAGTCAGTCGTCACGTGGTCCCACTTCCACATCGGAATCTCTAACGGCTGCACAAGTCCTCCCGGACGCTGATGTTCGGCCTTCACCTGCTGACAGACCAAACACCTAGCAACAAAAGCCGCTATGTCTCTCTTCATCCCAGGCCACCAAAACTGACGTCTCAACCTGTGATACATCTTGGTCGCCCCTGGATGAATAGAGTACCTGGAACCATGTGCCTCCTGCAACACAACTCTCCTGATAGACTCCTCAACAGGAACATAGAGTCTATCTCGGAACCTAACAGTCCCGTCCTCACAAAGCTCAACCTCTGGAAGAAGCAACACACTGTGCAACTCGGGATCTGCCTGCTGAGCCTCAGCAACCTGTCTCACAACTGCGGGAGCTGCTAACAAACTGCCTAACACACACTGACGACGACTGGACGAAACTCTGAAAGATCCCTCTGTCGCAGACTGCCACAACTGCCACTCTCTAAGCATCAGATGACTCATCTGTGCTTTCCTACTCAAGGCATCTGCAACTACATTCGCCTTTCCAGGCTTATACTCAATGCTGAAATCATAGTCCTTCAGATATTCCATCCATCGACGCTGCCTCATATTCAGATCCCTCTGAGAAAACACATATCTCAAACTCTGGTGGTCGGTACGGACTACAAAACTCACTCCGTACAGGTAAAGACGCCAAATCCGCAAAGCAAACACCACAGCTGCAAGCTCTAGGTCGTGGGTCGGGTAACTCTCCTCGTGGGGCTTAAGCTGGCGAGACGCATAAGCCACCACTCGGCCTTGCTGCATCAAGACCGCACCCAAACCAACACCTGAAGCATCTGTGCAAACCTCAAAACCCTCCTCACCTGAAGGTAAGGCAAGAACTGGCGCCGACGTAAGCAGTCGCTTCAACTCTATGAAACTCTGCTCACACTGATCCGACCACTCAAACGGAACTCCCTTTCTCGTCAACCGAGTCAAGGGTGCAGCAACCTGAGAAAAATCTCGAACAAACCTGCGGTAGTAACCTGCCAAACCCAGAAAGCTACGAATCTCAGACACAGATCTGGGACTCTCCCACTGCAAAACTGCCTCAACCTTCGCTGGATCTACTGAAACTCCCTCACCTGAGATCACGTGCCCCAAGAAGTGAACCTGTTGTAGCCAAAACTCACACTTACTAAGTTTGGCATACAACTGGTGCTCTCGCAAGGTCTGCAACACGATCCTCAGGTGCTCGGCGTGCTCCTCCTCCGAAGCGGAGTACACCAGAATGTCGTCAACAAACACTACGACAAACCGGTCCAAGAACTGGTGGAACACCCGGTGCATCAGATCCATGAAGGCTGCTGGAGCATTGGTGAGCCCAAACGGCATCACCAAAAACTCAAATGTCCATATCTGGTCCGAAAAGCAGTCCTCTCAATGTCCGAATCTCTAATCCGCAACTGATAGTAGCCCGACCTCAAGTCAATCTTCGAGAAGACACGAGCAGACTGAAGCTGATCAAAGAGATCATCAATCCTAGGCAAAGGATACCTATTCTTGATGGTCACTTGATTTAGCTTCCTATAATCGATACACAACCTCAGGCTACCATCCTTCTTCCGGACAAACAAAACAGGTGACCCCCACGGAGAAAAGCTAGGACGATATAGCCCTTCTCCAACAACTCCTCAAGCTGCCTCTTCAACTCCCTCAACTCTGCTGGTGCCATACGGTACGGTGCCTGCGCAAAAGGTAAAGTGCCAGGAACCAACTCTACAGTAAACTCAATCTCTCTCTCTGGTGGAAGACCAGGCAACTCTTCCGGAAAAACATCCGGAAACTCACACACTACAGGAATGTCTCCCACTCCCGAGGCAATCTGGTCAAGAGTCACTGCAGAAACTAGGAAACCCTGACAACCAGAAGCAAGCAACCTCCCTGCCCTCAAAGCAGAAACTAAAAAGCGAGAAGTAAGAGGTACGATACCCTGGAAGTAGAACGCCGCTGCCCCAGGTATCCGCAAGTGCACCCTCTTCTTCTGGCAATCCATCACTGCACCATACCGCTCCAACCAATCCATACCCAAAATCACATCATAGTCATGTAACTGCAAGGCAAAAAGACGGGCTGACAACAACTGATCCTGCAACTGCACAGGTACCTCCTCGAGACAGTAGGACGTAAGGACAAAGTCCCCTGTCGGCAACTCTACTGCCAACTCAACAGACTCTCCCGAACTCAACTCTCCAAGGGAGTCTAAAAAGTCCTCAGACACAAAAGAGTGAGAGGCACCGGAATCAAACAAGACTCTAGCTGCAAAACCAAAAACTGAAACAGTACCTTCCACCAGGTGAGCTGCCTCCGCGTCTGCACGAGTCAAGTGGGTAACACGACCTCTACCTCTCGACCCACCAGAACCTCCGGTCTGCTGACGCTGCTGCACAGGTGCCTGCTGCTGCTGCACTCGGGGCTGTGACTGGGTCTGCTGCTGCGGCACACGAGGTAGCAAAGGACAATCTCGCGCCATATGACCCATCTGGTCACACCGGTAACACTGCCCAGCAAAAGTACGTTGTACCTGCTGCGAAGGCTGACCTGTCGGCTGCTGAACACTCCCAACCGACTGCTGCCTCTGCTCTGCCTGCCTCCTATCACGCCGAAACTTCCTCCGAGATCCTGACTTCGCCGACGTCCCAGTAGAAGTGGACGCGTAGGAAGTCGTAGTCCTCGGGGTCGTCTGCACACTACCCTGCTGCTGGCGAGGCTGAGAAGGAACTACCTGCGTCTGAACCTCTGCACTCCGAGCACGAGTCCGCAAGGTGTCTGCCTCCAACGCTGCCGCTGTCTGATAGGCCGCATCCAAGTCTGTGACACGAGCAACTATCAGCGCCTGCCTGAGCTCTGGCCTCAAGCCTCTCACGAACTGCTGAGTCCTCAGACCCTCATCTCCCATAATCTGCGGAGCATAACGCCCTAACTCCACAAATCTGGCCCTGTACTGCACCACAGTAGAGTCCCTCTGCTGCAAGTCCAAAACTGGTACAACCTCTCCGTCCGGACGTAAGTAGGACAGAAGGCTCTCTCAAAAGAAACAACAAACTCCTGCCACGGAATCTGTCTCAGTGGGCGAGACTGGAAAGTAGTCTCCCACTCAGCGGACCACCAAGTCAACGCCTGCGCCTGCAACTGGTAACTGGCTAGCAGCACTCGCTCCTCTGGAACACACTCCATGGAACGAAAAGTCCGCTCCACTGCATCTAACCATGCTCGCGCTACATCTGGATCAGGCTGGCCCAAAAACTGAGGAGGCTGAAACTGCAAGAACTCCCTCAACACCCTCCCAGTACCACCCTGGGGTACCGGCGCGTCACGGTGCTGAGCAACAAACTGAGCCATCCCCTCAAGAAATCGAGTCATGTCCAATCCCTGAGCTACCTGAGGTGGAGGTGGCGGCGGCGGAACAATACCACTATGTGCGTCCTGTGGCAAAGGCTGCGTCTGCTGAGGTGGCGGAGCATCTCCAACCTCCGGACGAGTCGCCTGCTCGGCTACTCCCTCTCTAGGACGTCGCCTAGGCGCCATAGAACTACACACAGAACAAAAATACACACATAAATACACTAACTAACTCCGGGCTACATAGCTGCACTGTACTCTTTAGACTCTGAGTTAACATGATGGGTATTTTCTTATATATATCTCATCAGACCAGGCTCTGATACCAAACTGTAACGACCCAGAATCCGCATTACCAGTAACAACCAGTAACCCGAATTCTGACCCGCTAACCCACGAGACAAGCTCGGAAGGGTAGGAAGTGAAAGTCCGAGGAGACTATATGTAAGAAGATACACACCATGCAAAGCAGTAAAATTCCACTATATGAACATATCATATACAACCTCAGAGTCTGAGCAAAGTACAGAGTACAGAAGTACAACAAAAAGGTACTACTCACTGCAGCTAGGGAGCACCAACACCGGAGTGGCTAGACTCGCCTGGAACGGGAGTCGACGAAGACCCACCTGAAAGGGAAGGGAGTGAGTCTCAAGAAAGAGACCCAGTAGGGAAAAGTAACCCCATCGGCAACTAAACTAAAGTGCGGAAAGTAAAAACTGAAAGTAAGTACACGTCGCACCACAACACAAAACTGTAAACCACGCGGCTCAGTAACACACACTCACACACACAGCAAGTAGGACTCAGCTAGGGTCTGTGGCTCGGCGTCCCGTCACCACAGAGGCTCTCAACCCCAGCCACGTGTGCACACTACAGACGCTCTCTCTCGCGTCTGGTCCACGACCGGTTTTTCCCCTACGCTTGACCCTAGCGGTAGAGAAGGGGCTCCACGGAGACCGGCTCAAAACCACCAAAAGGAGTACGCACAGGACAGAGTCGCACTCGATGTCCTGGCTCACTAGCGGAGGACAACCACACGCTAGTCGTCTAGACGGAGTCACACCCACGCCTAGGTAACACAACAGAAACGGGTACACGGTAACGCAACGCGCGTACAACAGACGGAACACACTCAACGTCTGAAACCCCGTACAGTAGTAAACACCTCGTGCCACAAACAACTACTCCTATGCACAGGCGGAGTCACACTCTAAGCCTGGCCCACATGTGCTATTAGGGCGGACATCACATGTCAATCGCCTCTAATCACACAACTTAAGTCTGCTGGGATACAGGAGATTAACGGCCTGATCGATTGCCGCCAATATGAGGTAAACGGCACTCCCCATGTCGTTTATCCTAATTAAACGGCAATCGACCTTGTCGTTTAAATCACCCCTGAAGATCTCAACGTCAACAGATGTGGACGTTGATATCTTCAGTCCCCCATACCCAGAACTGAACCGAATCAGTCCCAATGGGCAGAAACACTAAATAACATTCTGACTGATGGAGGGAAACACATCCTCTCATCAATCCACATTAACAGAACATCATAATTAGACAATCTAACACCTAGATTATCCAAACCACCCTCAATTCCGGCATGATATAACCCAAACCCTAAACCATAAATTGCATTCCAATTCACTTAATTGGGCATGCTAGTTTGCTGGGGAGGGTTATAGGGGTTAAGTCCCTACCTCAGAACGCCTTAAGAATCCCCAAACAGCCACCAATCGCGCCGGATCTCCCTGAAGACTCCGCGTGAATCACGCCAAAACCTCGCGTTTCCCGCCCGATCAAGCAACGCCACACGATCCAGGGCCTTCCCACGAGCTCAAATCACCCAACAGAAGCTGCATGAATCAAGAAGAGCAAAGGTGGAAGAAGGGAGAGGAAAGGAGAAGAAGAAGCTCTGCTCTCGGGCTGCCCTATTTCAACAGGACTGGTTAGTCGACGTCAACATCACTGGCCGCCAACTGAACCGCCTACATACTGACGTCCAGATCCCATGTCGTTAAGTTCAAGCTCAGACGTCCACATCACTGGACGCTGAGTCTGACTCAACGGCAAGCCTTGGCCGTCAACCACACAGAACCACTATAGACCCAATAAGGATCCACTAAAGATCCGAGACCTTACACATAATTTCCTTCGTAAGGTTGGCTATCATTCCCAATGACTGGCTATACTAGACCTGGAACATCCAGACCTATAAATCCAGTATCAAAGAATGAAGTACTCAAACAAGACATCTTTGGTGTCTCAAGTCTAAGGACCAGTTACACAACTGAGACTACGGAATCTCTATCTGAGAATCAGGTATCATTAACCATATAGCATTCCGAGAACGGATCATTCAGTGAACTCATTCTCCAATAAGCACCTGCACCATATCCCTAGTGTCTCCACACAAGCAGCTATGAGACCAGCTGCTTCCATCATATGGACAGGTATATGGCACACCAGTCTTTCCGGTCATCTCAATGTCCTTCTTGAGTAACCTATGACTAGGAATATTTAGGATATGTGTTTAAAGAGGATCGGCCTCATTATCATGATCTCATCATGATCCAATTCCCATTGCACAGACTCATGGACATCACAGTATACATACGCATGGAATATACAGTGAGAAAATACCATTATAATATTACCAAAAGATATTGTACATAATTACAAGTACCATCACTCACGTGAATTGGCTTGCAGGGCACCTATAACTAGCAATCTCCCACTTGACCTAAAACCAATCACCTACATGTCTTATTCCCATCAGACCTCGATGTCGCTCAAAAACAATTTGAGTCAGTGGCTTTGTCAGTGGATCCGCAATGTTATCATCGGATGAAATTCTTTTTACTGCTACATCGCCATGGGCCACAATCTTTCTGATTAAGTGGAACCTCCTTAGAACGTGCTTAGACTTCTGATGAGACCTAGGTTCCTTTGCTTGAGCAATCGCCCCGTTGTTGTCGCATAACAAAGAAATTGGCTCTTCATGGCCTAACACCACTCCTAAATTTGTGATGAACGTCTTCATCCAGACAGCTTCTTTTGCTGCTTCTGAAGCAGCAATATACTCTACCTCGGTAGTCGATTTAGCAGTAGTCTATTACTTGGAACTCTTCCAACTTACTGCTGCTCCATTCAGGGTAAAAACATACCCTGAGTTAGACTTACTATCATCGATATCAGACTGGAAACTTGAGTCTGTGTATCCTTCAACCTTGAGGCTACCTTCTCCATATACTAGTAAAAGATCCTTAGTCCTTCTTAAGTACTTAAGGATACACTTTACTGCCTTCCAGTGTTCCAAACCTGGATCTGCCTGATACCTGCTCGTAACACTTAAAGCATACGCTATATCAGGTCTAGTACATAACATTGCATACATGATAGATCCTATAGCAGACGCATAGGGTATTCTATCCATGTATGCCCTTTCTTCTAGAGTCTTTGGAGACATACTCTTAGAAAGAGAAATTCCATGTCTCAGTGGTATGAGACCTCTTTTGGAATTTTCCATGCCAAATCTTTTGACTATGGTGTCTATGTACATGGACTGGGACAAGCCAAGCATCCTCTTAGATCTATCTCTATAGATCCGAATCCCCAAAATATAGGATGCTTCCCCTAAATCCTTCATGGAGAAGTTCTTTGATAACCAAGTCTTAACTGTGGATAGCATTCCAATATCATTTCCAATGATGAGAATGTCATCCACATACAACGCCAAGAAAATGATAACACTCTCACTTACCTTCCTATATACACAAGGCTCATCTTCATTCTTAACAAAGTCATAAGATCTGATTACCTCATCAAACCTTATGTTCCAACTTCGAAAAGCTTGCTTTAGTCCATAAATAGACTTAAGCAACATGCATACCTTATCTGGACTTTTCTCGGAAACGAATCCATCAGGCTGTATCATATACACCTCTTCCTCGAGGTTGCCATTGAGGAATGCGGTTTTTACATCCATCTGTCAAATCTCATAATCATGGTATGCTGCAATGGCCAATAAAATTCTGATAGATTTTAGCATGGCGACGGGCGAAAAGGTTTCGTCATAGTCAATAGCTTGCCTTTGACGATATCCTTTTGCCACAAGCCTTGCTTTAAAGGTCTCTACCTTTCCATCTACTCCAATCTTCTTCTTGAAGATCCATTTGCACCCAATGGGTACAATACCCTCAGGTGCATCAACTAGGTTCCAAACCTGGTTGGAGTACATGGAATCCATCTCAGAATTCATCGCCTCTTGCCATTTCTTGGAATCTATGCTCATAATAGCCTCCTCGTAGGTTTGAGGATCAATATCTTCGGAGTCTTGTCCCTTGATATGTCCCACATATCTTTCAGGAGGGATAGGATCTCTACTTGACCTACGCAAATTTGGAATTTGTGTGATAGGTACCTGAACATACTCTTCTTGCAGAATGGTGCTTGAGCTAGGTTCCCCAACCTCACTCAATTCTTTCACACTCCCACTGTTTCCACCAAGAATGTGTTCCTTCTCAAGAAACACTGCTCTCTTGGAAACAAAGACCTTTTGGTCCTCGGGGTGATAGAAATAATACCCACAAGTTTCCTTGGGGTATCCCACGAATATGCACCGTTCTGACCTTAATTCCAATTTATCAGGATTGTGTCTCTTAACGTGGGTAGGGCAGCCCCAAATCTTAATAACTTTAAGATCGGGCTTCTTCCCTTTCCATATTTCATATGGAGTGGACACTACCGTCTTCGTTGGAACTCTGTTCAGAAGGTAAGCTGCGGTTTTTAGGGCATATCCCCAGAATGACATGGGTAGGTTGGCAAAACTCATCTTGGATAGCACCATATCCAACAGTGTGTGATTCCTCCTTTCCGATACACCATTGAGCTGAGGTGTATGAGGAGGAGTCCATTGGGATAGAATTCCATGGTTCTTTAGAAATTGGGTGAACTTTGTACTCAAGTACTCTCCTCCTCGATCTGAACGAAGAATCTTAATACTCTTTCCAATCTGATTTTCTACTTCATTCTTATATTCTTTGAATTTTTCAAAGGCCTCAGACTTGTACTTCATTAAGTACACATGTCCATACTTTGAGAAGTCATCAGTGAATGTAATGAAGTAAGAATATCCTCCTCTGGCTTGTATGGACATAGGTCCACATACATCAGTATGTATGAGTTCTAGTAACTCAGAAGCTCTCTCTCCAGTTCCACTAAATGAAGAGTTGGTCAACTTTCCTTGAAGGCAAGATTCACAGATTGCATATGATTTATAATCAAATAGGTTTAAATATCCATCTTTTAACAACCTTTGAATTCTACCCTCATGGATATGACCTAGCCTACAATGCCTTAGGTAAGCCTCATTCATCTCATCTCTCTTTCTTTTAGACGTACTAACATTCATGACATGTGAAGCAACATCTAATGTAAACAAACCATTGAAAAATGTTCCTTTACTAATGATCTCATCATCCAAAATCAGTGAACGACCATTGTTCTAAAAAATAAACTTATATCCATTTTTAGTCAAACATGAAATGGAAATGATGTTTTTGATGATAGAGGGAACAAAGTAACATTTATCCAACACAAGTGCGGCTCCACGAGGTAGTAGTAGATTGACTTCGCCGACAGCAACAGCAGCAACTTTTGCGCCATTCCCCATTCTTAAGTCAACCTCACCCTTTGACAGTCTCCTACACTTTGTCAGAACCTGCAACGAATTGCAAATATGAGATGCACATGCGGTATCTAATACCCATGCATTATCATAATTTTCTGACAAATAGAGATCAATCATGAATATACTTGAAGCTTCTTCAAGCTTCTGCTTTGCCTTTTCTGCAAGATATTCCTTGCAGTTCCTCTTCCAATGCCCATCCTTGCCATAGTGGAAGCACTTTCCTTTATCCTTGGCCGGGTCTTTCTTGGCAACCTTTGCCTTGCCCGCTTTATTGCCTTTGCTTTTACCCTTCTTAAGGGTCTTCTGTGCCTTCCTCTTCTTGTTGATCTCATCAACATGGAGAACTGGCTTCTCCTTCTTAATGGAACCCTCAGCTTCCCTCAACATATTAAGGAGCTCAGGTAGGATTGCCACTATCTTGTTCATATTGAAATTCATAATGAACTGTGAAAAGGAATCTGAAAGGGATTGAAGTATTAGATCCACACACAGGTCATCCTCGAGGACAAGTCCTAGACCTATGAGCTTTTCGATCTACTCAATCATCTTCAAGACATGGTTCTGAACTGATGCCCCTTATGTCATCCTCATCCTGAACAGACTCTTTGATATCTCGTATCTTTGAGTCCGTCCTTGCTCCTCAAACAAGGTGCGAAGATGCAGCATGATGGATTGAGCATCCATCTTTTCATGCTGTCTTTGCAGCTCGGGAGTCATAGAGGCTAACATATAACATTGAGCAAGAACTGAGTCTTCCTTATACTTCTTATAGTGAGAAATAACTTCCTCACTAGTCCCTTCCACTGGCTCGGCCACGATCTCATCGAGGACATACGCAATTTTCTCTGCCGTAAGAACAATTCTCAGGTGTAGACACTCATTTCTAACTAATGAGTTGAACCATATTTCTTGCTATCTTAGTGAGCCCCTAGTTGGTCACTCACCTTGAGCCCATCATTAGCCTTGTTTTGAGCCCATTAACAAGTCAAATTGTCTTGAAATTCCTCCCATTATCACTTTGAGAGAGTCCTTGGACATATATAAGTCTTATCCATTCACATGATTGGCTGATAATTCACAGTTATTTGATTTTCTTGACGCGTCGTATCATAGCGCCGCGTCTTAGTGTCGCGTCCCTACAAGCCGCCGCGATAGTCCATGCATACTCATGCACGTGGGCATACTGTCGCGTCGCCCCGCCCCGTCGCGTCTCCAAGGTCGCGGCCCTACGATACGCCGCGACAGTAGCGGCGCATGCAGGCCTCCGCAACCACCTCCTATTTATCCTCCCATGGGTTTATCTTTATCTCCAAGCAATATCTGAACCCCTTGGGCGAGGTTTGGGGCTAGGGGACTCTATAGAAGGACTATAGGACTCTCTCACACGAATTTTAATGGGATTTATCTCTCATTTGGATTATTAATCATTTTTAGGGGATATTCTCTCTCAAAGACTTATAAAAGTAAGGCCCTCTCTTCATGTAGAGGGGAGCCCCATTTTTCACCCCGAAGGGCTGCCGAAATCTCCTCTCACCAACACTTAGCCTCGCAGCCACCTATTTCCACCATTTCCTTCACATTCCCCTCCACCAAAACACCCTCATTTCACCATTTATGGAGCACGGAACGTTAGAAGGATGACTCCTGCCACCTCCTGAAGCTTTTGCACACTCGTTGGGACTGCATCCACGCCAGGGAGTCGCCCTAATGGGACTCATCTCCTCCCCCTCTCTTTCACCTTCATTTCTACATGCATTTTTATGTTGTTTCTAGTTAGATCACACTCACCACATACCCACGTTGTTTCACACACCCAAAGGGGTTTAAAACCACCCCAGGTGTGGTCCTACCATGATTCCCCATTTTCTCTCATTTTTAGAATAGATACTACGCTTAACATGTTCTAATAGGGCTTTTTCTTGTCTCTTCTTTGTTTTGGCAGGCACCCAGGCTTTTTCCACGAGGAGCTCTTGTTCTCCATCCGGCTGGAGGATGGGAAGAAGGTCCACACACGACATCTCCAGCACACAGAGAACGTGACAGTGGAGGATGACGTGACAAGAGACGCGTCAAGCGGCAGCGACGTGTTACCAGCATCGTCGCGGTAGGTAAGACCGCCGCGACACCAGGTCCGCTTCCTTTCTCTTTCCATTTCCTAGTTAAGATTAGCCAATGTCATTTTCTACTCGTTAGGCAACTTACTAGGTGGCGATCACATTCGTACTTTCTATACTACCAATTTTAGTACATGTTTGTGTTGAGGGGGGCACAATCCCCGTGATTACATCAGGTTCCGAAGCCAATCAGCGTAGTTAGTACCAGTGAGACGATTGACATCTAACATTCTACTGAGTGGGTTTGCAAGCGACATTTTTCTGAAAAATAAAGATGTAGCAGAAATAAAAAAATATGCAGACTTTTGGATTTGTAGAAAATTAAGGCATGGATTTTTATCTCAATTTTATCCCACTATTTTCTCACAAGACACATGACACCCTCTAGCATGTGAATTGGAAGTTTTCGGCAAACTCCTAGTGGGGATCGGGATCCAATTTAGCATTTGGTATGACCTCGAGGGACTCGACCAATCATACCAAGCCCAAATGGTAGGCAACTCTTGTCAATCACAACTCTTGTGATTCCCGTCATAATTTGGCCTCCAAATTACCATGGCCCAGAGGGACTCCGCCAACCATGATGTTTGGTTAAGTCAACACCATCATTACTAGATGAGTTTGATTTGGTGATATGTTCCCGAGGGACTCGGCCAAACATACCCTATCCTCAAGTCACCGATAACATCTCCATGTCGTAGGCCAGATATCAAATTCCAATATAGGTGAGCCCAGAGTGACTCCGCCAACCCACTCTATATCAAGAAAAGACATCTGCCCTATAATGATGGAAGGCCACGTGAGTCAATCTTATTGCTACACGCTTGCCGACTTAATATATTAAAAGCAGAGGGATTTTATTTTATTTGAGTGGTCTCATAGGTAAATAATACACGTCCCACACATATATTTAGCATATACTTACATCGCATGAAAATATGTACCTAGTAGGTGCGGAATGAATATAAATCATATATATAAATAACCACACCAGATGATCATGGACCAAATTCTAGCGTGATCAAGCCTGAGCCAAAAAACTTGATCACTAAGCCCTATGTGTGTTCCCAATGCATCCCATGCACAGTGTTCATCCTCCTCTTCGTCATTAGCTCCGTTGGTGATTCCATGCTTCCGCCGTGCCTCCGAGAGTGATTTCAAATAATTACAACAATTACAAATGACTATAGACACGCAGGCCCATAAATGTACATTTAATCAATTAAGAAACCTTGATCATATCAAGGGGAATTACACGATTGGGAGAGGTAGAAATACACAATGATTTTAATGAGAAAGAGAAGGGGGTTCGCAGACCCCAATGAATCACCATCCACACAATGGTCCATGATCATCCGCCCACAATATACACATCACATGCATATATATAAGCTACTAGAAATTAATTAAACACTTTAACTAATAAAACTATTAGATTAACTCTTAATCTAATGCATGGATTAACTCTTAATCGATCTGAATTGATCAAAATATGAAAACCCGAACATCATAGCCTAACCTTGGCTCTGATACCACTGTTGGAAATCGACTTGGGGCATCACATGCGCAGCGGAAGTAAAACAAAAATCTATTTCCATCTATGTAATTGATCGGGCTATGATGTACGGTGCATGTAAACATACATACAAATAAGGAGTGAGACAATCTCACCTAGGGGAGATCGAATATCCCCTGAAGCGCAGAACTAGTCCTTGTTTCAAGGAGCTCTCGCGAGACTCCCTCTAGCGGTATCCACACAGTGGATGATCAGCGATGACGGTGACCCCTCCTACACCGGTGGTGACACTCCTCCTAGTCGTGCAACGCCACACAGCGGCCAACAGCAGCAAGTATCAGCAACAACAAGAGGGCTCGACCCTCCAAGTTCTCCTTTTGCCTAGGGAGAGCACAGGAGGAAGAGACGGGAAGGGGGGATGAAGTAGGTGGTTTCTCTTCTCAAGCTCTATCCCATGAACTCCAAAGAGAACCCCTTCTATTTATAGAGAGCACAAGGGACACCTCGCAGGGACACCTCACCATGTCATGATGACAAGAGGGAACACCTTGCAAGGACACCTCGTCATGTAATCATGACAAGGGACACCTCACCATGTCATGATGACAAGAGGGACACCTTGCAAGGACACCTCGTCATGTAATCATGACAAGGGACACCTCACAATGTCATGATGACAAGAGGAACACCTGGCAAGGACACCTCGTCAAGTAATCATGACAAGGGACACCTCACCATGTCATGATGACAAGAGGGACACCTTGCAAGGACACCTCGTCATGTATTCATGACAAGGGACACCTCACCATATCATGATGACAAGAGGGACACCTTGCAAGGACACCTCGTCATGTAATCATGGTAATGGACACCTCGCAGGGACACCTCACCATGTTATGATGACAAGAGGGATACCTTGCAAGGACACCTCGTCATGTAATCATGGTTAATGATGATGTGGTGTACTCCTTCCAGAAGGGGTGAGGTGGCATGATCCTGGTATGCTCCCTTAATGGATCCTTATCAAGGCTTATTGGGTCTTACCCAATAGGTCCATAATGGGTTAAATAAGGCTTATTGGATAACTTTTATCAAATCCTCTATTCATCACGTTATCCACCTTTTGTGTGTGACCCTCTAGGCCCAATATCGAGCTGGCCGTGAGTTGTACTCGTTAGAACTCCTTCTGACTTAGTGAATTATTATCTCCATAATAATTCACTCAACTCATCGATTATGAACATACTAGGCCACTATGCCATAATCCCAGACGATACGAGTGATCAAATTCATTGGACCTGTCTGTCCACAGTTACCGTGTACCTGTAGTTCCTCATCCATCTATTATCCCAGAGACCATATATTAGGCATGGTGTTGTCAGGTCTATATGGAATCTGTTAAAGTCAAACTCTTATCGGATTCTCCCGGAGAACTCCTTCTCACTAAATCCAATTGACCTTGGCTAGGGATTTGCCTGAGTAAGACAATATGGTATATTCCTCTCACGATACCGAGAGTGGATGATCATTTATTGACACATAATTGCCTTCGTAAGGTTGGATACCATTCCCAATGACTGGCTATACTAGACCTAGAACATCCAGACCTATAAATCCAGTATCAAAGAATGGAGTACTCAAACAAGACATCTTTGGTGTCTCAAGTCTAAGGACCAGTTACACAACTGAGACTACGGAATCTCTATCTGAGAATCAGGTATCATTAACCATATAGCATTCCGAGAACGGATCATTCAGTGAACTCATTCTCCAATAAGCACCTGCACCATATCCCTAGTGTCTCCACACAAGCAGCTTTGAGACCAGCTGCTTCCATCATATGGACAGGTATATGGCACACCAGTCTTTCCGGTCATCTCAATGTCCTTCTTGAGTAACCTATGACTAGGAATATTTAGGATCTGTGTTTAAAGAGGATCGGCCTCATTATCATGATCCAATTCCCATTGCACAGACCCATGGACATCACAGTATACATACGCATGGAATATACAGTGAGAAAATACCATTATAATGTTACCAAAAGATATTGTACATAATTACAAGTGTCATCACTCACGTGAATTGGCTTGAAGGGCACCTATAACTAGCAAGAACTACATCAGTTTTACCGTCCTCGGTTTGAACGTTGAATCGCGACCGACACATACGTCACGTTTCTTCGACTGGTATCGCGACAAATAAGACCGTCGCGATTACCTTAAAGGGGACCACCCATGTCATCGCGTTTAGTTAGGTTCTGAAAAATACTGTTGCATCAAACTGTGTGCCCTCTCGTTGTCAGAAGATGTCTGGAACGTGACCACCACGGTCGTTGTGTATTTGGATTGTTTCTCACTTTTGGGGATTTGTGTTATTTTGAAAAATAGAGTTTTGCATGAACGCGTCGGACCTTGCCGTCGTGATTCGGTTCTGATTGCCATGAACGCATCGGACCTGTACGTTGCGTTTCGGTGTCACCAATCGATTCATCCTTTCTAGTTACCCTAAACGCAATAGCCAATGTCATCACATTTCGGTCATCAATCGATCTTGTTAAACGCGACCATTAGACCTGTTGCGATTTGACTATGTGTTTCCAGCAACCTTATGGTTCTATTTAATATGATTATTTAGGCTTTGTAATCATGATTATACCCTATAATACTGTGTTACGAACAATAACAACCATGTAAATAAACTTTTGCTATATTATCACATGTTTCTTTAATTAAAAGACATTGTGCACGACTATCATGTGTTCTCTTGATTTCTTTCTTTTTTTTTTCAAGCAAAGCGGTTCTTAGGGCCTCAAACTAGGAGAGTGCACCCTCCCCCAGAAAGGGAGAATGTTCCCACTCCACTAGTGAGTGCACCTGGGCCAAAAATATTATAAAAAAGAACTTACAGTACAAACAAGAAATAGCCTACCCCAATCATACCATTCTAACATGCATGAGACCAGATTTATCAATGACCACTGGCCTTTTACAAGAATGAGGTATATTATGAGACCCCCAGTAAACATTATTCTGCCTAGAAAGAACCGCAAAATTTGCAAGAGAATCAACCACTTGATTTGTTTCTCTGTATACATGGGCCAGCGGAATAGACTCCTGGGAAAGAAAATTTCTCGCTTCTGTCCACCATCTAAAAGAACGCCAAGACACCACCTTATCCTCTCTAATGGAGTTAACAATGACTTGAGAATCAGTGTAAACAACAGAAATTCGATAGCTAAGAGAAGATGCTAGGGGGAGACCATCACAAAGAGCTCTGGTTTCTACTATCATGCTGGTTCCAACACCATAAAAATGAGCAAAAGCCACCTGAACATGGCCCTGAGAGTCCCGAATACAGCCTCCACCACCACACTCTCCGGGATTCCTCTTGCAAGCACCGTCAACATTGAGACTGAAATCACATAAAGGAGGGATCCATCTAACAAGTTTCAGCTTGGAAGAACACTATGGAACGAAACCAAAACTGTGGAGGATTTGCAGTTCGGAAGGTATAGGAACCACCTTAAAATTGACTTTAGAGAGCGAGTGTGAAATGTTGGACTTGATGTTGTTGATGATTACCCCAGCAGAAACATAAGTCGAGTCAAATCATTTTGAACATCTACCCTTCCTGATTTCCCAGAGCATGAGAATAAGACCATAGAGAGAAATAAAACCGTAGGGAGAACGGATATTAGCATGCTGGATAAAACTCCACAAACGAGCAGTGATGTGACTATGAAGGTTGATCTTGGGCGATATAAAGGGTTGAAACCATTGCCATAGGATGACAACACTGTCACTATGAATAAAAAGATGATCCATTTCTTCTTGCTGAGGAGATCTACAACACGAGCAATGAGAAACCAAAGGGATGCTAATTTCAAAAATATGACCATCGATCGGGACTACACGGTTCAGAACATTCCAAGAGAACAAAGATGCCCTGCGATAAAATGAACTGTGCCAAATCATAGAGAGAGCCGCTCTGTATAATCCAATCGGTCTAACCAGATTGTATGCTGATCGAGTAGAGAAAGAGCCATTGAAAGAGGTAGCCCACATACACTTATCCTCATCATCAGACAACACCAAACCTTCCATAACTGACTGGGGAATAATAGATCTTAGGCGATGGGAGGCATCAGAAAACACCTCATTCAAGGAGGCGGAGGCATACCTACCCTCATTGGAACCCATAATAATATTACTGAGGGGTCTGTCACCAATCCAAATATCATTCAGAATGTCAATATTTCTACCATTACCATGACTCCATCTGGTGTTCTCTTAGAGGATTTGTCTGCTTCCATGAAAACGGCTCTAGACATCCCAGAGATGATAGTCGTATTACTCAGATGGTAATGCTTTCTAGCATACGTGGCCCATAAAGAAGAGCCCTGTCTTATATTCCATAGCTGCTTAACTGCTAAAGAAAGATGCACATGCCACAAGCTACGGACGCTCAGGCCACCCTCATTTTTTGGCCGCTGAATTGAGGACCAGGCCACCCAATGCCGACGATGAGCCCCATCAGTGCCATCCCAAAAAAAAGCAGCAAAAACTTTCTCAATATAATTAATGATGGATTTCGGGATATAGGAGGCCGCAGCAAGATAAACAGGTAGTGAGGAGATTACAGAGTTTATCAATGTAACCCTACCAGCTTGAGATAACAATTTGGATTTCCAGACATGAAGTATACCATTGACTTTGTCAACAAGAGGTTTATAGTCTACTGTAAGCACCCTCCCAGGTTTCAGCGGTACACCCAGATAGGTGAGCGTGCCACTTTGCCTCATAAAACTTATGACTTCTTTAATTTTGTTAATGGCAAGGGCTGGAGACTTTTCTGGTATCATAAAATAGCTCTTAGTTGGGTTGATTTGCTGACCAGAGGAGATGGCGTACTACTTTAAAAACTTCATCAACCGTTTAACGTTCCTAATACCCCCATTCAAAAAGACAAGTGTGTCATCAGCATATAATAGATGGGTAGGGGGTGACAACCCCTAGGACCAGCATAAGGAAGGAGGTAGCCTGTAGAAACCATGTACTTGATGCCTCTGCTAAGAGCTTCTTCCATGATAATGAACAAAGCTGGGGCAATTAGATCGCCTTGACGTAAACCCCTAGTTGATTTAAAGTAACCAGCCGGAGAACCATTAAAAGGAACAGAGAACCAGGAATTAGAAACCATCATTCCTATAAGTGAGGTAAATATGGGAGAGAAACCAAATTTCTTTAGAACTGTAAAAAGGAAATCCCATTCCACACTGTCATACGCCTTCCTGATATCTAGCTTCAAAATAACATTATTGCCTCTAACTTTACGACCGATATCCTTGACAAGTTGTCTTGCCATAGATACATTATCCATAATATATCTCCCCTTAACAAAAGCACCTTGCTCCTCAGATATTATCACTGGCAGGATGTTGGTAAGTCTATCACTTAGAATCCTGGAGACAATCTTATAGCAGAAATTCCATAAACTGACAGGTCTGTAATCATTGAAAGACATGGGGTGGACCTTCTTCGGAACAAGAGCAATAAGAGTAGAGGTAACACCTCTGGGAAAAGAGAAACTTTGGAAGAAACCCTTGACTGCAGCATGCATGCACATCATCACCCAGAATATCCCAACATGATGTAAAGAAGGTACCTGTGAAGCCATCCGGCCCAGGAGCGCTAGTTCCATTAAGATTCCACATAGCCCTTTTGACTTCATCTTTATCTAGGATAGCACATAGAGACATATTCTGATCAGCAGAGATGAGCTCCGAGATAACACTGAGAATAGTATCATCAATATTGTGATCCATTGATTGAAGTAGAGACTCAATGAAAATAATAGCCTCCTTAGATAGAGCCTCCTGATTCTCACACCACTGCCCATTCACCTGTAGCCTTAATATATTGTTTCTTCTTCTGTTACCTTAGACCACAGAATGGTAGAAAGCAGAGTTTTTATCACCATCATCTAGCCAGTTAATGCGAGCTTTTTGGGCTCAAAAGACCTCAACACATTGCATAGCTTTTCTCAAATTGGCATTGGCAGCCCCCAACACAGATCTGTTAGCCTGCGTAGGATTGCTATCAAAGTCCTCCTGCCTTTCCCTCACCTCCTTCTCCTGTTTGATCACATTGTCATTAAGGTTACCGAAAGTGAGTTTATTCCAGGAACGAAGAGCACCTCTAACAGCCTTCAACTTAAGTTGTAAGGTAACAAAATGATTAGGGTGCACATTATTCACCTCCTTCCAAGCAGTATGAACCGTATTCATGAAGGATTCATGAGAAATCCACATAGATTGGAAAGTAAACCGGTCGGTCCCCGAGATGAAAGAACACAGAAAGCCAACAGGGGAGCATGATCTGACGGACCTCTAATAAGATGTCTAACTTGAAAACCTGGAAAAGCAGCTTCCCACAGGTTATTGATGAGGAACCGGTCTAATCTTGATTTAACCGCGGCTAAACTAGTTATGTTATTTGACCAGGTAAAATGGGAGCCAATATAACCAGCATCCAAAAGAGACGAAGCAGAAATACAAGCATTGAAGTCCACCATAGCCTGCAAACTGGGAGGGTGACCACCCTTCTTCTCAGACGGACCCGAAACATAGTTGAAATCCCCTCCCACTAACCATGGCACATAAATACTACCAGACATATTAAGGATTTCTTCATAGAGAAGCCTTCTTCTGCTGAAACTACAAGAACCATACACCACAGTGATCATATATTGAACATTGTTATCCTTCTGGACAATATGAGTGATATGTTGTTCAGTATGGCTAACTGTTAGAATAGCCTGATTACGCCAGAAAACTGAGATTTTAGAATCCTCCCCGTTATTACCAGTATAATGCTCCATCTTCAGGTATCTACACATGTTCTTAGCCGGTGCAGAGGTACCAGTGGCTCAGCAATTGCAATGATATCAACTTGATGTTGTTTACTTATACTACGCAGAGAACACTTGGAGGCAAGGTTAGATATGCCTCTGATATTCCAGAATAATAGAGGACAAATCATGAGGACGAATATCCAGTAGGAAACCCCACAGCCTTGGCTTTAGATCTCGTACAGACTCCACCTTCCTTTTGTGCCAGACCCTCTTTGGAGATAGTAATATTTGGCATAAGAATATTCTCTTTTGTGGCTAGTTCAGAAACTCTCCTTAAAGAGATTCCTGGATGATTATCTTTGGAAGGTTTAGAAAGGGAAGGGGAACTTGACGCGTACCTTCTTCCACGGCAGGAGCTATCACCGGAGACTTCATGGCAGCACCACTGTCGACCATTGAAATCTCTTTATTAACAACTATGTTAACAGAACCCAAGCCATGCACGCCATGCAACACATCTTCCCCATGCAGCCTATGCAACGTAACTGATGGAAACGGGAGCTTGAGAAGTTTGAGCCCACTGGAGATCACAGGGAACAATCGGTGTGATCTGAACAGAAAGGCTAGAGAGAGCATGACTTTCCTTGTGAACAGGCCCTTCATCATCCTCTAGTTCCTGAGAAACCCATACTTCCGGAGAAGCTTGAATATGTTGATCAGCACATGAATAGCCAAGGAAATAATTTGTTCTGAAGGTCCCGAGGGATCTTGAGCACGCTTAACAGATGGTCCTTCATCTTCTACCATATCCAAATTATCCAACAACTCGTAAAGCGGGGAGAAACTGTTTCTCTTAACAACTTCCGCTGAGACTGCATTGACAACCTTTTGATGCCATGTTTTCTTGATTATATTACTATGCCTCTGTTCTTGGTTTTCCTGCATCTTAGGAATATCCTCTTGAACATCCACCTCTTATTCTTCCTAACACACTCGGACTCCACATGGCCAAGCTTATGGCAAAAACTACAGACTGTTGGAATTCAGTAATAGTTAATCTTTTGCTAGAAGCCATCAGAACCACAGCCGATCCAGATTCTCTCCGGTCTAACTTTGAGAATATCCAACTCAACGCAGACAAAAGCTTCACTGGTTTGCGTAAGAGCCAAAGTAGGTTCTTGAATTCTCATCACTTGACCCACATTGCCTGTAATAGATTTAAGAAAGTCTTCATAGTAATAATTAACCGGAAGCATGAGGAAACCAATCCATATTGGAATGATCGTTGGATCCGCATTAAAATCAAATTGGGCGTCCCACTTGAAAAATTGGTATAGCAGGCCTTTGATATACATGCTTCTTCTCAAGATAATAGTCAAGTAGTCCTCTTCAGCATCAAAGCGAAGTAGCAAATGTCTATTATTCAAGACACTAACAATGAAATCTCCCTTAAGCTGGAGCCTTTGAGAAAGAGAGGTCTTTAACTCCGGGATAGAACACCAGCCATAAGCACACCTAATGATTAAGGCTAACTTGAGGGTTTTAATGGACATGCCTACCTCTTCCTGGGAGAAAAATACTGCCGGCTTCCCTACATCTGTAAAGCTTGGAGGTTTAACTCCAATATGACAGACGGAGGAGGTTTTGAAGCAGCAATGATTTGAGCATAAGAGCGCCTCCCAACTAGAGACGCACCACCAGCTCCCTCATCAACCATTGCAGGAGTCTCCATAGAGACCGACGAAACCAACACGCCTCTAGCCACCAAGGCCGGCGGCTCGGGCCAACTCTGGCGAGAACCACCTAAAACCCCATAGCTTCTCTCTCTATAATTTCTCTCTAGCTTACTTCCAAATTATCTTTTATTTAATGTGTTCTCTTGATTTCATTCACATGCACACACCAAACATTTATCTTTGCCATGAGACCATGCAGAAAATACTTCAATAATATATCTGGCAAATTACTTCAATAATTGTACATTACACCCCACGATAATAATGGAATTGACTTCGTTTATCGCGTTGTTTTAGGAATACCGTTACCGCCGCTCCACTGTTCTAGAATTCCTCTGGAACGTCGAGCAACTTATTTCTTTACACACTACTCTTGACAAGTTGGAACCTCATTGTTGGACATTCCGTTCTGGCAGACTAGGGACCTTTTGTTAAGACCTCTGTAAGACTCCGTACTTCGTGGATTCCCTCATGGAGACCGAGCTAGTTGTACCCTAATACCTATAACACTCTTAGGGATCCACATGATCCAAACAGCCTTAGAGATTCTCTCTTATCTTGAGATCACATTGGACCTCTAGACCTATTCATAACTTGGCCAGCGGAAGGTTAGTGAAGTCTACCTGACTGCCAACACCAATCATGTGTGTTGAGCAACTGTTACTATCGCCTGTTTAACCGTCGTTTTATGTGCAATGACCTATAGTTCTCATCTATACTCTATTCGCTTATCTATTCACATTATCTCTACCTTCTTGTCTATTCATCAAGTCCTCTCATCTAATCTTGGTACTCTCTATTAGACATTTGACTGATTATCTAAAGATAAACAATATGACTAATGCTTGGCAATATAAAAGGGCCCGGTCTGGTCCTGGGAGGTCCGACCAAAAGTGCAAGTGTCCGCGGGAGTTAATTGACCAGAGTGTTTGGCATTACACTCAAGTGCTATCTATCTCGACTATCTAAATGACAATCAAAGTGCTATACTATCCTCGACTCGTTGTGCTATTGTGAAGCATTGTGCTATTTGTGCTATGGCCATCCTTCTCTCTACGCTATATTGTAAACTTGTGCTAATTGATTCATGCTATTGTGCTATCTCTTACTTTACTTGACTCTCTCTATCATTAGTGACTCTGCTCTTTAATGCACTAATCATGTAAAGTTGCCCGCACCAAGAGATATAAATCCTACTGGGCATTGTCGCTCACCCTATGTTATTTATTAATTGTGTTCTCAGGTGAGACCGAGGAAAACGAGTACACTCATGAGGATGGGGAGGACCAAGAGTGAACCAAGAGTACCTGGCGCATTAGTGCTATGTTAGATGTTGTAGTTTAGTCTTGTAATTTCATTCCATGTAATAAAGTCATTTGAGCCCTATGTAATGGCTCTACGTTAGTGGATGTAATAGACATTAGTGAATTATCAATGAAACATATTTGATTTCGTGTTATTTAATTGTTCAATGGCTTGATGTCTATTATACGCTCTGTGCTCGCTTACTTGCAACTACCTCACGTTTCGATATTCCGCATCGGGGCGTGACAAAAAAAATCAATTATTCTTTGCTAGAATTCATTATGTTTTTTGTTAAGGAGGATGTTTTGTGGACTTGCTTAGTTAATAGATTATGTTTTCACAGTATACTTGCAATAATCAATTATATTCTCTATGGCACTATTTGAAGGCTTTACTTGGAACACAATGAATCATTCTAATACCTAATCTCAATTAATGAATACTTTATTGGCTCATGTCTTAATTCATGTTGTTAACTATAGCAAAATAATTAGTTTTTGACAATGCTTAAATGAAACTTTTGATTTGTCTTGCATCCATTCCTAGTCCACTATCTACTGAGAAGAACTAAAGCGAAAAGATGTTTAATCGCTATGAGTTTCAATCAGATTCGTTATATGAAAATGATGTGTATTTGAACCTTTTTTAGATATCATGCTCACATTTGAATTGATACGATCCATGGAAAATCTCTTGAAATAATGGTTTGATGAGTATACAGTTAGTAATAGTAGTGCTATAGGAAAAGTTGATGAACATTATTTATTTAATGATAAAGTAACTCTCTAATTAATCCATCCTTTGGTGATAACAAAATTGTTAATGACATAATTATTAATTCGTGTTTTAGTGATAACGATAACAAATTTCTTAAAGATAGAGTTAAGTGAGTAAATAAAATCATACATATTGACAATATTTATTTCAGGAAAAGAAGCCTTCAGTTGCATAAATCAAGTCTTAAATAAAAGAATAGATCAATTCATTAAAATTAGTCTTTGAAGACATTTAAATTAAATATTGAAACTAGTCTTTAGTAGAAAAATGAGTCTCAGAAGAAAAATAGGAAATTCAAGTCTCTAACTCTATATAGAAAACAGGTCTCTCGAGACAGATAAAGGAAAATGAGTCTTATGACTTAAAAGTATAAAACAAGTCTTATGAAGAAAACGAGTCTTTAAACTTGGAGCAAAATCGAGTCTAGAGAACAATATCAAAACAATTTTCAAGCTGCAATGTGGGAAAACAAGTATTTTGGAATAGATTGAAAACGACTCATTCACTCACAAAGAAAACAAGTCTTGAGAAAAATGAGTCTCAAGTTAAAATCAAAATGAGTACCTTGAAAAGCAAAATTGATTCTCATGAAAGAATCTCTAAAAATGAGTATTTTAGAAAGATTAAAAACAAGTCTTTTGTGCATGAAAATGAGTTTGTTATGCACTTTGAAAACAAGAAATTTAGAAAGATTGAAAATGAATCTTTTATACACATTGAAAATGAGTTTTTTCAAAGAGATTAGAAACAAGTAAACAAGTCTTTCTCTAAAAACAATTATCATGTTGAAAACAAAGTAAGTCTTTCTGAGAGTAAAAAAGACAAGTCGTCTTTATGAAGGAAGAATGGGTATTCACTTGTAATACTTTATAAATCAAATTTGACGTATAATATCATGATTTTCTTTTAATATTTATTTATATGAATAAAAAAATTTATTTGTTGCATTAAATGTGTGATTATTTCTTGATTATCTCTCTATAAAGTGTTGCCCAGCGGGGGACACCTAAAGGGAGGTGAATGAGTGTCCTAAAAAATTCAGATCTCAAAAAACAACTCACTAAATGATGTTTGGTAGTTAAAGATACAATAGTGAGGAAGATTAAGGAGACATTCACACGAAGGACACACAAGAGTTATCCTGGTTCGGCACTAAGCTCCTTCTCAGTCGTATGTCCAATCCCCAAGTAACCACTTATGATTTCACTAACATCGGGATACAATTCTCCCAAAGACTTACAACACTCAGCCCCAACTAGCCTTTCCTTCTACCCAAGGAGAACAAAGTTCACCTGTAACCACTATAGGTCTTCTCTTCACTCCTTGAAAAAGAATATACATATTTTAGGAGGAAATGGAAACAAAGCGCAGCTCGAGACCAAGTTCAATAATATTGAACAGACTCAACACTTGCTCTCAAAGAGAAACCTGAGATAGAGATTTTCAAGGTAGGGAATTCTCAAGCTCTAAGATCTCTCTCTTAAGGATCTAGGAAGACTATAAGAGAGAACTTCAAGGACGCTTGAATGCAGAAGGCTTGAGAGTGCATTATTGTGGGTCAAGGTTCTTCAAAAAGTTATTCTTGACGTTTAAACTTGACATCCTTTTATAATGTACTTGAATCTATCCGGTGATCCTCTCTTTAGGGTTGCTTGCTTCTTCTTGTTATCTCTTAACGTCCATCTTCTTGTGTCTAATATGTGTTTATTCTTGATATAATGTTCTTTCTCTATAAGTAACGTATAATTGTATGCATTGCATGCCTTGGATACAAGAGAGAGAAAGATATCGTGTGTTAGCTCTTGAGTCGAGTGTCCACCTATCAGGTATGGCCTTTCCACTGAAGTACGTTGCCATATCCATGTACATAGAGTTGGTAAAAAAAAAAAAGTTTACACATAGTATAACATGGAAAAGGTATACTAGGTTGTAGCTAGCTCAGTCTCAAGTATATCTAAAACATTTGTATTGAAATTCTAACACTTTTTTTGCAAAAAAAAGTAGGCAAAACTTTAGATTAATATATTTTAGCGGTGCATATAGAACACATGAATATTCAAACTTGATGTCTTTGAGATATGACATGACGTCAATAGAAAAAGAGTATTTCTCTATGTATCTTCAAAATATTCAGACATATATTTTTTCTAAGATATAGATCAACACACTAAATGATATTGGAAATGGTAATAGATAGAAATGGAATATAGGTTCAATAAACGATGAAGAAATATCACATATCGACCAAGTAATTGATGAAGAAATATATTTCTACTCAATTAAGATATTGCTAACTCATCAAATAATAATGAAGAATCATGTTGCTAATTGATCAAGTATATCACTGATTGATTAAATAATGGATGAAAAAATGTATCAATAATCAATCAGATATATCCCTAATTGATCAAATAAATCAATAATTTATCAAGTAATTAATAAAGAGATATATCGCTAATCGATTGCTAATTCATCAAGTAATCGATGAACGAATATATCGCTAATTGATCGTTGTAAAAGTAAGTAACTAATCGGATCAATAATTGAAGCAATAAATAAAGATAATCGAAGTGCTAATCTGAGAATAATCGATCCAAAAAATTGGCAATAATCGGATCAGTAATCGATACAAATGTGTTGACAATCAGATCAATAATCAAAGACTTTATGCTATAATTGATCCATAAATCAAAGTAATAATCAATTCATAAATCATCAGTATTCGAAATGTATTGGAATCTATAATCAATATATCAAATATATCATAGTTCAACTAATAATTGATGTAGTAATACGAGTGAGTTAAACTACTAATCAATTGCCTTTCTAAAGCTAATCAATATGGTCCTTAGACTAATAATCGATATGAAAGATATTCTTGTAATTAAAATAATACTTCAACAATAATTGAAGCAATACTAACCATAATCAGAACACTTATTTAAACAATAATCGAAAGAATGCTTGTATAACAATCGGAGTAATACTTGAACTATAGTTGAAACTACGGTTGTTCATACTTCGTGTCAACTCGAAAAACCAAATTGGACAGACCAGTTGAAGTCGGTTCAGTTCAGTTTGAGGGACCCTCTTGGTTCAATTCACAAGCTGAATCAAATATATTTAACAATAGGTCTTTTGGCATAGTTGGTTAGTGCATTATAGTTCCCTTAGGACGTCATGAGTTCAAACCTCACAACCACCTTGAAGACTTACGTTTGTCATTTTTGGTTCGATTCGGTTAGCTAGGAGTCGGTTTCGGTTTAGTAAGAAAATGGGGTGAACCATTGACCCATATTCACCCCTAGATGAAACACTCATTTAAGCAATAATTGAAAGAATGCTTGTACAATAATTGGAGCAATACTTGAACTATAGTCGAAACACTTATTTAAACAATAATTGAAAGAATGCTTGTATGATAATCAGAGCGATACTTGAACTATGATTGAAATGTTTGTTTGAATCGTAATCGGAGGAATACTTAGCCTATAATTAGAGTGACATTTAAACCATAATTAAGATGCTTATTTTCACGGTAATCAAAAGGATACTTGAACAATAGTTAAAATGATATTTGAGGCATAATCAAAATGCTTGTTTGAGTAGTAATTTGAAGAACACTTGAACAATAACCGTTTAGATACTGTGAATAACAAATAATCAAAGCTAAACTTTAACTCTAATCGAAGAGAAGCTTAATTGATATTTGAATACTAAATGATAGTAATTCAGAGAAATGAACGTTTTATCTATTGACATATTGCCTAAAAATAATGTTAAATATTTATATTTTTAGAGTTTTAATTATCACCAAAACATAGGAGAATGGAGGAAGAGGTGAGTGGTTAGTCATGAAAATTTTCTGATAAGTCAAAAACATAAATTTTAAAGAGATGTTATAAATAATTTCTGAAATGATGAGAATACAAATATTTCTATTCAGTATTAAGGATAAATATGATGTAAGAAAGAAAATGTTTCTGAATATCAGGGATATGTATATGCCCCCCCCCTTTTTTTTTGTCAAAAAACAAAAAGAGAATCCAAGACACGGGGAAGTAGGAGTGAGAAATGAAGGTGTTAGAGGCAGAGAGAATGATGAATCAAGGAGATATGTATTTGGATGAACTCCCAAGCTTTACACTCCAGCCTCTTATACATGTCTCGAAAGATAGGAGGACTGACTTTGTATGCTAGCCCCATGACTTGTCTATCCTCCTCCTTGTGCCTTCGGTATTCCTTCTTAAGAAATGCTGATAATCATGTTCAGACATAGAATCTGTGAAAAACTATGTTTGGAGTCTGAGCAAATTGAAGGAATCTATCAATGGTAGAAGGGCAAGGCAGATAGTGCAGTTGTTGTTCTTTCTTCATAGCACAATAGTGTTGATACTTTTTCTACCATATTGAAAAGAGATCACCCACTAGATTAATGGAATTCATGTCCATAAATAACTTGGGTGACAGCCACAACTCATGATGCTTAATTCTATGGGCATTAAGGAGCTCAAGCTACTTGAAGGTTGTTGGATAAGTGGTCTGCCACCTAGTGGGAGGTTGTAAGGCCCTCGAACTTTGTTCTCATTATGTCTATTTAATTTTGTGCATATTATAAGTATTTATTTACTTATGTGCATATGTATGTATATATGTCTATATATATTTATTTCTGTGCATATAAGTATTTAGCTAATTTTGTATATATTGTATTTATCAAATTATGTGCATATAATGTATATTTATCTTTGTACATGTATGCTGGTTTAATGTATTTAGAGTTCTGCTGAAATCACTGGTTACGTCAATATCACCTGACGTTAACATCTGGTTGACGGCAACCAGTGTGTCGTTGACTTCATATTGACGTCCAGATCGATGGACGCCGACTTCCTGTTAACGGCAGTAATGTGGCCATTTACTTCTCTGGTTATGTTGCAATTCCAGATCTGAACACGGCTGCGTTTCTCCGGGTTCTTGATTAGAAAAGTATCCCCAACAGTAGGAAACCTAATGCTAATCGTACCCCGACCCATTAACCCTATAAAACTAGCAATTTTCGGTCAGATCAGGTCTTTTGGCTCAAAGGAAAACCTAGGGTTCTTGAGAGAGAAAAACCAGTTTTTGCAAAGCTTGATCCGACGTGTGTGGGGTTCTTCTGGCGATCTACTGCGACTGGAAGGAGCTCCAACTATTGAGGAATCTTCCCCGACTCCAGAGATCCATCTGCAACAGCAAAAAGACCGGATTTGGGAGGGGATTCTGCACCTTCTTGGCTTGGCCGAGGAGGGCTTCTTTGACAAAATTTGATCTTCCTAGATTTTTTTACAGGCAAGTAATCGAGGGTTAACATCCCAAGACATGTCCTTTAGGTCTCAGGAATTTTGAAGATTTTTATTCGTGTCGTGGAAACCCCAATTCATCTCTTTGTTTGAGTTCGGTCTGCACTTCTACAGACAGGAGGTTGACGGCAACCTTGTTGCCGCCAAGTTCTTGAGTTGACGACAACATTCTGTGTCGTTACCCATGTTGACGGTAAGGTCCTTGCCGCCAAGTTTTTCTGTTTTTCACATAATTATGTATGGCATGATTGTGTTATGATTTCGCATTTTTGGTTATCTGTACATGCTGTAAAAATTTTGATTGGTCAGGTATGGTCTGTAGATCATATCATGAGGTTTTGTCAATTTTCTGAGCATGATATTATTTAGTATAAATTCTGTAGTTAGAAAATAAGCATGTTTAGCTTTGTTTAATTCTAAATAAATAGTTTCGTTGCATGTTAGGGTTTCAGAAATTTACCATGATCTTAGGGTTACTGTTTTTAGGTTTTAGAACTATTAGGAATTACTATTTTGCTGTTTACCATGTTTAATTGAATAAATTGCTAAACTAGCATGAAATCTATTTAAATTATTAAAATTAGTTTTATTGTTGCCAAAAATCTTAAAAATTAGACATATGTCATATTACATACATAGAGTCGGTGATAAACATTTGACACTGTTTTGACAACCGTGAGTACTATTTGTCTCTTAAAAGTGTAATTAAGCCATGTTAAATGTATTTAAATTAAATCATGTAATTTCAAGAGATTTGCAGCATGTTAGTGCACTGTTATGATTAATTTAACACTATGGAAAAGTCATACTGAGTTTTATAAACTAAAGCATGTTTAATTGTTTAAAGTGCATGTGAATAATGTAAACCATGTGATTTAAGTGTTAATGAGTAATGTGTGCCGAAAATGACACTGCTACCATAGAAGGCTGTGGAGCCGTACTGTAGAAAAGTCCCTATGGGAAGGCTCATTGTGTATGTCATATCATATGGGCATTAGGATAAAATCCTGGAGGTGGACAAATACCACTGGTTAGGGTAGAGAGGGCTTCTCCTGGTTCTACGCAGTTACCAAGATTCGTCACTATATTGCCTAGGTGATGGGTATGTGTTATGTGAATGTGTGTCCTTCTTTATGGTGGTTCGGACTATGTGTCACGGCAAATTAAGTGTAAAAGTGTGAAAAATGTGAATATGTGCATTATGAACATGTGATAGTGTTATGTGAATGTGATAGCATGTGAAGAGATATGAAACCATGTGAATGTGATATTTTTATATTAAATCAACAAGCTTAAGATGTGAATAAGTGTTATAAAAGTATGTGAAAATGATTAGATATCATGCTAGGATTGCTAGTTACTATGTGCATAATTCCATGCTTTAATTGTGTAGAATTATGAATTGATATGAATAGAATTTGAAACCATGAATCATGTTACATGTTATGTGTAGAAAGTATGTGTAGGTTGTCATATGTATTTACTTAATTAACATGAAACATGTACCATGTATTTCCTTCATTTTCTAAAAGAATAGTATGTGTGTGATACGTGTAAGGATGTGCCTTTAGATTGTTTGTTGAGTCTTGTTGAAAGACTCATACTTGCTTTAACATACAGGTGAGACAGGTGTCCCTGTACTTGAGGAGGACTTAGTGAGGAGCGACTCTGAGCGTGAGGAATAGATGCTTGTGGATATTTCTACTTAGACCACTTTTCTTTTCACAGTATGTAAACAATGTTATTCATATGGACATGTATAATGTGGACAGTTGTTATTTACATTTGCTATATAGACTGTGGAATTATGTGAATGATGATGGAATAATATATCTCTTTTATTTCCACTGTACTCTTTTGTTATTTATGTACATCTCGACCTATTGTGTAGTGTTGGGTAAATGTCTCACTGTAATGACGCTCTTTATATCGATGTGGATTGTTATAATTGTACTGGTATAAGGAGGGTCGTTACAGAGATTGGTATCAGAGCTATAGGTTGAGATTGTACATAAATAAACCATCATCTTCACAATATTGCAAAGTCTTTATAGAATTAGTCCATATATGTGGAAAATATCTAATAATGAATTAAAGATAGTTAAGAAAATGGTTAGGACTAAGTAACTTAGATTCTAACTAGATTAATTGTTTTACAGGCTATGGCGAGCCGTGGCAGGCGTGGTGCTCAAGCTCGGGAGGATGAGCAAAGGCGTGAGGAGAGGGGTGAGCAGCCGGCCCCAACACCCCAGGGTCCCACAGTACTTCCTCCACCACCACCTGTGGACTACGGCGTGTTCATGCAAGGCCTAGTATAGGCGATGCAAACCCAGGCGCAGACTCAGGCGGCACTGCAGGCTCAGGTTACAGTTGTTAAATAGGAGTAGTCTATTTTGTTAAATGTATGATTGTTTATATGTTGCTTAATGTCTCAAGCTCAGGCTCCAGCTCCAGTTCCTCAGGAGCATGGACATGGTGGTCCTTCCATCATGGAGAGGTTTAAGAGAATGGCTCCGCCTTCTTTTAAGTGGGAGAGTCATCCCCTTTTAGCGGAGAGCTAGATGAGGGAAGTGGAGAAGATATTCCGAGCCATCAGGTGTGCTGAGGAAGACAAAGTCAGCCTGGCTACCTACATGCTATAGGTACTTAAAATATATATGTACTTGTATAAGGTTAAGTTTTATTTGGATGGTTCTATTGAGGTAACTTGGGCCGAGTTCACGAGGCTTTTTCGGGCCAAGTTCATCCCCAAGCACATCCAGGACAAGATGGAGCAAGAGTTTCTCTCTCTTACTCAGGGCTCCATGACGGTTTTGGAGTATGAGGCCAGATTTGCCAAGCTCTCTAAATATGCTCCCCATATAGTTGCTGATGAGCGCAAGAAGGCAAAGAAGTTTGTGCTGGGGCTCAAACCATCACTTAGGTCGAGGCTCGTTGCTTTTGACAATGTACTTTAGACGAGGCTCTCAGCGCAGCGTGCAGGCAGGAGAGCGAGATGGACCAATACCTTGAGGAGAAGAAGGCAGCGCAGAAGAGGCCCGCACCACCTTTTCAGAGGTAGGATAGGAAGAAGGCAGTGTACCAGTCACCCCAGCGTCCACTGACAGCTACGAGCCAGCAGGCGGTTACACCTCAGTCCCCCGGCTTCAGGGCCAGCGATAAGAACGTGTGTCCTCACTATGGAAGGGCATACAGCAGCACCGAATGTTGGAAGTTAGCAGAAAAGTGTCTCAAGTGTTGCAGCACCAAGCATCAAAGTAGAGATTGTCCTAGATTTCAGCAGGGTGTTCAGCGTGGAGCGCCAGCCCCAGCAGCGGCAGTAGCAGCAGCGCCAGTGACAGGGAGACCAGGAAGGCCTCGAGCCCAAGCTCGAGTGTTTGCACTAGCACGAGAGGATGCACAGTAGGCCGAGAATGTCACGGAAGGTACGGTTCTAGTCATGGGTGTGCATGCTCGGGTATTGTTTGATACAGGTGCACACACTCGTTTATTTTCGAGCGGTTTGCCAAGCAGTTAGCAGTAGAGTCTGGAGTGGAGGCAGAAGAGTTAGAGGTTCCTTTGTCTCTGCACACACCGGCAGGTATGGTAGCGACCAGGAATTGCATTCCATCCTTACCTATGTGCATTGAGGACCGAGGCTTATTTGGGTGCTCCTACTTGCTCAAGATAAAGGACTATGATGCCATTCTAGGTCTAGACTGGCTTAAGGAGCACTATGCCTTGGTGGATTGTAGAGGGAAGAAGATTACTTTCCGTATTTCTGGTGAGGATGAGTTCTCACATCCATTGCCGAGGAACTTACCGGGAAGGTTTGTGATCTCCGCCATGAAGGCGATGAGGATGGTGAACAAGGGTTGTGATGCATTTCTTGCCAGTGTGGTCTTAATTCCTAAGGCCGATCAGTCACCGACCCTTGAGGAGATTGAGGTTGTGCAGGAGTTTCCAGACATGTTCCCTAATGATTTGTCTAGATTGCCACCGGCTAGGGAGATAGAGTTCACTATAGAGTTGCTTCTAGGCACCTCTCCTATCTCTAAGGCTCCATATAAGATGGCACCTATAGAGTTAGCTGAGCTGAGGAAGCAATTGCAGGATTTGCTGGATAAGGGATTTATTCTCCCTAGTGTGTCACCATGAGGCGCACATGTTTTGTTCGTGAAGAAGAAAGATGGTTCCCTCAGGCTGTGCATTGACTATAGGAAGCTCAACCAGGTGACAGTGAAGAACAGGTATCCTTTGCCGCAGATTGATGATTCGTTCGATCAGCTGCAGAATGCATTAGTGTTCTCCAAGATAGATCTGCGGTCCGGCTACCACCAGTTGAGGATTAATGGAGAAGATGTGTCCAAGACTGCTTTCAGGACTCGTTATGGACACTATGAGTTTCTTGTGCTTCCATTTGGTCTGACCAACACCCCTGCATCATTCATAGATCTCATGAACATGGTATTTAGACCATATTTGGATAGCTTTGTTGTGGTGTTCATTGACGATGTGTTAGTCTATTCTCCTGATGAGGCTACACACCATGAGCATTTGAGGATTGTTCTGGAGGTTCTCCTAGAGCTCAAGTTGTATGCCAAGTTCAGCAAGTGCGACTTCTGGATGTGCGAGGTTCATTTCCTTGGGCATGTTATCTCAGGCGCTGGAGTTGCAGTTGATCCGGCGAAGGTCCAGGCAGTGTTAGACTGGGAGATTCCAAGGACACCATCAGAGATTCTGAGTTTTCTTGGTTTAGCAGACTATTATAGGCGATTCATAGAAGGCTTTGCATCTATCGCCGCACCTTTGACTAAGCTAACCAGGAAGGGTGTGAAGTTTGTGTGGTCTGATGATTACGAGAGTAGTTTTCAGTTGCTAAAGACGAGGCTTACATCTGCACCCGTGTTGATCTTTCCTAGTGGTGCAGAGGGTTTTACTATCTACTCTGATGCTTTTCAGATAGGCCTTGGCTGTGTGTTGATGTAGCATGGTAAGGTAGTTGCATATGCTTCTCGCCAGTTAAAGTAGCATAAGTGTAACTATCTGACCCATGATTTGGAGTTAGCAGCTGTGGTACATGCACTGAAGATCTGGAGACACTATCTTTATGGTGTCAAGTTCGAGGTGTTCACTGACCAAAAGAGTCTGAGGTATCTTTTCTCTCAGAAGGAGTTGAACCTACGGCAGGAAAGGTGGATTGAGTTTCTTAAGGACTACGACTTCGAGCTTCGGTACCATCTAGGGAAGGTGAATGTCATGGCGGATGCGCTCAACAAGAAGAGGTCTTTGCTCCAACAGAATTGGAAGATGCTTGAGGATGCAGCGTGTGCGATGATTGAGTTAGAGCCACAGTTGTGTCAGTCTTTCGTGGCTCAGTTATCTATCCGATCCACAGTTCTGGATGAGGTGATCGAGTAGTAGAGAGCAGATCCTAGGCTTTAAGAGATGGTGGGCAAGGCAGGCATTGCTCGTGATGAGGATGGTGTTATTAGATTCCAACACCGAGTTTGTGTTCCTGATGTTGTAGATGTCCGTGAGCATGTACTTGCAGAAGCTCACAGGTCGAGGTTCTCCATTCATCCAGCAACACCAAGATGTACTAGGACTTGAAGAGATCTTTCTGGTGGTCTGGTATGAAGAAGGATTTGGCAGAGTTCGTGTCGAGGTGTTTAGTGTGCCAGTAGGTGAAGGCCGAGTGTCAGTGACCATCGGGCCTTATGCAGAAGATGGAGATACCAGTACGGAAGTTGGAAGCAATCACCATGGATTTTGTGACGGGTTTGCCTAGATCAGCTAAGGGCAATGACTCGATTTGGGTGATTGTAGATCATTTCTCCAAGACTGCTCATTTCTTGCCCATGAAGAAGAAATAGTTATGGAGTGTTTGGCTAGGCTGTATGTTGGCAGCATTGTGAGGTTGCATGGTGTGCCGAAGTCCATTATCTCGGACAGAGACCCGAGGTTTACATCGAGGCTGTGGTAGGGTCTTCAGGAGGCTTTGGGTTCTCAGCTGAAGCTTAGTTTGGCGTTTCACCCTCAGACAGATAGTCAGTCTAAGAGGATGATCCAGATGCTCGAGGATATGTTGATGGTGTGCGTGCTTGATTGGAAGGGCGATTGGGAGCGTCATCTACCTCTTGTGGAGTTCGCCTACAACAACAATTTTTATGCGAGCATTGGCATGATCCATTTGAGGCTTTGTATGGGCGACCCTCTAGATCTCCTTTGTGCTGGGAGGAGACAGACAATAGGCAGTTAGTTGGTCCGGAGTTGGTGCAGGAGACTTCAGATAAGATTCAGCTTATCAAGTAGAGGTTGGTTGCGGCACAGGATTGGTAGAAGAGCTACGGCGACAACAGAAGGAAGGATTTGGAGTTCGAGGTTGGAGAGCATGTATTTCTAAAGGTTTTGCCTACTCGAGGCGTTGTCAGGTTTGGCAGGCACAACATGTGACGACCCAACCAACAAGCTGACCCAACAACTATGCTAGTTGGTAGACTTCCCAGGAAGATCACCCATCCTGGGACTACTCCCAACTGAGCACGCTTAACTTCAAAGTTCTTTTCCATCTCGAGCTCTAAAAATGACTAGTCCGAGTTTTTGGTAGTTTGTTGATTTAGTCCATTTAACATATTCTTATACGGGGTGTTACAATCTACCCCTCTTATATAAGCGAGGTCCTCGTCACTGCTCAGATATAGTACACAATCAAACCCCAAGCAGGCAGGATTCTAGAGGTGGCCCCCACAGGTTCAAGAGGTGGCTCCCACTATGTAGCACTTTGCGCCATTATTGCCTCAAGTGGTGGCTCCCATAGCGTAGCACTTTGCCCTGTATGGCACTTAGTTCCTACACTTCCGGCTCGGCAAGGCTCTGATACCATTTGTGACGACCCAACCAACAAACTGACCCAACAACTGTGCTAGTTGGTAGACTTCCCAGGAAGGTCACCTATCCAAGGACTACTCCCAACTGAGCATGCTTAACTTCAGAGTTCTTTTCCATCTAGAGCTCTAAAAATGACTAGTCCGAGTTGTTGATAGTTTTCTGATTTAGTCCATTTAACATATTCTTATATGGGGTGTTACACAACAAGTTGAGTCTGAGATTCATTGGCCCGTTTGAGATTCTCAAGCGGATGGGCAGCGTGGCATATGAGCTAGCTTTACCCCCAGTGCTAGTTAGTGTTCACCCAGTTTTCCACATGTCTATACTCAGGAGATACGTGAGAGATCTGTCGCATGTCATTAGTCACGAGCCAGTGAGATTCATCCAGACTTGTCGTATGTAGAGCAACCAGTAGCTATCCTACACCGGAAGGTTCAGCACCTCAGGAACAAGAGTATTACATCTGTGAAGGTGTTATGGAGGAATTTCTCTCGGGAGGAGGCTGCATGGGAGCTTGAGGACGCCATGAAGAAGAAGTATCCCCATTTGTTTGGTTAGTATTTTCGTTCTAACTTCGAGGACGAAGTTTTCTATTAGGGAGAGAGGGTGTAAGGCCCTCGAACATTGTTCTCATTATGTCTATTTAATTTTATACATATTATAAGTATTTATTTACTTATGTGCATATGTATGTATATATATGTTTATTTCTATGCATATAAGTATTTAGCTAATTTTGTACATATTTTATTTATCAAATTCTGTGCATATAATGTCTATTTATCTTTGTACATGTATGCTGGTTTAATGTATTTAGAGTTCTGCTGAAATCCCTGGTTAACGTCAATATCACCTGACGTTAACATCAGGTTGACGGCAACTAGTGTGCCGTTGACTCATATTGACGCCCAGATCGATGGACGTCGACTTCTTGTTAACGACAGCAATGTGGCCGTTTACTTCTCTGGTTATGTTGCGATTCCAGATCAGAAAATGGCTGTGTTTTTCTGGGTTCTTGATTAGGAAAGTATCCCCAACGGTAGGAAACCTAATGCTAATCATACCCCGACCGATTAACCTTATAAAACTAGCAGTTTTCGGTCAGATTAGGTCTTTGGCTCAAAGGAAAACCTAGGGTTCTTGAGAGAGAAAAACCAATTTTTGCAAAGCTTGATCCGACGTGTGTGGGGTTCTTTTGGCAATCTACTGCGACTGGAAGGATCTCCAACTATTGAGGAATCTTCCCCGACTCCGGAGATCCATCTGCATTAGCAAAAAGATCGAATTTGGGAGGGGATTCTGCACCTTCTTGGCTTGGCCGAGGAGGGCTTCTTCGACGAAATTTGATCTTCCTAGATTTTTTACAAGTAAGTAATCGAGGGTTAACATCCCTAGACATGTCCTTTAGGTCTTAGAAATTTTGCATATTTTTATTCGTGTCCTGGAAACCCCAATTCATCTTTTTGTTTGAGTTCGGTCTGCACTTCTACAGATAGGAGGTTGATGGCAACCTTGTTGCTGCCAAGTTCTTGAGTTGACGGCAACATTCTGTGTCGTTAACCCATGTTGACGGTAAGGTCCTTGCCGCCAAGTTTTTCTGTTTTTCACAGAATTATGTATGGCATGACTGTGTTATGATTTTGCATTTTTGGTTATCTGTACATGCTGTAAAAATTTTGATTGGTCAGGTATGGTCTGTAGGTCATATCATGAGGTTCTGTCAATTTTCTGAGCATGATATTATTTAGTATAAATTCTGTAGTTAGAAAATAAGCATGTTTAGCTGTGTTTAATTCTAAATAAATAGTTTCGTTGCATGTTAGGGTTTCAGAAATTTACCATGATCTTAGGGTTACTATTTTTAGGTTTTAGAACTATTAGGAACGACTGTTTTTCTGTTTACCATGTTTAATTGAATAAATTGCTAAACTAGCATGAAATCTATTTAAATTATTAAAATTAGTTTTATTGTTGCAAAAAATCTTAAAAATTAGTCATATGTCATGTTACATACATAGAGTTTGTGATAAACAATTGACACTGTTTTGACAACTGTGAGTACTGTTTGTCTCTTAAAAGTGTAATTAAGCCATGTTAAATGTGTTTAAATTAAATCATGTAATTTCAAGAGATTTGCAGCATGTTAGTGAACTGTTATGATTAATTTAACACTGTGGAATAGTCATTCTGAGTTTTATAAATGGAAGAATGTTTAATTGTTTAAAGTGCATGTGAATGAGTTAAATAGTGCATGTGAATAATGTAAAACATGTGATTAAGTGTTAATGAGTAATGTGTGCCGAAAATGACACTGCTACCATAGAAGGTTGTGGAGTCGTACTGTAGAAAAATCTCTATGGGAAGGCTCATTGTGTATGTTATATTATATGGGCATTAGGATGAAATCTTGGAGGTGGACAAGTACCACTGGTTAGGGTAGAGAGGGCTCCTCCCGGTTCTGCGCAGTTACCAAGATTCGTCATTGTATTGCCTAGGTGATGGGTATGTGTTATGTGAATGTGTGTCCTTCTTTATGGTGGTTCGAACTATGTGTCACGGCAAATTAAGTGTAAAAGTATGAAAAATGTGAATATGTGCATTGTGAACATGTGAATGTGATAGCATGTGAAAATACATGAAACCATGTGAATGTGATATTTTTATATTAAAACAATAAGCTGAAGATGTGAATAAGTGTTATATAAGCATGTGAAAATGATTAGATATCATGCTATGATTGCTAGTTACTATGTGCATAATTCCATGCTTTAATTGTGTAGAATTGTGCATTGATATGAATAGAATTTGAAACCATGAATCATGTTACATGTTATGTGTAGAAAGCATGTGTAGGTTGTCATATGTATTTACTTAATTAACATGAAGCATGTACCATGTATTTCCTTCATTTTCTAAAAGAATAGCATGTGTGTGATATGTGTAAGGATGTGCCTTTAGATTGTTTGTTGGGTCTTGTTGAAAGACTCATACTTGCTTTAACATACTGGTGAGACATGTGTCCCTGTACTTGAGGAGGACTTAGTGAGGAGCGACTCTGAGTGTGAGGAATAGCTGCTTGTGGAGATTTCTACTTAGACCACTTTTCTTTTCACAGTATGTAAACAATGTTATTCATATGGACATGTATAATGTGGACAGTTGTTATTTACATTTGCTATATAGATTGTGGAATTATGGGAATGATGTTGGAATAAGACTTCTCTTTTATTTCTGTTGTACTCTTTTATTATTTATGTACATCTTGACCTATTGTGTAGTGTTGGGTAAATGTCCCACTGTAATGACGCCCTTTATATCGATGTGGATTGGTATAATCGTACCGGTATAAGTAGGGTCGTTATAGAGGTAGCCTCTCAGCTTCAACAAAAACACGAGTAAGGATTTATGCCTTGATAAAACCTTTATGATATTCTCTAAGAATGAATTTGGTAAACCCTAATTGAAGGCCTTTCTTTTCAAATATCTAGGCCTTAACTCTAGCATATCTGTCTAGAATGGTACTGCCAATAGTAGTTTTCATTAGTAGGAAATATATTTTAGGCAACATGAAGATTTGTGCCAAATTTGGAGTATCAAAGCTGATTTTGACAGATGTAGCCCCTTTGTAACTTTGCATTTCTACCCTAATGTATGTTTCAAGCTGTGCAAAGGTGGCCTTAGGAAGACTATGCAAGTATTTGTAGTCATTGAATCTATGAAATCTTCAAAGTGCCCTGACTTTAGTCCTAAAAGTAGGCCCCCATTCAAGCTGATGGAGCTCATGATGAATTGATAGAATGCTATGAGCACTTGTCCAATCAATTTAAGAAGGTAAAATCTCAAAATAAGAAGCTAAAAGAAAAATTGGATAAGAATGAAATGAGAATTGATAATGCTCAAGCATTCTATGAAGAAAATGAAAATTGAAAATGGAGAATGAAAAATTGGAGAATGAAGTCAGAAATTGTGGAAACAAGCTTTCTAAATTGAAAGAAGATCATGATCAGGATGAATCTGAATTTTTTTTTTTTGAAAAATAAAAATAAAAAATTGATTGATCATAATGAGAATCTTAAACTTGATAATGATCAATTAAACAAACAAATCTCCAACATGGCTCATGATCATCAAATAAAAGTAAAATACAACCAATTGGTTGAGGAAAATAATCATCTGGAAAAGAAGATTGAATGCTTATATCATGACAGACGATTAAATGATGAATGGAACAATTCTAAGAAGAAAATTGCTAACTTGGAAAATCAAATTGTTCAAAGTGAAATTGAGAAGAACATAATGAAAAATGGTCTGGATGTCATGACAAACCAACTTCAAACTTTTGAAAAAGAAATTGATGCATTGAAAGCTGAAAAAGAAAAATTGACAAATGAACTTGAAGTGGTCATTAAACAAAATCAAAATTCTGAAAAGAAGATTTCTAAATTGAACAAAATCATTGACAGCTTAAAATCTGCTCTGTCTAAGTTTGTTCAAGGAACACAGAATTTGGATAATCTTCTTGGAATAAAAGTCAATTTTCAAAAGGAGGGTTTAGGATTTAACCCCTTGAAAAAAAATATTTTGAAAACAAATTAAAGACCTCATTTGTCAATGTTTCTAAGAACAAGAATTCTGTTTCACCTAAAGAAAAACTTGTGAAGATTCATGTTCAGAAAAATGTTCAAAAACAAAATGATAAATTGAAAAAAAATACTGCAAATAGGAAGAATCATGTTTCAACTGAAAACCAGAAAAAGAAAATGAAAAAGAAAACAGAACTCTACAAGGTCTCCACAACTCCTCCATCAGCGCAGAAAAATCCAAGACAATCTGCAACTCCAAATCATGTCAAGAGCTACCAAAGGGTACCACCTCCTTTTCAACCCAAGGATAATCAAGGGTACTCTAGAGGATCTCAAAGATTCAAACAAATGCACTCATACTATGGTAATCTCCAGGTAAATACTCAACTCGTTTGCTTTAATTGCAATACACCTGTTCACCTTGCCAAATTTTGTAGGAATAAAGGTCAACACTTTCATAAATATGTCAAGTCTGTCCAATGCTTTACATGTCATAAACATGGTCATATCTCTAGGGACTGTTTGCATATAAATGATCATCTTGTGCATGTTCCCAAGCCCCATGTTCATACACATGCCCATGTACATAGGAATAAAAATCATGTTCATGATGAAAATACTCAGAAATTCCATATACATAAGAACATGATTGCTGGACAAAAGAAATGTTCTGTTCTTCATGCTAAAAGTCCTAAAAACAAAATATTTCATGAAAACATAGATGTATTAAATAAGACTACAGAAGAGTATGGAACTAATGCTGCTCATAGTTCCATTAATGAAAGAAATACATATATTCTAAAAATAAAATCATTTTGGATTCTGAAATCATTGTTGAATGCTAACATTAATGTCATTGCAGAACTCAAGAAAGTGTGGGTCCCAAAACCAGCTTGATCAACAAGCTGAGATGTCTTGCAGCCATACGGTGTAAATAGATTCATGACATTGGCTGTGCAAGGCAAGAAATGATTGGAGAACAAAGGTAAAATTTTTTTTGAGACTATGATTGAAGACTGTTCAGGTAAAATCTCCTTATCACTTCAGATTTCAATTGCTGAAATTGAAATGGATTTTTAACTTTATCTGAGCAATGAGAAATGTGTTTTGATGCTATCCCCAAATGACAATGCCTCTTAACAATTGAAATCATATTTGTACTATCATGCTTGCTTAACTGTGTCCATGATTCTGTGTGCATAATAATGAATTGTTTTCCAACTCTTCTCAGTTCATACACATATTAAGTGGATTAAATTTTAAAAAGTACAAAAATGTTCTTTAAAATTCATTGAAATTGATCTTTTATGTAGTGACTATTTGGTATATCAAATGGTGATATGTGGAAGGACAAGTTAGGCTTGTCTAGAAACTATCATTATGCGTGAGAAATATTCTCCGCCAAGTATCAATAGTCTTCTACTATATAAAGATTATCAAGAAAAAATCCATAATCTAAAAAACTTCAATTGATCATGTTTATACTCTCTTTGTGCAAATTGTTTGACATGAACATGTGTGAATTGCCTGAATGTTCATTTCAATACCATGCGTACATTATGGGGGAGTAAGTCAAAAAGAGTTTTTGAGTGAGTTGTATGAGGGACATTCATTCACATCAATCTTGCCACATTTATCTCTTTAAAAGAATGAAATTTTGGTGTTCACTTGCTCATGGATGTTTCCTCATTGTGCAAATGCTTGGCATGAATATGTGTGACATTGCTTGAATTGTTTGAATGTTGAGTCATCACATGCACACACTATGGGGGAGTAAGACAAGGTAGGTTGAGTGAAATGTTCGAGAGATACCCTTCATATTTATTGTGTCATTATTTCTCAAACTCTTGGTCTTCATGTCACTCAATTCAATGCCTCAAAACTGAGTTTTCAAGTACCTGTCGACAGCCCCTTCTTCAACTGTCGACAGAAGACCTCTTCCAGAACACCAGTTTGTCTGTTTCACAGTAGTTGTCGACAGCTCCATCCTTGCTGTCGACAGATGACTATCATGTCAGAATTCTTCACCATTCTTTAGCATTTTTTCATAAGAATGTTCATTATCTTTGTGCAAGGAGAGAATTTGGTATTAATATTCGTTGCAACCTTTCATATTTCCATAGTACCAAAGACATAACATTAATCACAATGATTTTGAAATAATATTTTGTGCATGAGTCTAGGTTGTATCATCTAGAATACATTGAACAAATCTGATGGCTTTAACCTAACTCACTTGAATAACTCCCTTGTGGATGATCAATTTTCTGAAATGGATTGGCAAGTAAGAAGGTCTTTGAACTTAATATTTTTACATTGGCTTTTGACCTTAAATAACCTTTTGACCAAGATTTAAGAATTTTTTAAAAAAGGAGAAAAGCTACCTATTTCTAAATTCATAATTTAAATGGGAAAGAGGTAGAGCAATGATGTGCATCACTGAGTAACCGGGGACATTGACATCACAAATGTCTATCTTCGCGTCAAAAAGTCCTTTCATTATCTCTGCACAATGGTATGATGGTCACTCACACTGAGTAACTGAGGGTACGGGCATCACAAATGTCTACCTTCACGTCAAAAGGTGAAAATGATCCTAATTACCACTTTTCCCACTTTAACTTGATAAAAGAAATTGTTTAATGCTAGAAATAGAGTGAAGCCTTCATGATTTGAAAGCAAGGGCAATGGGTTGTCTATTGTCAATTGTTCATGTAGACATTGCCTTCATTTACCAACTGAACATCACCCACTAAGGTATATGATTATCTTCAATGGTTTTATTCAAAGGGGTTATCTTAGTTTCATATGTTTTTGAACGGTGTCTTCTAAATGCTAAACTTAAGATTCCCAGAGTATTATCTATTAACCATTGTAGAATTTTTATGTGTCTTAATACTAGTGTTTATGACACTTTGTAGTGGGTATCAACATATTCTCAACCTTGAAATCCCATTTGAACACTCATTCCCCATTCATTTTTGATCACCTCACCAAGAAATTCCATGACTTCCATCATCCCACTGTTCCTGGGAATGACGATGTTTAGAGAGTCTAGGATTTAGTGTGGGGTTATCTGTTTGTTTTTCTTTTCACTAGGATTGGGTCATGAGTATGTTAGTTCAGTCAGTTATGTCATATCCCTTCTTTTGCTTTTATTTATTTCATGTAATGGATGTCCTTGTTGTCATTGTGTGTACTTAAAGTTCAATGAATGAAAACACAGTTCTTTGCTTCATTCTTATCCATGTGTGCACGAACTATCTTTTTGAATGTTGTCAAAAGGGGGAGAAACATCAATTGCAAATTTTGTCATCATCAAAAAGGGGGAGAATGTTGGGTTATAATGTGTATGATGACATGTGGCATAAATGTTTTTGATGATGTGTGACATAATTGATGTTGTCTTAATGTTGGAAACATGATAAATTTGACAAAGACATGAATGAAATGATCAAGTATGCAAATGCTTTGATGAACATCTATGTATTCATTGTATCTCATTTATAATGTCTTTTGATGTAGGTGTGAAGACATACAAGATAAGCAACAAGATTCAAGTGAAAAAGAAGAAGAAATAAACTTCAAGTGATCACCTGTCGACAACTAGGAATATACATGTCGACAGATGGACCATCCAGCAAATCGCCTGTCGACAGATAAGGCCTTCCAGCAACACCATGGTTCTGGAAACCAGATCTGAGCAGTTGCTGTCGACAGCTATGAAGTGCTTGTCGACAGACGAAGAGAAAAGTCAGATCCGATGGTCAAGATATGTTCTATATTGGGGTGATCCCTTCAAGCACGACTCTCCATACTTGGACACCCATATATATAGATCATATGAAGGTATTTTCGCAGCAAGAAGCCACCATACCAAAACCCTAAGCAAAAACCCAAGAGAAAGGCTTCTCCCTGCTGCTCTGCTTTAACTCTCCAGATCGTTCAAGGAAGATCCATCCCGTTAGAGGAGTTGAAGTCGGTCTATCCACGATTCAAGCTTCTCTATCATTTGATCATCATCAACACGGAGCTTGGAGTTCTTCTGGACGACCACCATGAAGAGTTCACATCTGGATTTGTTTCTACATCTCAGAACTCTTCTCCTTCCATACTTTTCATATCTCTGTGTGTGTGGAAGTGGTTTGAGCGACCCTTATGCTTGATCCACGTGTCTGGTGTTGTTCTGATTGAGTGTTTGCATCAGACAACGTGCGTGTGTGTGATTGTAGGGTTGAACTCGCTTAATAAGTAGTTTTTCTGTGTGTGTGGTGTGTTGATCATATCAAGGCTAGAGGATCTAATCTATTGTGGACTTGATCTAGCGTGGGTGTGTGTGTTGTTGAGCCGCTGTGCTCGTGTGTGTGTTGTGCTCAGTTCTTGAGTAGTGTGTGCCTCACAGTGTGAGGGGTGGACGTAGGAGTCACGTGGTGTGATTTCCGAACCACCTAAAAATCTTTGTGCAGTGGTTTGATATTGTCTCATCGTTAGATGCATGCATAGGGGTTCGATTAAACTCTTAACATTCACATACTAGCTCACATAATCTGATTGTTCAATTGTCTCACACTGCATGTTAAGAGTTTAATCATGATCATGATCGTCTTGCCATGAGTAATGCATGTTGTACTTAATTTATAAATTGTTAATTCACGTAAAGCATGCCTGCAGCATGAGATATAAATCCTACTGGGCATTAGTGCGCTCACACCTGCTTTCCATAATATTTCAGGTGAAGATTATGAAGAGCTAGAACATGATGGGGCTGGAGAAGAGTGATGAGCTTCTCAGATGTACCCGTCAATATAGTATGTCAGCCAATATGTTTAGAGTTAAAGGAGTGGTTTACTTTCCTTGATATCTTATGTACTTTCAAAATCAATAATGGGCCCTATGTTTGACTTTGATTATTAAAGGTTGTAGTTTGATTTGAGGGAAATGAAATAAAGGATTAATTGGCTGGCACAATTATTGTCTCAATTCTTTTGTTATACTTGGTTGTCGCTATGAATTACTTGACTGTGATACTTGTACTTGTATCGCTCACGCTCTTGATATTTAATTCTGCTGCTAAATTTTGGGGAGTGACAGTTGGTATCAGAGCCTAGCCTTTCCCTTAAGTTCTAGGTTAATAGGAAAATAGTTAGGCTTAGCCAAGACTAAACCCCTACGTGTTAACTTGTTAGAAATCAACAGTGAGGTTGGGGTAGAAACACGGGCTAACTCATCTAGTTAGAATCAGGTTTAAATAAACTTAATGCCTAATGATCATGATGTAGTTATCTTGAAGGATTGCAATGGCCGCTGTACATGAAAAGGACCTACAACGAACAATCAACACACTGGCTCAGACCCTACTACAGGCCACCCAAGGAAGAGCGGAGAACCACGGGGATCTCCACCGAAATATTCGTAGTATGAATCCACCAAGGTTTGGTGGCAGCACTGACCCGGATGAAGCCGAGCATTGGCTGAAGAAGATGGAACGTGCGTTCCGCATAATGGGATGCACGGACGAGAACAAAGTTACTCTGGCTACTTACCAACTAGAGAGGGAAGCCCGCGCCTGGTGGGAGTCAGTTGAGGCTACACTAGGAGATGCCCAAGCCACTTGGGCACAGTTCTAGGAGTACTTCAACAATAAGTAATTATCTGACAGAGTACAGGAGAGGACGGCGGAGGAGTTCACCAATCTGAAACAACAGGGTCTATTCGTGGCAGAATATGAGGACCAATTCTCCAAATTGGCTCGCTATGCTCCACACTTGGTCCAAACCGAGTGGTTGAAGGCCAAGAGGTTTATGAGAGGTCTATGGCCTCAGTACATCACACAACTGGGACCGATGGATCTGCAAACTTATCCGAAGATGGTAAGGAAGGCACTACTACTGGAGGACTCTCTAGCTATCGCTAAAAACATCAAAAATAGCATGGTGAAGAGGGAACAGGTGACAGTATCCAAAAGGTCACAAGCTGTGGTCGGAACTAAGAGGCCGATTGGCCAAGTTGGAAATCAACTGGTGAAGAGGTTCAGGGATGGAGGTAACCAACATGCCCCCATCAACAGAGAGTTATTCAAGCATTGTGACATGGCTAGTCACAGATCTGAGGATTGCTGGAGGGCACTGGGGAGACGCCTATGCTGTAGAAGCTAGGGCCACAAGATTTCTGACTGTCCGCATATGATTAACCAAGCATCGGATACGTGCCAAGGTGGGCAGAAACGCCAAGGTAGGCTGCAGGCTCTACAAGAACCAACTACATCAGAGGAAGGAGGTGTGGTTGAAGGTACACTTACTATTCTATCATGTTCTACATTTGTTCTATTTGATATAGGAGCTACTCATTCCTTCATATCACAAACGTTTGCTGATTCTTTACTTGTAAAACCCGTTCTAATGAAATCTGGACTTGTCGTGTCAACCTCTATTGGTCCTGGCACCAAACGTAGAAATCACTTTCCATCTAGTGAAGTGATGATTGGAACTTAAAATTTACCTACTAATTTAATATGCATGGACATAGAGGGTTTTGATTTGATATTAGGAGCAGACTGGCTGTCTAAACATGGGGCTAGTATCAACTATAAGAAAAGCAGGGTAACATTTAGTCTGCATCCAAAGCTAGTGTTCTCGAGAGATAGAAACCACATGAGACTATCCCCCATCTTTGCACTACAAGCCAAGAGAATGATAAGGAAAGGTTGTATAGCCTTTCTAGCTATTGTTGTCATCAAGAAGGAATAATTCAGGATCGAAAACATCCCTATTGTCAGCGAGTACCCTGATGTATTCTCTAAAGACTTTCTAGGTATTCCTCCTGAGCGAGAGGTTGTCTTTACTATTGAGTTGATCCCTGGAGCAGCACCAGTATATAGGGCACCTTATAGAATGTCCCCCGCATAACTGGAAGAATTAAAGGAACAACAGATGGAATTGCTAGAGAAAGGGTTTATCCGACCAAGCACATCACCATGGGGTGCACTATTCTTTTCGTCAAAAAGAAGGATGGGTCTATGAGGTTATGGATAGACTACATACATCTGAACCAGTTAACAACGAAGAATAAATATCCCTTGTGAAGGATTGATGAATTATTTGATCAACTGTCTAGAGCTCAATACTTCTCTAAGATAGATCTCAGATCCAGCTATCATCAGTTGAGGATCAAAGGAGAAGATATACACAAGACAGCCTTCCGAAGCAGGTACGAACACTACGAATTTATTGTTATACCTTTTGGACTAGCAAATGCCCTTGCAATTTTCATGCAACTAATGAATAGTGTATACCGTCCTTATCTCAATAAATTTGTTGTGGTGTTTATTGATGATATAGTGATCTATTCCAAGACAAAGGAAGAACATGAAGAGAATTTAAGGATAGCACTGCAAATCCTGAGGGACAATAAACTATATGCCAAACTGAGTAAGTGTGAGTTTTTTCTTGGAGAGGTATCCTTTTTAGGCCATGTAGTAACCAAGGATAGTATCGTTGTGGACCCGTCAAAGGTAGAGGCTATACTGAAGTGGGAAAGACCAACAAATGTCACAGAGATCAGAAGTTTTTTGAGTTAGCAAGATATTATAAAGATTCATAAATGACTTCTCCATGATCGTAGTGCCATTAACCAAGCTGACCAGAAAGGAAAACCCATATGTGTGGAATGATAAGTGCGATGAGAGCTTTAATAGCTTTAAGAAGTGTCTAACCTCTGCTCATGTTCTCACCCTACCCACTGAAGAGGGAGGATTCAAAAAATATTCATATGCTTCTAGAATAGGTCTAGGATGTGTCCTAATGCAACAAGGAAGGGTAATAGCATATGCCTTAAGACAGTTAAAGACCCACAAAGCAAATTATCCAGTACATGACCTGGAATTGCAGCCATAGTATTTCCTTTAAAAATATGGAGGCACTACATATATGGTGAACAATTTAAGGTCTACTGTGACCACAAGAGTTTGAAATATCTATTCTCACATAAGGAACTCAACATTAGGCAAAGAAGGTGGCTAGAGTATCTCAAGGACTTTGATTTCTCCATTCAATATTACCTTGGAAAAGTCAATGTGGTGGCAGACACTCTAAGTAGATAGCCAGGAGCTTTGATAGCTAGTATGATGTTGGGTGAATGGAAGTTGCTAGAACAATTTCCAAGTCTGAATTTAGATACGGATGAGAAGTAAGAACAAGTGATGATCCCTAATATCAAGGAACAATCTGACAAACTCACTGAAATCAAAGACATGTAAGGGGCAAATCCTTTCCTAATTGATATTAAAGAGAAGCTAGAGCAGAGACCGGATTTCTCTTTGAAACATGATGGAAGAATGTTATTCCAAGGTAGAACATGCGTACCTGATCATGAGGACCTCAAAAAGACGCCGCTATATGAAGCTCATCAGTCTAAGTACATTCATCCCGGAGCAACAAAAATGTATCAAGATCTAAAAAAGGACTTATTGGTGGCCGAATATGAAGAGGGATGTGGCCGACTTTGTGGCATATTGCTTAACATGCCAGAAGTCAAGGTTGAACATTTTAGATTGGCTAGTGGATTACTACCACTGGTCATCCCAGAATGGAAATGGGACAGTATCGGTATGGATTTCATCATGGGATTGCCTAAGACTAGAGGAGGTTTGGATGCAATATGGGTGATAGTAGAAAGATTGACTAAGTCAGCTCATTTCTTTCCAATTAAGAGCATGTGGACAGTAGATGTGTTGGCTGCACTCTATGTCAAGGAAGTGGTTAGGTTGCATGGGGTTTCGTCCACTATAATTGTTGGAAATCGACTTGGGGCATCACATGCGCAGCGGAAGTAAAACAAAAATCGATTTCCATCTATGTAATTGATCGGGCTATGATGTACGGTGCATGTAAACATACATACAAATAAGGCGTGAGACAATCTCACCTAGGGGAGATCGAATATCCCCTGAAGCGCAGAACTAGTCCTTGTTTGAAGGAGCTCTCGCGAGACTCCCTCTAGCGGTATCCACACAGTGGATGATCGGCGATGACGATGACCCCTCCTACACCGGTGGTGCCACTCCTCCTAGTCGTGCAACGCCACACAGCGGCCAACAGCAGCAAGTAGCAGCAACAACAAGAGGGCTTGACCCTCCAAGTTCTCCTCTTGCCTAGGGAGAGCACAGGAGGGAGAGACGGGAAGGGGGGATGAAGTAGGTGGTTTCTCTTCTCAAGCTCTAGCCTATGAACTCCAAAGAGAACCCCTTCTATTTATAGAGAGCACAAGGGACACCTCACCATGTCATGATGACAAGAGGGACACCGTGCAAGGACACCTCGTCATGTAATCATGACAATGGACACCTCGCAGGGACACCTCACCATGTCATGATGACAAGAGGAACACCTTGCAAGGACACCTCGTCATGTAATCATGACAAGGGACACCTCACCATGTCATGATGACAAGAGGGACACCTTGCAAAGACACCTCGTCATGTAATCATGACAAGGGACACCTCGCAGGGACACCTCACCATGTCATGATGACAAGAGGGACACCTTGCAAGGACACCTCGTCATGTAATCATGACAATGGACACCTCACCATATCATGATGACAAGAGGGACACCTTGCAAGGACACCTCGTCATGTAATCATGACAAGGGACACCTCGTAGGGACACCTCACCATGTCATGATGACAAGAGGGACACCTTGCAAGGACACCTCGTCATGTAATCATGACAATGGACACCTCGCAGGGACACCTCACCATGTCATGATGACAAGAGGGACACCTTGCAAGGACACCTCGTTATGTAATCATGGTTAATGATGATGAGGTGTCCTCCTTCCAGAAGGGGTGAGGTGGCATGATCCTGGTATACTCCCTTAATGGATCCTTATCAAGGCTTATTGGGTCTTACCCAATAGTTCCATAATGGGTTAAATAAGGCTTATTGGATAACTTTTATCCAATCCTCTATTCATCGCGTTATCCACCTTTTGTGTGTGACCCTCTAGGCCCAATATCGAGCTGGCGGTGAGTTGTACTCGTTAGAACTCCTTCTGACTTAGTGAATTATTATCTCCATAATAATTCACTCAACTCATCGATTATGAACATACTAGACCACTATGCCATAATCCCAGACGATACGAGTGATCAAATTCATTGGACCTATTTGCCCACAGTTATCGTGTACCTGTAGTTCCTCATCCATCTATTATCCCAGAGACCATATATTAGGCATGGTGTTGTCAGGTCTATATGGAATCTGTTGAAGTCAAACTCTTATCGGATTCTCCCGGAGAACTCCTTCTCACTAAATCCAATTGACCCTGGCCAGGGATTTTCCTGAGTAAGACAATATGGGATATTTCTCTCACGATACCGAGAGTGGATGATCCTTTATTGACATATAATTGCCTTCGTAAGGTTGGCTACCATTCCCAATGACTGGCTATACTAGACCTGGAACATCCAGACCTATAAATCCAGTATCAAAGAATGAAGTACTCAAACAAGACATCTTTGGTGTCTCAAGTCTAAGGACCAGTTACACAACTGAGACTACAAAATCTCTATCTGAGAATCAGGTATCATTAACCATATAGCATTCCGAGAACGGATCATTCAGTGAACTCATTCTCCAATAAGCACCTGCACCATATCCCTAGTGTCTCCACACAAGCAGCTATGAGACCAGCTGCTTCCATGATATGGAAAGGTATATAGCACACCGGTCTTTCCGGTCATCTCAATGTCCTTCTTGAGTAACCTATGACTAGGAATATTTAGGATCTGTGTTTAAAGAGGATCGGCCTCATTATCATGATCTCATCATGATCCAATTCCCATTGCACAGACCCATGGACATCAAAGTATACATACGCATGGAATATATAGTGAGAAAATACCATTATAATATTACCAAAAGATATTGTACATAATTACAAGTGTCATCACTCACGTGAATTGGCTTGCAGGGCACCTATAACTAGCAATCTCCCATTTGACTTAAAACCAATCACCTACATGTCTGATTCCCATCAGACCTCGGTGTCGCTCAAAAACAATTTGAGTCAATGGCTTTGTCAGTGGATCCACAATGTTATCATCGGATGAAATTCTTTTTACTGCTACATCGCCACGGGCCACAATCTCTCTAATCAAGTGGAACCTCCTTAGAACGTGCTTAGACTTCTGATGAGACCTAGGTTCCTTTGCTTGAGCAATCGCCCCGTTGTTGTCGCATAACAAAGAAATTGGCTCTTCATGGCCAAACACCACTCCTAAATCTGTGATGAACTTCTTCATCCAGACAGCTTCTTTTGCTGCTTCTGAAGCAGCAATATACTCTGCCTCGGTAGTCGAGTCAGCAGTAGTCTCTTGCTTGGAACTCTTCCAGCTTACTGCTGCTCCATTTAGGGTAAAAGCATACCTTGAGTTAGACTAACTATCATTGATATCAAACTGGAAACTTGAGTCCGTGTAGCCTTCAACCTTGAGGCTACCTCCTCCATATACTAGTAAAAGATCCTTAGTCCTTCTTAAGTAATTAAAGATACACTTTACTGACTTCCAGTGTTCCAAACCTGGATCTGCCTGATACCTACTCGTAACACTTAAAGCATGCGATATATCAGGTCTAGTACATAACATTGCATACATGATAGATCCTATAGCAGATGCATAGGGTATTCTATCCATGTATGCCCTTTCTTCTAGAGTTTTTGGAGACATACTCTTAGAAAGAGAAATTCCATGTCTCAGTGGTATGAGACCTTATTTGGAATTTTCCATGCCAAATCTTTTGACTATGGTGTCTATGTACATGGACTGGAACAAGCCAAGCATCCTCTTAGATCTATCTCTATAGATCCGAATCCCCAAAATGTAGGATGCTTCCCCTAAATCCTTCATGGAGAAGTTCTTTGATAACCAAGTCTTAACTGTGGATAGCATTCCAATATCATTTCCAATGATGAGAATGTCATCCACATACAACACCAAGAAAATGATAACACTCCCACTTACCTTCCTATATACACAAGGCTCATCTTCGTTCTTAGCGAAGTCATAAGATCTGATTACCTCATCAAACTTTATGTTCCAACTTCGGGAAGCTTGCTTTAGTCCATAAATAGACTTAAGCAACCTGCATACCTTATCTGGACTTTTCTCGGAAATGAATCCATCAGGTTGTATCATATACACCTCTTCCTCGAGGTTGCCATTGAGGAATGCGGTTTTTACATCCATCTGCCAGATCTCATAATCATGGTATGCTTCAATGGCCAATAAAATTCTGATAGATTTTAGCATGGCGACGGGCGAAAAGGTTTCGTCATAGTCAATACCTTGCCTTTGACGATATCCTTTTGCCACAAGCCTTGCTTTAAAGGTCTCTACCTTTCCATCTACTCCAATCTTCTTCTTGAAGATCCATTTGCACCCAATGGGTACAATACCCTCAGGTGCATCAACTAGGTTCCAAACCTAGTTGGAGTACATGGAATCCATCTCAGAATTCATGGCCTCTTGCCATTTCCTGGAATCTATGCTCATAATAGCCTCCTCGTAGGTTTGAGGATCAATATCTTCGGAGTCTTGTCTCTTGATATGTCCCACATATCTCTCAGGAGGGATAGGAACTCTACTTGACCTACGCAAATTTGGAATTTGTGTGATAGGTACCTGGACAGACTCTTCTTGCAGAATTGTGCTTGAGCTAGCTTCCCCAACCTCACTTAATTCTATCACACTCCCACTATTTCCAACAAGAATGTGTTCCTTCTCAAGAAACACTGCTCTCTTGGCAACAAAGACCTTTTGGTCCTCGGGGTGATAGAAATAATACCCACAAGTTTCTATGGGGTATCCCACGAATATGCACCGTTCTGACCTTGATTCCAATTTATCAGGATTGTGTCTCTTAACGTGAGTAGGGCAGCCCCAAATCTTAATAACTTTAAGATCGGGCTTCTTTCCTTTCCATATTTCATATGGAGTGGACACTACCATCTTAGTTGGAACTCTGTTCAGAAGGTAAGCTGCGGTTTGTAGGGCATATCCCCAGAATGACATGGGTAGGTTGGCAAAACTCATCATGGATCGCACCATATCCAACAGTGTGCGATTCCTCCTTTCCGATACACCATTGAGCTGAGGTGTATGAGGAGGAGTCCATTGGGATAGAATTCCATGGTTCTTTAGAAATTGGGTGAACTCTGTACTCAATTACTCTCCTCCTCGATCTGAACGAAGAATCTTAATACTCTTTCCAGTCTGATTTTCTACTTCATTCTTATATTCTCTGAATTTTTCAAAGGCCTCAGACTTGTACTTCATTAAGTACACATGTCCATACCTTGAGAAGTCATCAGTGAATGTAATGAAGTAAGAATATCCTCCTCTGGCTTGTATGGACATAGGTCCACATACATCAGTATGTATGAGTTCTAGTAACTCAGAAGCTCTCTCTCTAGTTCCACTAAATGAAGAGTTGGTCAACTTTCCTTGAAGGCAAGATTCACAGGTTGCATATGATTCATAATCAAATGGGTCTAAATAACCATCCTTTAACAACCTTTGAATTCTACCCTCATGGATATGACCTAGCCTACAATGCCATAGGTAAGCCTCGTTCACCTCATATCTCTTTCTTTTAGACGTACTAACATTCATGACATGTGAAGCAACATCTAATGTAAACAAATCATTGAACAATGTTCCTTTACTAATGATCTCATCATCCAAAATCAGTGAACAACCATTGTTCTAAAAAATAAACTTATATCCATTTTTAGTCAAACATGAAATGGAAATGATATTTTTGATGATAGAGGGAACAAAGTAACATTTATCCAACACAAGTGCGGCTCCACGAGGTAGTAGTAGGTTGACTTCGCCGACAGCAACAGCAGCAACTTTTGCGCCATTCCTCACTCTTAAGTCAACCTCACCCTTTGACAGTCTCCTACACTTTGTCAGAAGCTGCAACGAATTGCAAATATGAGATGCACATGCGGTATCTAATACCCATGCATTATCATAATTTTCTGACAAATAGAGATCAATCATGAATATACATGTAGCTTCTTCAAGCTTCTGCTTTGCCTTTTCTGAAAGATATTCCTTGCAGTTCCTCTTCCAATGCCCATCCTTGCCACAGTGGAAGCACTTTCCTTTATCCTTGGCCGGGTCTTTCTTGGCAACATTTGCCTTGCCCGCTTTATTACCTTTGCTTTTGCCCTTCTTAAGGGTCTTTCGTGCCTTCCTCTTCTTGTTGATCTCATCAACATGGAGAACTGGCTTCTCCTTCTTAATGGAACACTCAGCTTCCCTCAACATATTAAGGAGCTCAAGCAGGGTTGCCACTATCTTGTTCATATTGAAATTCATAATGAACTGTGAAAAGGAATCTGGATGGGATTGAAGGATTAGATCCACACACAGGTCATCCTCGAGGACAAATCCTAGACTTGTGAGCTTCTCGATCCACTCAATCATCTTCAGGACATGGTTCTGAACCGATGTCCCTTCTGTCATCCTCATCCTGAACAGACTCTTTGATATCTCGTATCTTTGAGTCCGTCCTTGCTCCTCAAACAAGGTGCGAAGATGCAGCATGATGGATTGAGCATCCATCATTTCATGTTGTCTTTGCAGCTCGGGAGTCATAGAGGCTAACATATAACATTGAGCAAGAACCGAGTCTTCCTTATACTTCTTATAGTGAGAAATAACTTCCTCACTAGTCCCTTCCACTGGCTCGGCCACAATCTCATCAAGGACATACGCAATTTTCTCTGCCGTAAGAACAATTCTCAGGTTCCAAAGCCAATCAGCGTAGTTAGGACCAGTGAGACGATTGACATCTAATATGCTACGGAGTGGGTTTGCAAGCGACATTTTTCTGAAAAATAAAGATGTAGCAAAAATAAACAACATGCAGACTTTTGGATTTGTAGAAAATTAAGACATGGATTTTTATCTCAATTTTATCCCACTATTTTCTCGCAAGACACATGACACCCTCTAGTGAATTGGAAGTTTCCAGAAAACTCCTAGTGGGGATCGAGATCCAATTTGGCATCTTGGCATGACCTCGAGGGACTCGACCAATCATACCAAGCCCAAATGGTAGGCAACTCTTGTCAATCACAACTCTTGTGATTCCCGTCATAATTTGGCCTCCAAATTACCATGGCCCAGAGGGACTCCGCCAACCATGATGTTTGGTTAAGTCAACACCATCATTACTAGATGAGTTTGATTCGGTGATATGTTCCCGAGGGACTCGGCCAAACATACCCTGTCCTCAAGTCCCTGGTAACATCTCCATGTCGTAGGTCAGATATCAAATTCCAATATAGGTGAGCCCGGAGTGACTCCGCCAACCCAATCTATATCAAGAAAAGACGTCTGCCCTATAATGATGGAAGGCCACGTGAGTCAATCTTATTGCTACATGCTTGCCGACTTAATATATTAAAAGCAGAAGGGTTTTTATTTTATTTGAGTGGTCTCATAGCTAAATAATACACGTCCCACACATATATTTAGCATATACTTACATCGCATGCAAATATGTACCTAGTAGGTGCGGAAATGAATATAAATCATATATATAAATAACCACACCAGATGATCATGGACCAAAATCTAGCGTGATCAAGCCTGAGCAAAAAAAACTTGATCACTAAGCCCTATGTGTGTTCCCAACGCATCCCATGCACGTGTTCATCCTCCTCTTCGTCATTAGCTCCGTTGGTGATTCCATGCTTCCGCCGTGCCTCCGAGAGTGATTTCAAATAATTACAACAATTACAAATGACTATAGACATGCAGGCCCATAAATGTACATTTAATCAATTAAGAAACCTTGATCATATCAATGGGAATTACACCATTGGGAGAGGTAGAAATACACAACGATTTTAATGAGAAAGAGAAGGGGGCTCGCAGACCCCAATGAGTCACCATCCACACATAGGTCCATGATCATCCGCCCACAATATACACATCACATGCATATATATAAGCTACTAGAAATTAATTAAACACTTTAACTAATAAAACTATTAGATTAACTCTGAATCTAATGCATGGATTAACTCTTAATCGATCCGAATTGATCAAAATATCAAAACCCGAACATCATAGCCTAACCTTGGCTCTGATACCACTGTTGGAAATCGACTTGGGGCATCACATGCGCAGCGGAAGTAAAACAAAAATTGATTTCCATCTATGTAATTGATCGGGCTATGATGTACGGTGCATGTAAACATACATAGAAATAAGGCCTGAGACAATCTCACCTAGGGGAGATCGAATATCCCCTGAAGCGCAGAACTAGTCCTTGTTTGAAGGAGCTCTCGCGAGACTCCCTCTAGCGGTATCCACACAGTGGATGATCGGCGATGACGATGACCCCTCCTACACCGGTGGTGCCACTCCTCCTAGTCGTGCAACGCCACACAGCGGCCAACAGTAGCAAGTAGCAGCAACAATAAGAGGGCTCGACCCTCCAAGTTCTCCTCTTGCCTAGGGAGAGCACAGGAGGGAGAGACGGGAAGGGGGGATGAAGTAGGTGGTTTCTCTTCTCAAGCTCTAGCCTATGAACTCCAAAAATAACCCCTTCTATTTATAGAGAGCACAAGGGACACCTCGCAGGGACACCTCACCTTGTCATGATGACAAGAGGGACACTTTGTAAGGACACCTCGTCATGTAATCATGACAATGGACACCTCGCAGGGACACCTCACCATGTCATGATGACAAGAGGAACACCTTTCAAGGACACCTCGTCATGTAATCATGACAAGGGACACCTCACCATGTCATGATGACAAGAGGGACACCTTGCAAGGACACCTCGTCATGTAATTATGACAAGGGACACCTCGCAGGAACACCTCACCATGTCATGAGGACAAGAGGGACACCTTGCAAGGACACCTCGTCATGTAATCATGACAAGGGACACCTCACCATGTCATGATGACAAGAGGGACACCTTGCAAGGACACCTCGTCTTGTAATCATGACAAGGGACACCTCACCATGTAATGATGACAAGAGGGACACCTTGCAAGGACACCTCGTCATGTAATCATGACAAGGACACTGAAGTGTAGCGGAATTTCCTATATGGTAATCTAGAAGGGGGGGGTTGAATAGATTACTGTCTATTAAGAACACTTGTTGCCTTCTTTTCGATAAGATACAAATTACTAGAAGTTATGGCAAGGACTAAACTTAGTGTGGATGTGTGTGATTCGATGATAGATATCGAACAGATGATTAGACGTGTGTATATGTGCTGTGCCTACCAAACATCTAACGTACAAACATTCAAACCACGAGACACAACGATTTACGTGGTTCGGAATACACAACTCGTGTATCCTACATCCACGGGCCACACACACACGCAGAGCAATCTGCTTATGAGCTAGTTCAGGAACTACAACTCACACACACGTGTTCTCTGATGTGTAACCACGATCAGAACAACACACACACGTGTATCAAGCACAAGGACTGCTTGAAACACACCACACACACACAAGTATGAATAGAAGTGTAACAGAGAAGAGTTTGAGAGTTGAGGATCAAATCCAATTGAAAACTCTTCTGATGAACGTCTGGGTAGACTTCAAGCTTCGTCTTGATGATCAGAACTTGATGGAGAGGCTTGAATTCACGACGTTCAGACTTCACCGCTTCACGGAAGACTTCTCTTGTTGAATCTGGGCAGCAGGTAGAAGCAGAGCAGCAGGGCAAGACTTTTCTTGAGAAGCTTTTAGGGTTCTTGCTTAGAGGCTGCTAGTGTACGTGATTGTCTTCAAAAAGATGCTTAAATAGATGTGTTTACATATGGAGAGTTGTGGTATGTGGAAACACCATCTATGGCAACTTGAAGACTTTCCATATTTGAAGACTCTCTCCGTCTGTCGACAGCACTGGGTGCTCCTGTCGACAGGCGCAAGCAAGCAGAAGATTCAAAGCCTCTGGAAGGCAATTGTTGTCGACATGCGACTGGGTGCTATCGACAGGCACAGGCAGACAAAAGGTTTGGGGGTTCTGGGAACCTCTTCCTGTCGACAGGTAGCTGGGGTGCTGTCGACATGCACATCTGTATTGAAGACTGGCCTTCTGGCTTGAGTATAGCTGTCGACAAGGATCCTTCCTGCTGTCGACAGGTACTTGCTTTTCATGTATATCTTCATCATTTTGACCTTGTTCTTCGTACATGTCTTGCTCAACATCTCACCTAAAATAATGAACATAGTTAGTGAGACATTATAGTCATTTAAAACTAAACATTATACCAACACATTGGGACAAGTCATATGTATAGATCTTATGCAATTTTAAACTCAACTCACATTGTTCACTTGTTTACTTTGTTCATCATTGATCATCAACCAAAACATGTTCTATTTATGATTTAGAATGTGAACCCAACATTCTCCCCCTTTTTGATGATAACAAAAATTAATCAATTAAGCAAGTGTAAGCAAGTGCACAATTGAGTTTTCTCCCCCTTTTGTCAATATCCAAAAGCATACACCATAGACACATGTAGTAGGCAAGAAGATAAGAATTTCATTGATTTTTCATTGAGCCATACATAACGTGCTAGGTAAAACATAACTTGAAAGGGAAAGACATTGCATGACCATCAAAGTAAGAGAACAACATAAGACTTAAGATAACTGGATAAGAAGACATGATACTCTCCTAGACACCTAAGCTAGCTATGCATCCTCATCAGCTGGCGGTGTAGGAGGCGGACGCAAAGGTGCAATGCTATCCAAGAGGGCGTCAAGTCTATCCATCCTGTGATTGAGCCTTTCAAACCCAGTTGACATCTGAAGTTGTAGTTGAGCGAGTAATTCGCGAATGGAGGGCTCAACTGCCACATCAGGAGCATCATCTCCCGGAGCATCTAGTGGCCCATACTGGGAGTCTTCTTCTTCGACTTCATTTTCATCGACCTCTTCATCAGCTGCCTCATCAGCTTCTTCATCATCCACAGGGACAGCTTGGCTCTTTCCCTTGAGATCCCTTGTTACTACGCCATCCATGAACTTGTAGCCCATCCGCTGTGCAGCAGTCAGATCATAGGAGCTACGGGCCGGCAAGACGGTCATCTCCCCTTCTGGAATTATGATGCCAAGGAACAGGAAGAGGGAGGTTAGCTGACATGCGTAAGGCATGGACCGCTTTGCGTTACCAAGGCATAGTCGAAAGGACGGAACACATTAGTTGAGGGAGATTAATGAGTTCACATCGCAAAAACTGATGGAGGAGGGACTTGTGAACTGAGGTGACGAGTTCCCTACTTCCATCTTTTGGGACAATGAGGGTGGTGAAAATGTGGTGGATGAGACGATGAAGTGGAGGGAAAGAATTTGCATTCAGTTGCTTACGATCCGTGGGGTCGTAAGGCTTTGAAGTAATGAGGGCATAGTACTCCTCGGGGGTAGGATGATGTGCAAAGATGTCAACCCCTGTGTTTGGGATTTGGAGGGATACTGAAAGTAGATTAGGGGAAATACGAAAGGAGTTCCCTTTTACTCGGGTATAAAGATCACCTGTGGTAGACTCCCGGAGATTGTGGTAAAACTCCGTGACAGCAGAGGAGGAGTATTGTTTGTAGCTATAGCAAAAAGGTGACCAACCCTGTGTGTCAAAGAGAGGCAGAAGACCTGGAAAGAAATCCTGCAGGGAGATGAAGTCAACGTAGCGAGGCTGCATGACCTTTGTGAAAGTGGCATGAGTGACTTTGAACTGGAGATTAGGAGGGATGAGCAGCTCTGGCAAACGGTCCTCCCGGTGCTTTGTGCGACGTTCGCGGGAGGCCCTGGAACCCTGTCCAGCGTGAGGAGACCGAGGACGGCGACGAGAAGCCAGCTTCTTGGCAGGAGGGGCCATGAGATCTTGCTGCTTGAGGTAGAGACTGGTGCTAGTAAGAAAGGAGACGGAGAAGAGAAGAGAAAGCACCAGGGTTGCAGAGGTGCTCTTCTGGTGCCCTGGAGAGGGGATTTGAGGAGAGGGAGGGAAAGAAGAGTTTTTGGAAGTGGAAGAAGATGGAAAGGGGTGTGGGGTCCTCTTATAGAAGGCTTGAGGGTATGTGAAGAGTCGGATCCCACCAAATCCGTTTTCGGATTTAGCCCGTTGGACTTCCAAAAAGAGGTCTGCCGTCGGCTGTCGACAGGGCCCCTGGTGTCTGTCGACAGGCATTTTCAGAAAAGGGCCAGTTTTGTGATTTTTTGAGATTTTGGAACTGAAGCTCTGAGCAAGGTCTTCCATGTGATAAATGAAGGTGTATAAGAGGTGAAGCATGTATGGTAACCTACCATATACAAGGATATAATAAACCATAACAATTTCCCTAATGGTTTTAACATAATACCTAAGGAATTTAAGGTTAAAGCATTAAGAAAACACCCACTTAAATAAAGAACATTGCACACTTACCCGTCGTTGTATAAATACAATGTAAGACAACACAATCCCCATTTTGTGGATAGGCAAATGATGCATGAAATGATATCTATATGTCAAGACAATCACAAGAACAATGACCTTGGAAATTATGACTCAGTGGAGGCTACACACTATTTCACTTTTTGTTTGAAATTTAGAAAACAATGGGAGGAAATGGTACTTAAGAAGACGTCACACCTTTTGACGTGAGGATAGACATTACACGTGCCCATACCCCCAGTTAATTAGTGGAAGTTTCCATCATACCGTTGTACAGAGATGATGAGTTGGCCTTTTGACGCGAGGGCAGACATTTGTGATGCCCATCTCCCGGTTACTCAGCATAACCCAACATTGCTCTATATTCTTCCCATGTAAAGTTGATTTTCATTACAAAAAAATTTTTTTTTTTTTGTTTTTGTTTGCCTTGTGAAAGATTCTTTCAGAAATAGGTAGCTTTTCTCCAAGTATTGTTGTAAAAACCAATATCAAGCAGATGATATGATTACCTATCAATATTAGACATACACTTTCATGACCAAAAGGCTTATCAAGTAAATTGAGACTATGTCGGCTCACAAAGAATTAGTGTAGAGAAGTGAGGTTGATATCCTTTACAGTTATGAAATGTTTCCTAAATGATAGAACCTAAACCCAACATGAATAGTATGTGAAAATCATAGTGGAATAAAAAATAGCTTAAATATCATTTGTAGGTAGTATGGTCAAACATGCATTAATACCTTATAGACACCTTATATGTTAATCATGAAGATGCTCACTGAATGGGTGAAGAAAAAAGCATGAACAACCAAGATTCAGAATATCTGTCGACAGGGAAGGAAGGTCTGTCGACAGGAAGACACAGACAGAAGTTGGAGATTTCTGGGAGGCATGAACTGTGTGTATCTGTCGACAGCAGATTGAGGGCCTGTCGACAGAGGGACACAAACAGAAGAATCAGAGTTCTGTCTGGGCTGAGCTGTCGACAGGGCCCTTGTAGCCTGTCGACAGGGACATATTCAGAGCAGTTTTAAGGGTAGAATGAAGGGTTGAAATGACTAATGGATGTGAGGGAGTTGAGATGGAGAAAGGTTGAACAATTTCCTTCACAGTTGCATTCATCTAACCCTAACTTGCTCCCCCATAATGTGTGCCATTTGAAACAAGAATACTCAAGTTCATGAAGACAAAATTGCACACATTTATTAATTAATGAAGCACATCAAGCATGTAGAAGACATTTCACCAAAAGTTGACAAATTTTCAAGGAGAATTTGGAATGAGCAAAATTGTAAAGAAACTATTCTCATATTAGAGTATATGTCCCTTGCATGCCACATGACCATGGGTACTTGGCGGAGAATGTTTTCTCACGCATAATGAGAGTTTCTAAATAAGCATGACTTGTTCTTCCACACATCACCATTTGATATACCTCACAGTTAGTGGACACAAGAAACATATGCTAGAATATTTGAAATTTCATTGCAATTTGCACAAACCCAACTCTCTTCTCAATGTGGTGAACCTATCTTCTGCCAATGGTTTGGTAAAGATATCAGCCAATTGTTTTTCAGTGGGTATGAAGCTAATTTCCAATGCTTTGTTGGCTACTTCATCTCTCAAAAAGTGGTGACGGATTTCAATGTGTTTTGTCCTAGAGTGTTGAATGGGGTTCTTTGAAAGATTGATGGCACTAGTGTTGTCACATAGGATAGGTGTGCATCCAAGGTCAATGTTGTAGTCACACAACTGACTTTTTATCCACAACACTTGTGTTGCACAACTCCCTGCATCAACATATTCTGCTTCTGCAGTAGAGAGTGCAACCGAGTGTTGCTTCTTGGATGCCCACAAAACCATACAACCACCAAGCATTTGGCAATAGCCACTAGTGCTTTTCCTGTCAATTTTACACCCAGCGTAGTCTGCATCAGAATAAGAAATCAATTCAAAGCTACTACCAGCTGGATACCAAAGACCCAAATCATGCGTACCTGAGAGATATCTGAAAATTCTCTTAACTGCAATTAGATGGCTTTCCTTTAGACTAGATTGATATCTAGCACAAAGACAAACGCTGAATTGTATGTCCAGTCTACTTGCAGTAAGATAAAGGAGTGAGCCAATCATACCTCGAAAGTGCTTGACATCTACCATTTTACCTTTCTCATCATTTTCCAGCTTTATGCTGTTGGGTTCATATTCTGGAAACTAAGTGAATTCACATTCTAGTGATAAATGAAAGTCAAACAATGTTTTTAATGATGAATGAGTTGAATTGAGGTTTCATACATGTCAATTAACATGATACAATATTTGGTTATCTATGTCTTCATTATACCTAACTATACATGTTTTATCATGTAGGTACAAGTGCATATAACCAAGCCTTCTCAAATCATGAGAAAATGATCACAAGTATAGTGTATACATGTACCTGTCGACAGACCCAAAGGCATATGTCGACAGATGCCACAGTTGTGATCAGACAGAAAAGTACTGAGAACACCTGTCGACAGATGCTCAGAGACCTGTCGACAGATGTCACAGACAGAAATGCCAGAGTTCTGTGTTTTGGCAAAACTGACTCTACCTGTCGACAGATAAGTGTCGCCTGTCGACAGATGCCACAGGCCAGAGCAACCTGAAGTCTGTCTATTGCAAATCTGTTGCAATCTGTCGACAGACACTCAGCACCTGTCGACAGACGCAGAGGATCTTCAAATACGGAAACCTTCCTTCATATCCAAGATTGTGTTTTCAAGTCCCACGACTCTCCACATGAAAACACAACTATATAAGCATCCTTTTGAAGAGAATCTCGTACAGAAGCAGCCACAACCAAAAACCCTAAAGCCAAGTCCAAGAGAAAAGAGTTGCTGCTGCTCTGCTTCAAGTCTGCAGTGCAGAGACCGAAAGATCTGTTGATCCTGCAGTACTGAAGATAGATCGTCGTGGATTCAACCTTCTCCATCAATCCAAAGCAGTCAAGTCGAAGTTTGAACTCCATCCAGGCGTTCTCAGAAGAGTTCCACATCAGGATTTACTCCTATACTCTAAACTCTTCCTGTTTCATAATTCTCATCAACCGTGTGTGTGTTTGTGTGATTCAAGCGTCTCTTGTGCTTGAGATCACGTGTGTGTGTTGTTCTGATCGTGGGTGCACATCAGAAAACACGTGTGTGTGTGAGTTGTAGTCACCAAACTCGCTCATAAGCAGTCTATTCTGAGTGTGTGTGTGTGTCGTGGACGTAGGATACACTGTTGTGTACTCCGAACCACGTAAATCTGCGTGTCTCGTGGTTTGATCGTTTCTACGATAGATGTTTGATAGACACGTTGCATATTCACACGCTAGATAGGTTTCTACATCATCTACACATATTTAGATCTTGATACTATCTTGATAATCTGTGCTTTAAGAAAAAAGAACGTGATAATAGTTTTTAAGAGACAGTAATCTATTCAACCCCCCTTCTAGATTACCATATTGGGAATTCCGCAACCCTTCAATTGGTATCAGAGCCAGGTTTCTCCGATTTATTGCTTTATCTATTTGATCTTACGATCAGGAGATTCACGGTCAAATGGAATCTACCAAGGGGTATATGGCCGAGGGACACTCTGTGACCAGGCCACCCTTCTTTGATGGCACTGACTATCCATATTGGAAAAACCGCATGCAGGTGTTTCTACGAGCACAAAACTTTGAATTGTGGAAGATAGTCAGAACAGGACCATATGGATTGCCTCAAGACGAAGATACATGGACCAAGGACCAGATTGCAAAAGGGACACTCAACTGGAGCGCCCTCAACATGATGCAGTGCGCGGTCCACCCAAAGGAGTACTCGAGAGTCTCCACATGCACCTCAGCTAAGGAGATGTGGGACAAGCTCGAGTTGATATATGAAGGTACGTCTGAGGTAAGAGAATCCAAGGTAAGCATGCTAGTCTCAGAATATGAAATGTTTAAGATGAACCGTGATGAGACAATTTCTGACATGTTTGCTAGATTCATGGTACTTATAAATGGATTGAAAGGTCTTAAGAAGGAATACTCAGAAAGTGATTTGGTGAGGAAGATACTTCGGTCTCTTCCATCCTCTTGGAACACCAAAGTCACTGTCATCGAGGATTCCAAGAATCTTTCAACAATGAAAGTGGATGAATTGATTGGATCTCTCATGACTTATGAACTAAATGTAAAAAGAAAAGAAACTGAAGAGAATCCAAGGAAGTCAATTGCCTTGAAGGCTTCCAACAAAGTATCTTCAGATTCCAAAAAGAGTGCCCAACAGGAAGGGTCTGAGTCTGAAACCTCTACTGATAGTGAGAATGATGAAATGGCCATGCTCACTAGACAGTTTAAGAAGTTTCTAAAATTCAAGAGAAGAGGTTCAGGAAACTCCAAATCTTTCCAAAAAGGCACCAACAGGTTTGATTCGTCCAATAAAAAATCTGATGTTGTGTGCTATGAGTGCAAGAAGCAGGGACACATGAGAGGAGAGTGCCCCGAGCTCAAGAAGAAACTGAAAAAGGACAAGTTCGTCTTCAAGAAAGCCAAAGCAATGCTGGCTACATGGGTGATGAAGACGATGATGAAAGAAGTCAAGCTACCTCAGGAGATGACGAGATTCACTGTCTTATGGCAAGGAGTGATGACTCCTCTGAGGTAAATTCTTCCTTTGAATCTTTTTCTACTACTGAATGGGAAGAAGCTTACACTGTCCTTTTTGAAAAATTCTGTCAATACAAATCAGAAAATAAAGCACTCAAGAAGAAAGTTAATTTCCTTGTTCATGAAACTGATAATAATGATGAAATTGAATCTCTGAATAAGGTAATTGACATGATGAAAATAGATGAACAAACACACAGTGAAGAGATGGATAGCATGAAAATTAAGCTTCAAGAAGTTCAAAAAGAGAAAGATGATCTAATGAACTTCCTTGAAACTCTAAACAATGAGCATACTGATCTAAAAGAGAAATTGGAAAAAGCTGAAAAGGAATTGAAAGGCAAAACAAAGGATCTATCTAGTTTTGTCAAGAGCAAACAGAATCTAGATGCAATCTTAGGATCCAATGTGTTTGTTGCTAGACATGGGATTGGGTTTCAAAATCCCAAGCCAAAGGAAACAGGAAAAAATCTGCTGACTGATTTCACTGATCCTATCCCAAGTTCTAGCAATCAAAATCCCTCAAGGAAAAGGAAAAATCAAACCAAGGGCAAAAACCAGGAACCTAAGGCTACCAAATTTGTTCCAACTAAGCTTAAGGAGTTTGCTACCAACCCCAAACAGGGATGTCCCAAGGCAAAACAGCAAGTTCCTAAGGCTAAGTTCACTAGGCAACAAAAGGGTAAGATGCCTATGCATGCTCCTAAGAATCCAAAATCCACTGTTGTTCATAAGCCATCATCATGTAAGATCTGTAAAAAGATTGGGCACAATGAAAAACAATGCTGGAACAATCCACTAAAACAGAAACTTAAACAAATCTGGATTCCAAAGCATTTACTGTTTGGCATGAATGATAAAACGGCACCCAAAGTAATTTGGGTACCAAAACCTCTTGTCTGATCCACATGTGCAGGAATGCCTAGCAGCTCACAATCAAAACAAATGGTACCTGGATAGTGGCTGCTCGAGGCATATGACGGGCGATAAAGAAAAATTTAGTTTGCTCGTGGAAAAAGACGGAGGTCACGTTGTCTTTGGAGGTAACAACAAAGGCCAGATCATCGGCTCAGGTAAGGTTGGTAAGTTTGCCTCCAACTCAATAGATAATGTACTATTAGTTGATGGTCTTCATCACAATTTGCTTAGCATAAGTCAATTGTGTGATAAGGGCCATAAAATTGTTTTTGAATCAGATTCATGTCAAATCCTTGATAAGGAAACAGGAAGTCTCAAATTTTCTGGAAAAAGAATGAATAACATCTACATGGTTGATTTAGATGATCCAGAAAATAATGATTTATGTCTTGTAGCAAATAAACAGGATGAGCTTACATTGTGGCATCGTAGGCTTGGACATGCGAGTTACAATGTTTTGCACAAGATAATGAGGCTCAAACTTGTAAGTGGACTTCCTGAAATTCCATTCAAGAAAAATGAAAATTTCTGTGATGCATGTGCACAGGGAAAACAGACCCGAAAATCCTTCAAATCGAAAGCACCGGTAAGTACTTCCAAAGCTTATGAACTGTTGCACATGGACCTATTTGGACCTACTAGAACATTGAGTCTCACTGGCAAACGGTATGGTTTTGTCATTGTAGATGACTTTTCTAGGTTCACTTGGGTGAAATTTCTGGCTCATAAGAATGATGCACTTAATGTTTTTGAAGAATTCTTCAATAAAATTGAGCATGGAAATGTCCACAAGATATGCTCCATCCGCACTGATCACGGGGGAGAATTTGACAACCACTCCTTCACTGATTTCTGCAGGAACTAAGGAATAGAACACTTGTTCTCCTCCCCAAGAACTCCAGAACAAAACGGGGTTGTGGAGAGGAAAAATAGAACCTTGGTGGAGATGGCTCGTACGCTTCTGGTCGAAAATCAACTTTCCAGAACCTTTTGGGCAGAAGCAATAAACACGTCATGCTACATTCTCAATCGAGCCATGGTAAGACCGGTATTCAAGAAAACTCCCTATGAGCTTCTGAAAGGTAAGAAACCATCCCTTGGATATTTCAGAGTTTTTGGTTCAAAGGTGTTCATACATAACAATGATAAAACTGATCTGGACAAATTTGAGGCCAAAAGCGACAAAGGTATTTTTCTTGGATACTCATAACACTCTAGAGCTTATAGAGTGTTTAATCTTAAAACCAGAAAAGTGGAAGAAACTCCACATGTTGTATTTGATGAATCTCAAACCAAATCTAACAGTCCTAATCCTTACAGGTTTCAGGATGACACTGAAGATACAACACATGAAGAACTGCAAAGAAAACCAAGAACAATCTCTAAGTCAGTTCCAAAAATAAACAATGGCTATCTACGCAGGTACAATGATGAAGATGACGGATTTCTGTTCAGAAATGAAGATGAAGTACCTGCACAAGATCCACAACACGACGATGAACTACAACATGGAAGTCCTCCAGCCACCCCTCCTCCAGAACAGTCTTCTGAAGTGCAAGATCAACCCGGTCCTTCAACAATCACAAATGTGAGGTCAAGCAAATGGAAGATGGCTTCTTCATAAACCAAGAAAAATATGTCAAAGAGCTTCTCAAGAGATTTCAGTTTGAAACTGCAAAACCTGCCTCAACACCGATGAGCACAAGCATTAAGCTAGAAAGTGATGAGAAAGGTAAACCGGTAGATGCTAAACACTTCCGAGGTATGATCGGCTCACTCCTCTATCTTACTGCAAGTAGACCTGACATACAATTCAGTGTTTGCCTCTGTGCTAGATATCAATCTAGTCCAAAGGAAAGCCACCTAATTGCAGTTAAGAGAATATTCAGGTATCTCTCAGGTACACATGAAATGGGTCTTTGGTATCCGGCAGGAAGTAGCTTTAACTTAATCTCATATTCTGATGCTGACTATGCTGGATGTAAAATTGACAGGAAGAGCACTAGTGGCTATTGCCAGATGCTTGGTGGTTGCATGGTTTCGTGGGCATCCAAGAAGCAACATTCGGTTGCACTCTCCACTGCAGAGGCAGAATATGTTGCTGCAGGGAGTTGTGCAACACAATGTTGTGGATAAAAAGTCAGTTGTGTGACTACGACATTGACCTTGGATGCACACCAATCCTATGTGACAACACTAGTGCAATCAATCTATCCAAAAATCCCATTCAACACTCTAGGACAAAACACATAGAAATCCGTCATCACTTCTTGAGAGATGAGGTAGCAAATAGAAATTTGGAAATTAGCTTCATACCAACAGAACAACAACTAGCTGATATCTTTACAAAACCATTGGCAGAGGATAGGTTCACATCCCTTAGAAGAGAATTAGGCTTATGTAAAATTCAGTGACACATATCCCAAGTCCTTGATGAATGTTCCTTCTAAGCAACAACTATGGGGTATATCAAATGGTGATTTGTGGAAAAACAAGTTCGCTTGTTTGGAAACCTTCATTATGCGTGAGAAAACATTCTCCTCCAAGTACCCGTAGTTGGAGCCCATGAAGGGACATCCATGTTGGCTAAAGGGGTAAGTCTCATTTCATTAGCCAAATTACTCTATTAACAAAAAAAAAAAACATAAATTGGAAAATACCAAAAACAGTCTCAATTCCATGAATGATTTGCTGAATACGTGTGTTCATATCTTACTTGGATTGAATTGCATTGATCAATTTTGTGTCTTTTCATGAGCACACATTATGGGGGAGCTAGTTCAAAAGTTGGGTATTATTGTGAAGGAAATCACTTCTTTCTCTACTGGCCTTCAACAAGGATCTGTCGACAGCTCCTTCCTTTCCTGTCGACAGATAGGCATCCACAGACCACAGGTTCTGAACTCTGTGTGCATCTGTCGACAGTCGACCATGCATCTGTCGACAGATTACACAGGTTTTGTCCTCCCCGCACAGCCTACAATCTGTCTGTGTGTAGCTGTCGACAGACACACCCTGGCTTGTCGACAGATAGCACAGTACTCTCATCTAGCTGAACACCCATTTATTTGTCTGAGTGTACCTGTCGACAAGTTCAACTTAGCTGTCGACAGACACATTTCTACCTGGCATTCCAAACCTATTCAATCCAAAACTCTTTGAGCTGGTTTCCTTAAAATGTCTAAGGTGTTCATATGATGTTAATAACAATCTGATCACATCATGTGCATAAGATATTAAAGCAAGTTTCAACAATCTTGTGATTTTTACATAATACTCATGTTACGTCTAGGTTCCATCATTCTGGAAACATTTCACTATTTTCAAAAACTTAACACCTAACTCTTCTTCATAATTTACATGTAGGCAAACATGATTCTCTTTTGAAAGGTATTATAATCATTGAGCTTAATGTCTACAATTGATGGATAATCAATCACTATATTGCTCTTGGGTTATTAACACAATACTTGGAGAAAAGCTACCTATTTCTAAACAATTTCATTCCATTAGATTAAAATTACTTAAATTTGGAAAAATGCAGAGCAATGATGAGTTCTTGCTAAGTAACCGGGGAGTGGGCATCACAAATGTTTGCCCTCGCGTCAAAAGGCTAATTCGTCAACTCTGTACAACGGTATAATGGACACTTTCACTGAGTAACTGGGGGTACGGGCACGAATAATGTCTACCCTCATGTTAAAAGGTGTGAAGTTATCTTACTTACCACTTTTTCCATTGCATAAAAGAATGGCAAATATAGAAAATAATGGAACAGTGTGAAGCCTCCACTGAGTGATAATTCCCATGGGTCATTGATGTTTTTTGAATATCTTGTCATTTAGATATTTCTCTCCTTGATCATTTGACCCTCAACACTGAGGATTGTGTTGTCCTATACTCTAATTAACAAAAAGAAGAGTAAAAGTGTTTCTTTTTGATATCCGTAAGTGTTTTCTTCATGCTTCAACTTCAGACTACTTCAGTATTATGTTTGCACCATTAAGATAGTTGGAGTGGCTTTACATCTACATGTATATGATAGGTTCTTATATATGTATTCTTCATCTATTCACCTTAGGTAATCAGTTACAAACCACTGCTCAAGAGTTCCATTTCAAATTCCACACAAAAATCCAACAAAATGACATTCTGAAAGCATCTGTCGACAGATAAATTCTGTCTGTCGACAGACGCCGGCTGTCCTGTTTGGAAGTTCAACGGACACGCCGTTTGGGGCAGATTTGGTGGGCCATTGCCTTTTAAACTTCCCCCTCATTCTTTATATTGGCATCTCCGGCCCTTTCCACCTCCAACACCACCCCAGTCATCCCTTCCCTCTTCCACATACATTCTTTCCCCTTTCTGGACGGGAAACCCTACCTCCATCTCCCTTCTTCCTCCCACTGTCTCCTGCACTTCTTCCCCTTCCTCCATCCGTGCCTCATCTTTTCCATGGCACCCAAGGCGAAGAAGTTGGCCTCACGTCGTCGTCCCGCCTCCTCCTCGCCCGGCGAAGGATCCAGGGCTCACGATGAACGTCGGACCAAACACCGGGATGATCGCCTTCCAGAGTTGGTTGTACCTCCCCGTCTCAATCTCAAACGGGTTCACGGTACATTCACAAAGTTTGTTCCTCCACGTTATGTGGATTTCCACTCCTTGGCCGATCTCTTTCCCAACCTCCAACCCCTGTTCGATACCCAGGGTTGGACAGTCTTTCTCTACGCTCATACGGCATACTCCCCCACTGCCGTAACTGAGTTCTTCAACAATCTCTCTTCCTCTGATCAAGGGTTCTACACCTCTGTGAAGGGCACTCCCTTTCAAATAACTGCTAACCTTTTTAGCACTGCCCTCCAGATTCCGAACATCGGGGCGGATATTCTTGCTCATCATCCAGACGCCTCTGTCTACTATCCCCTTCTTACTCTTCAACCTTATGATACAACAAAGGAGATTGCTAAGCTCAATGCCAACACCTTCCCTCCACTCAACCGCATGATTCACCAAATCTTCACCACTTGCATTGCGCCAAAGCATGGCAGTCGTGAACTCGTCACAAATGTTCACAAATCACTGTTTACCTTCTTCCTTAATTGTGAACCAATCAATCTTCCTCTCCTGATGTTTCACTTGATCACCAAGTGCTTCTACCAACCCAGGAGATCCATGCCCTTTGCTTGCCAAATCACTTCTCTTTTGAAGTTTATTGGCATTCCCATTCCAGAAAGTGAGTGTGTCTCACTCAACTCCCGCAACAGTTTTGATATCACTGCCGCCTCACGCATGGGCTACAAGCTAGTGGATGGGGTCGTCACCCGGGAACTCAAGGGCAAGGCACCTGCTGCTGCCGAGGATGAAGATTACATTGGGGATGACGATCAACCTGATGATGAAGACGATGCTGAAGAAGGTGATGAAGACTCCCAGTCAGAGCCACTAGATGCTCCGGGAGATGCTGGTGTTGGTGAGGCTGCTCAGCCCTCCATTAGGGATTTGATAGCCCAGCTACAAGTCCAAATGACACATGGCTTTGAGAGGCTGAATGAAAGAATGGATACCTTGGACACACGCATTGACAGACTTGCAACTGAGCGTCATGCCCCTCATCAAGCTCCTGAAGATGATGCTGCTTAGATATACTAGATGCATAGGAGTGGGTCATGTCCTATATTTTCATTTCAGTCTGAGCAATGTTGTTTCTGTCTTTTGTCATTTCATTTTCTTTATGTATTTTCACTTCATGTTACTTCAGTCACACTTTTGTCATGTGAATGCTTCACTTTCCTATGAATGAAATCACATGTTCTTTGCAACTCTACAAGTGTGATTGTTGTCTTTACTTTTGATGTTGTCAAAAGGGGGAGAAGAAACCTCAATTTCATGAGCATTAATTGAATAATTTTGTCATCATCAAAAAGGGGGAGAATGTTGGGTTCATATTCTGGAAACTAAGTGAATTCACATTCTAGTGATAAATGAAAGTCAAACAATGTTTTTAATGATGAATGAGTTGAATTGAGGTTTCATACATGTCAATTAACATGATACAATATTTGGTTATCTATGTCTTCATTATACCTAACTATACATGTTTTATCATGTAGGTACAAGTGCATATAACCAAGCCTTCTCAAATCATGAGAAAATGATCACAAGTATAGTGTATACATGTACCTGTCGACAGACCCAAAGGCATATGTCGACAGATGCCACAGTTGTGATCAGACAGAAAAGTACTGAGAACACCTGTCGACAGATGCTCAGAGACCTGTCGACAGATGTCACAGACAGAAATGCCAGAGTTCTGTGTTTTGGCAAAACTGACTCTGCCTGTCGACAGATAAGTGTCGCCTGTCGACAGATGCCACAGGCCAGAGCAACCTGAAGTCTGTCTATTGCAAATCTGTTGCAATCTGTCGACAGACACTCAGCACCTGTCGACAGACGCAGAGGATCTTCAAATACGGAAACCTTCCTTCATATCCAAGATTGTGTTTTCAAGTCCCACGACTCTCCACATGAAAACACAACTATATAAGCATCCTTTTGAAGAGAATCTCGTACAGAAGCAGCCACAACCAAAAACCCTAAAGCCAAGTCCAAGAGAAAAGAGTTGCTGCTGCTCTGCTTCAAGTCTGCAGTGCAGAGACCGAAAGATCTGTTGATCCTGCAGTACTGAAGATAGATCGTCGTGGATTCAACCTTCTCCATCAATCCAAAGCAGTCAAGTCGAAGTTTGAACTCCATCCAGGCGTTCTCAGAAGAGTTCCACATCAGGATTTACTCCTATACTCTGAACTCTTCCTTTTTCATAATTCTCATCAACCGTGTGTGTGTTTGTGTGATTCAAGCGTCTCTTGTGCTTGAGATCACGTGTGTGTGTTGTTCTGATCGTGGGTGCACATCAGAAAACACGTGTGTGTGTGAGTTGTAGTCACCAAACTCGCTCATAAGCAGTCTATTCTGAGTGTGTGTGTGTGCCGTGGACGTAGGATACACTGTTGTGTACTCCGAACCACGTAAATCTGCGTGTCTCGTGGTTTGATCGTTTCTACGATAGATGTTTGATAGACACGTTGCATATTCACACGCTAGATAGGTTTCTACATCATCTACACATAATTTAGATCTTGATACTGTCTTGATAATCTGTGCTTTATGAAAAAAGAACGTGATAATAGTTTTTAAGAGACAGTAATCTATTCAACCCCCCTTCTAGATTACCATATTGGGAATTCCGCAACCCTTCATATGCTTGTGCTCATTGGTGTTGAAGCATGTTTAGCTTGTTCAAACTGAAACTTCTTCAGAAGTTCTTTGACATATTTTTCTTGGTTGATGAAGAATCCATCTTCTAACTGTTTGACCTGCAAACCAAGAAAAAATTGTAACTCCCCCATTAAGCTCATCTCAAATTCATTGTGCATGTGTTTTGAAAATTCTTCACACAGTGAACTATTAGTGGAACCAAATATAATGTCATCCACATAAACTTGAACAACTATGATATGATTGCAGACTTTCTTTGTAAAGAGTGTTTGGTCCACTTTACCTCTGGAGTAGTTTTTGCTAACCAGAAATGAGCTGAGCCGGTCGTACCAAGCTCGGGGTGCCTGTTTCAAACCATAGAGAGCTTTGTGCAGTTTAAATACATGGTTTGGTTTATCATGATCCTCAAAGCCAGGTGGTTGAGAAACGTAGACTTCCTCTTTTATGTAGCCATTTAAGAAAGCAGTTTTAACATCCATTTGATATAGTTTGAACTTGTTAGAACATGCATATGCTAACAAGATCCTAACTGCTTCTAGCCTAGCTACAGGTGCAAAGGATTCTTCAAAATCCACACCAAATTCCTGATTGTAACCCTTTGCAACCAGTCTAGCCTTGTTTCTCACCACTTTACCCTCTTCATTAAGTTTATTCCTAAAGACCCAACTTGTTCCTATAACAGAAATTTCAGGGGTTTTAGGAACCAAACTTCAGACATTATTTCTTTGAAATTGGCCTAACTCCTCATGCATAGCATCAATCCATGAATTTTCTTTTAATGCTTCTTCAAAATTTTTAGGCTCCACTTGAGAGACAAAGGCTAAATGATCCTGTTCAACTATTTGATTAACTTGAGACCTAGTTTGAACTGAATTATGTATGTCACCTATGACATTCTCAAGTGGATGAGCTTTAGAGTAGCTCACATTGGTGATTGTTGAAGGACCTGGTTGATCTTGCAGTTGAGGATGTTGTTCCGGAGGAGGGGTGGCTGGAGGAGTTTCATGTTGAGGTTCATCCTCTTGTTGTGGATCTTGTGTAGGTATTTCTTCTTCATTTTTGAGTAGATGTCCGTCATCTTCATCATCGTACCTACGAAGATATCCACGTTTAGCTTTATGAACTGACTTAGAGATTGCATTTGATTTGCTTTGTATATCTCCAAGAGTTGTTTCATCAGATTCATCGTCAAACCTGTAAGGAGTAGAATTGTTAGACTTGATTTGAGATTCATCAAAAACAACGTGTGGAGTTTCTTCCACCTTTCTGGTTTTCAGATTAAACACTCTGTAAGCTCTAGAATGTTCAGAGTATCCAAGAAAAATACCTTGATCGCTTTTGGCTTCAAACTTGTCCAAGTCATTTTTATCATTGTTATGAATGAACACCTTTGAACCAAAAACTTTAAAGTACCCAATTGTGGGTTTCTTACCTTTTAGAAGTTCGTAAGGAGTTTTCTTGAATACGGGTCTTACCATGGCTCGATTAAGGATGTAACAAGATGTGTTTACCGCTTCTGCCCAAAAGGTTCATGCTAATTGATTCTCGACCAGAAGCGTACGGGCCATCTCCACCAAGGTTCTATTTTTTCTCTCCACAACTCCATTTTGCTCGGGAGTTCTCGGGGAGGAAAACAGGTGGTCTATACCTTGGTTCCTACAAAATTCGGAGAAGGAATTATTGTCAAATTCTCCCCGTGATCAGTGCGGATGAAGTAGATTTTGTTGACATTCCCATGCTCAATTTTGTTGAAGAATTCTTCAAAAACACTTAACGCTTCATTCTTGTGAGCCAGGAATTTTACCCAAGTGAACCTAGAGAAATCATCCACAATGACAAAACCATAACGCTTGCCATTGAGACTGAGTGTTCTCGTAGGTCCAAATAAGTCCATGTGCAAGAGTTCATAGGCTTTGGAAGTACTTACCGGTGCCTTTGATTTGAAGGATTTTCGGGTTTGTTTTCCCTGTGCACATGCATCACAAAAAGTTTCGTTTTTGTTAAAGGAGATTTCAGGAAGACCACTTACCAACTTAAGCCTCATGATCTTGTGCAAAACATTGTAACTAGCATGACCGAGCCTACGATGCCACAATGTAAGCTCGTTCTGTTTGTTTGCTACAAGACACAAATTGTTATTTTCTGGATCATCTAAGTCAACCATGTAGATGTTATTCATTTTTTTCCAGAAAATTTTAGGCTTCCTATTTCCTTATCAAGAATATGACATGAATTGGATTCAAAGACAATTTTATGACCTTTATCACACAATTGACTTATGCTGAGTAAATTGTGATGAAGGCCATCAACTAGTAGCACATTGTCTATAGAGTTAGAGGCAAACTTACCAACTTTACCAGAGCCGATGATCTGGCCTTTGTTGTTACCTCCAAAGATCACTTGACCTCCATCTTTTTCCACGAGCAAACTGAATTTAGCTTTGTCACCCGTCATATGCCTCGAGCAGCCACTGTCCAGGTACCATTTGTTTTGATTGTGGGCTGCTAGGCATTCCTGCACACGTCGATCAGACGAGAGGTTTTGGTACCCAAATTACTTTGGGTCCCATTGAATCATTCATGCCAAAAAAGAAATGCTTAGGAATCCAAACTTGTTTGATTTTCATTTGATTTTGGCTATTCCAGCATTGTTTTTCAGTGTGCCCAATCTTTTTACAGATTTTGCATGATGATGATTTAGGAACAACATTGGGTTTGACATTTTTAGAAGCATCCATAGGCATCTTACCCTTTTGTTCCCTTGTAAGTCTAGCTTTGGGAACTTGTTGTTTGTCTTGTGGACGGCCCTTTTTAGAGCTTGTAGCAAATTCCTCATGTTTACTAGGAACAAATTTGGTGACTTTAGGTTCCTGTTTTTTACCCTTATGTTGATTTTTCCTTTTCTTTGAAGGGTTTGGTTTGCTAGAACTTGGGGTTGGAACAATGAAATCAATCATCAGATTTTTGCCAATTACCTTTGGCTTTGGATTTTGAAATCCAATCCCATGTCTTGCAACAAAAACATTTGAACCTAAGATTGCATCCAAATTCTGTTTGCTTTTTACAAAACTTGATAGATCTTTTGATTTTCCTTTTAGTTCTATTTCAGCTTTTTCAAGTTTCTCTTTCAGATTAGCATGCTCACCTTTAAGAATTTCAAGAGAATTTATTAGATCATCTCTTTCATTTTGAACTTCTTGATACTTAAGTTTCATGATATCCAATTCAACACTGTGGGTTTGCTCATCAATTTTCATCAAATCAATTACCTTGTTCAGAGACTCAATTTCTTCATTGTTGTTTGATTCATGAACAAGGAAATTCATTTTCTTCTAAAGTGCTTTGTTTTCAGACTTAAATTCACAAAATTTTTCAAATAGTACAGTATAAGTCTCTTCTCATTCATCAATAGAAAAAATTTCGAAGGAAGAGTTTACCTCGGTTGAATCGTCACTTTTCGCCATGAGACACTGAATCTCTTCATCTTCCGAGGTGGCTTGACTGTCCTCATTTCATCGCTCCATGAAGCCAACATCGCTTTGGCTTTCTTGAACGTGAATTTGTCTTTCTTCAATTTTTTCTTAAGCTCGGGGTATTCTCCTCTCATGTGCCCCTGCTTCTTGCACTCATAACAAACCACATCAGATTTTTGTTAGGTGAATCAAATTGTTGGTACCCTTTTGGAACGGTTTTGAGTTTCCTGAACCTCTTTTCTTGAATTTAAGGAACTTCTTAAATTGTCTAGTGAGCATGACCATCTCGTCATTCTCACTATCACTAGAGGATTCAGACTCAATACTTTCCTGTTGAGTACTCCTTTTGGAATCTGAAGAGACTTTCTTGGAAGCTTTCAAAGCAATGGACTTCCTTGGGTTCTCTTCAGTTTCCTTCCTTTTCACATTCAATTCATAGGTCATGAGAGAACCAATCAATTCATCCACCTTCATTTTTGAAAGATTCTTGGAATCCTCAATGACAGTGACTTTGGTGTTCCATGAGGATGGAAGAGACCGAAGTATCTTCCTCACCAAATCACTCTCTGAGTATTCCTTTTTAAGACCTTTTAGTCCATTTATCAGAACCATGAATCTAGCAAACATGTCAGATATCGTCTCATCATGATTCATCTTAAACATTTCATATTCTGAGACTAGCATGCTTACCTTAGATTCTCTCAACTCAGACGTACCTTCATATATTAACTGGAGCTTGTCCCACATCTCCTTAGCTGAGGTGCATGTGGAGACCCTCGAGTATTCCTTTGGATGGACCGCGCACTGCATCATGTTAAGGGCGCTCCAGTTGAGAGTCCCTTTGGCAATCTGGTCTTTAGTCCATGTATTTTCGTCTTGAGGCAATTCATATGGTCCTGATCTGACTATCTTCCAGAATTCAAAGTTTTGTGCACGTAGAAACACCTGCATGCAGTTTTTCCAATAGCGATAGTCAGTGCCATCAAAGAAGGGTGGCCTAGTGACTGAATGTCCCTCGGCCATATACCCCTTACTAGAATCCATAAGATCAAGGATCTCCTTGATCGTAAGATCAAATAGATGTGACAGTAAACGGAGAAACCTGGCTCTGATACCAATTGAAGTGTAGCGGAATTCCCTATATGGTAATCTAGAAGGGGGGTTGAATAGATTACTATCTATTAAGAACACTTGTTGCCTTCTTTTCGATAAGATACAAATTACTAGAAGTTATGGCAAGGACTAAACTTAGTGTGGATGTGTGTGATTCGATGATAGATATCGAACAGATGATTAGACGTGTGTATATGCGCTGTGCCTACCAAACATCTAACGTAGAAACGTTCAAACCATGAGACACAACGATTTACGTGGTTCGGAATACACAACTCGTGTATCCTACATCCACGGGCCACACACACATGCAGAGCAATCTGCTTATGAGCTAGTTCAGGAACTACAACTCACACACACGTGTTCTCTGATGTGTAACCACGATCAGAACAACACACACACGTGTATCAAGCACAAGGACTGCTTGAAACACACCACACACACACAAGTATGAATAGAAGTGTAACAGAGAAGAGTTTGAGAGTTGAGGATCAAATCCAATTGAAACTCTTCTGATGAACGTCTGGGTAGACTTCAAGCTTCGTCTTGATGATCAGAACTTGATGGAGATGCTTGAATTCACGACGTTCAGACATCACCGCTGCACGGAAGACTTCTCTTGTTGAATCTGGGCAGCAGGTAGAAGTAGAGCAGCAGGGCAAGACTTTTCTTGAGAAGCTTTTAGGGTTCTTGCTTAGAGGTTGCTAGTGTACGTGATTGTCTTCAAAAAGATGCTTAAATAGAGGTGTTTACATATGGAGAGTCGTGGTATGTGGAAACACCATCTATGGCAACTTGAAGACTTTCCGTATTAGAAGACTCTCTCCGTCTGTCGACAGCACTGGGTGCTCCTGTCGACAGGCGCAAGCAAGCAGAAGATTCAAAGCCTCTGGAAGGCAGTTGTTGTCGACAGGCGACTGGGTGCTGTCGACAGGCACAGGCAGACAGAAGGTTTGGGGGTTCTGGGAACCTCTTCCTGTCGACAGGTAGCTGGGGTGCTGTCGACAGGCACATCTGTATTGAAGACTGGCCTTCTGGCTTGAGTATAGCTGTCGACATGGATCCTTCCTGCTGTCGACAGGTACTTGCTTTTCATGTATATCTTCATCATTTTGACCTTGTTCTTCATACATGTCTTGCTCAACATCTCACCTAAAATAATGAACATAGTTAGTGAGACATTATAGTCATTTAAAACTAAACATTATACCAACACATTGGGACAAGTCATATATATAGATCTTATGCAATTTTAAACTCAACTCACATTGTTCACTTGTTTACTTTGTTCATCATTGATCATCAACAAAAACATGTTGTATTTATGATTTAGAATGTGAACCCAACAGACACCTCGTAGGGACTCCTCACCATGTCATGATGACAAGAGGGACACCTTGCAAGGACACCTCGTCATGTAATCATGACAATGGACACCTTGCAGGGACACCTCACCATATCATGATGACAAGAGGGACACCTTGCAAGGACACCTCGTCATGTAATCTTGGTTAATGATGATGAGGTGTCCTCCTTCCAAAGGGGTGAGGTGGCATGATCCAGGTATACTCCCTTAATGGATCCTTATCAAGGCTTATTGGGTCTTACCCAATAGGTCCATAATGGGTTAAATAAGGCTTATTGGATAACTTTTATCCAATCCTCTATTCATCGCGTTATCCACTTTTGTGTGTGACCCTCTAGTCCCAATGTCGAGCTGGCCGTGAGTTGTACTCGTTAGAACTCCTTCTCACTTAGTGAATTATTATCTCCATAATAATTCACTCAACTCATCGATTATGAAGATACTAGGCCACTATGCCATAATCCCTAGACTATACGAGTGATCAAATTCATTGGACATGTCTGCCCACAGTTACAGTGTACCTATAGTTCCTCATCCATCTATTATCCCAGAGACCATATATTAGGCATGGTGTTGTCAGGTCTATATGGAAACTGTTAAAGTCAAACTCTTATCGAATTCTCCCGGAGAACTCCTTCTCACTAAATCCAATTGACCCTGGCCAGGGATTGGCCTGAGTAAGACAATATGGGATATTCCTCTCACGATACCGAGAGTGGATGATTCTTTATTGACACATAATTGCCTTCGTAAAGTTGGCTACCATTCCCAATGACGGGCTATACTAGACCTGGAACATCCAGACCTATAAATCCAGTATCATAGAATGGAGTACTCAAACAAGACATCTTTGGTGTCTCATGTCTAAGGACCAGTTACACAACTGAGACTACGGAATCTCTATCTGACAATCAGGTATCATTAACCATATAGCATTCCGAGAATGGATCATTCAGTGAACTCATTCTCCAATAAGCACCTGCACCATATCCATAGTGTCTCCACACAAGTAGCTATGAGACCAGCTGCTTCCATCATATGGACAGGTATATGGCACACTGGTCTTTCCGGTCATCTCAATGTCCTTCTTGAGTAACCTATGACTAGGAATATTTAGGATCTGTGTTTAAAGAGGATCGGCCTCATTATCATGATCTCATCATGATCCAATTCCCATTGCACAGACCAATGGACATCAAAGTATACATACGCATGGAATATACAGTGAGAAAATACCATTATAATATTACCAAAAGATATTGTACATAATTACAAGTGTCATCACTCACGTGAATTGGCTTGCAGGGCACCTATAACTAGCAATAATATCTTATCAGGATCCTAGATTCACCTAGCACTTCTAGAAAGGGTTACAAGCAGCACTGGGTACAAAGTTAAACTTTAGAACTACCTTCCATCCACAAACGGATGGGCAAACTAAACGAACAAATCAGATAGTGGAAGACATGCTCCGGGCTTGTGTGATTGATTTTAGGGGACGCTAGAATGAGCGGTTATTTTTAATTGAGTTTACATATAACAACAGCTACTAGACAAGTATCAAGATGGCACCGTTTGAAGCCTTATACGGCAGGAGTTGTAGATCACCCCTTTGTTGGGAGGAGGTTGGAGAAAACCAATGGGTAGGACTCGACTTGGTAGAAGCAACTATCAGGAAGGTTTAGGTCATTCGAGAACGTCTGAAGATAGCCCAGTCAAGACAGAAAAGTTATGCATATAAAAGGAGAAGAGAGTTGGAATTTCAAGTGGGTGACCATGTTTTCCTGAAGGTCTCACCTTCACGGGGAATTCAAAGATTCGGGATCAAGGGTTAACTGAGTCCCAGATTTATCCGCCCTTTTGAAATTCTTGAAAGGGTTGGTCAGGTACCCTACAGATTAGCATTGCCTCCACAACTAGCAAATGTTCACAACGTCTTCCACATATCCATGCTAAGGAGGTATGTGTTTGATGGTGACGATGTGATTCACCATGAAGACCTAGAGATTCGAGAGGACTTAACTTATGATGACAAACCAATTAAGATATTAGATCAGAAACTACAACAACTAAGGAGCCGTACAATACCCATGGTTAAGGTCCAGTGGAGTAGGGAATGAGTTACAAATGCTATGTGGGAATCGGAGGAAGGAATGAAGAAAAACCACCTAGAATTATTCTCAGGTATGGCACTACATCATCGTGTATAAATTTGGGGATCAAATTTTCTTAAGTGGGGGAGGATGTAACACCCCAGAAATTTAATTGATTAAAATTTTATGAAAATAGCAAATGAATAAAATGTTCAAATAAAAATAAAATAAAATCATAGTTAGACTCCCTAGAAGTGGAATCAACCATTTAAATTATATTGGGCCAAAACAACTCTTATTGGACCAAAGAGCGAAACCTAATGACATTAAAATCCCAAAATTCATACCCTAATTGACCAAAAAATAGAAAGGGGCAATTAGGCCAAAAGCAAAGGAAATTAGTCATATTTAGCAACCCAACTTCGTGCCCAACCATGTTAGGATGTTTCTTAAAGACTCGACTACTCCAATTGGGAGAGTTCCTCCTCAAATCTTGGAAGGTATCAAGCTAGAACCACAACCCCACTTTCCTCGTCACATTAGGACTTGAATTAACCCTAAATCTATAAATAAAAGTTATAACTCTCTTTGGGAAGGGTTACCATCATGTTGGGGTCTTAAGAGGATGAGCTAGGACACCAGAGGAGGAGGAGATCGCCCCCAATCGGAGCCATCTTCCCCTACTTGCGTTCTGCAACAATCTGTAGATAACTCTTCTTAGAACCAACCAAAGGTAGGCGTTCTCGGGCTTAAACTAAATGTAGCACATACCAATGGAAAAAGCATCGAGTCTAGTTTCATATGCATCTATTTTCCCCAATTTTCATGAAGCATCCTAGTTGTATTAAGTGTTTTCCAAGAGTCGCGCATGAATAGGACTTTTTGTGTTCTTACTGTGTTTCACACAAACCGAGGTCAAATTGGGTCAAACCAAAATCATAGTTCTCTTCTACTGGTCATCCTTGTTACTTTTCATGTTCAAGGTTTTGTCCAAAGACCTCTGTATTTTGAGTTATTGGTCAATCATGAGGAACTGCACCGTTTTTACTGATTTCAGGCAAGATCCATGAATGCGACCACTCTAGTCGTCGCGTTCGTCATTGCATGAATGCGATGTACAAGACCGTCGCATTTCTGTAAAAGGCGACAAACCTAATTGTCATGTTTCTGTGTCTGACCAGCCAACGCTGACACATGAAACTATGTGCCATATGGGTTTCAGTACCCATCTTGAACGCGACAGCACCTGCCGTCGCGATTTGATTGATTTTCCACCCTTGGTTTATGTGCATGTTTTTATATTCGGATTTTGAAAACCCCTCTACAACGTGATGTATCAAACCGTCGCGATTCTAAGACGTCGCGACTCGATGCCTATCGCGTTATGAAGGTGACAGAAAGGGCCGTCGCATTTTACATGTCATGGCGACATATCGGCCTGTCGCGGCCTGAAGGAGACAGACCTAACCATCACGTTTCTGATTTAATAATCGTTCCGACATCGATTCATGTTGTAAAAGATGATGACCAGTCCTGTCGCGATTTAGATGCGACAGGTATGTCTGTCGCGATTCAGTAACTTTTGCACAGTGTCACATTTTGACTGTGTATGGTTCTTTGAAGTGCGACGTCTGAACCCGTCGCGATTTAAAGGCCAACCTGAGACTATTTTCTTTAGTTGTACACTCAACTGTGTGCATGTCTTACTGATATATCATGTTATTTATTTATTCAATGGCCTAAAAGTTATCAACCCGCATGAAAACTATAAGAATATGAATCTCTATTCTAATTGATCTTAATGATTGCTTGATTCTATCTACCATGTGAATGCTATGTGCTATGTCCATACTCTAGCTTGTTTATAACTGGAATTGTTAGATGTTAAAATTACAGAAACCATGTGATAGTCTTAATTGCTTATACCATGTCATGTCTTCTTATGAATGGCTTTACGTCATGTTTTCAAACCGATGGATTATGATATTGAGACACACTCTACACGACACATTGAACTTATAGGCAGCCCTTTCTTGGGGGATTGGAAACTCTCTGTCGGTCATTCCATATCGGCAGACTAGGGACCTTTCCACTAAGACCTCCGTATGTGAAATGGCTAAATCTATTGTACATGTCATTATTATTGAATCCAATACGTCAATGTCCATTGGAATTCTATGGAATTCAACATGTTCTATCCATTGTACATGTTATAAATTATTGAATCTTCTCTATTTGACACTTGATCGTTCTGTCATCCATCCCATTGTTAATCGTTCCTTCTCACATGATAAATGTCATTGGACATTGCTTACTGAATCGTTCGCATACATGTTATACCTTTGGAATTGTTCCATATCCTTATCATGATCGTCTTGCCATGAGTAATGCATGTTGTACTTACCTGATAAATTGTTAATTCACGTAAAGCATGCCCGCACCATGAGATATAAATCCTACTGAACGTTAGTGCGCTCACACCTGCTTTCCATAATATTTCAGGTGAAGAGCTAGAACATGATGGGGTTGGGGAAGAGTGATGAGCTTCTTAGATGTACCCGTCCATATAGCACGTCAGCTAATATGTTTTGAGTTAAAGGAGTCTATAATAGTTAGGTTTACTTTCCTTGATATCTTATGTACTTTCAAATACAATAATGGGCCCTATGTTTGGCTCTGATTATTAAAGGTCGTAGATTGATTTGATGGAAATGAAATAAAGGATTAATTGGCTGGCACAATAATTGTCTCAATTTTTTGTTATACTTAGTTGTCGCTTTGAATTACTTGTACTTGTATCACTCATGCTCTCGATATTTAATTCCACTGCTAAATTTTGGGGGCTAATAAGAGCATTAATTTATTGCTATCCTTTTCTCAGGAACCCCATTATTCCTTAGAAATGGCAGGCAACCGCAACTAGTGGCAGGCTATGCAAGAAATAGTAGCTTGACTAATTCAAGCATTACAAAACATAGTGAAGCTAGAGCTCAAGTAGGAACTAGGAATGGAGCTGGACATCCGCATCGCAGCTTTCAGAGTTTGAATCCACCCCATTTCTCTAGATCCCCTGACCTAGATGAAGCAAAAAGTTGGCTAGAGAAAATGGAAAGAATTTTTCAAGTGATGCAATGCACTGAGAGGGAGAAGGTGTTACTGGCTACTTTCCAACATAACAACTGTAACGTCGCGCATTTTCCGGATCCCTGTGGATCCAGGTTTAGCGAGTTTGGTGGCCAATGTGTGGCCCATTAGCTTGTTTTTCAAATGTTCGCGCGAGTTGTGAGGCTTGGTGGGCCGGCTGTTGGGCCCAAAGTGCTCACATGTCTTGTGACTGTGAACGCAACGGAGACTTGCGTCGCGATCTGAACGTGACAGCCCTTGGGGTCGCGTTCCTGTTACCGCTGTTTGGCGGACGTCGGCTGCATGGCTGACGCATGTCGCTTGCCGGGCACCGAGGTCGCGATTAGGTCTGACGCTTGCCGACGTGCACCGAGGTCGCGATCAGGTCACGACAGGGATGCACGTCGCGATCCGAACCACTGTGCGTTTTTAAGAAACCCCAGCCGAACAGAGCAGGGGAAACTCTGCTCGGCCAGGGGGAGCTGCTGCGGGGTTTTCCCAGGCGGTTCAAGGTTCTGGTGGAGTTCTCGGCGCGCTCTCGCCCCGAGGATGTCATGTGGAGCGGGGGAAACGCCGAGGGATCTCCAGTTTTCACGTTCTTCGTGAAGGTAGGGTGTTTCTACCTTATTTGATTGTGTGGATTGCTCGTGGTGTTGATTTGATTTGTTTAAAGCTTAAAGAACAATAGATACCATGCTAGGGTATCCATTAAAGCATGTAAAATGTGAATTAAGCATGGTTTGAATGGTCGGGAAGGGTGATCCGTGGAGTTCCTCTCGGATTAGGGTTTCCGCCTGCGAAGGCGACGGCCCAGGGTGTCGCGACCTTATCGCGACAGCCCGATCCGTCGCATTAGAGTTTCTGTTGCGAAGTATATGTGGGTCGCGATCTGATGGCGTCCCAGGTTCTTGTTGTGACCTGGTTACGACAAGTTAACCTGTCGCGTTAGAGTCTCTTATCGCGACATGTCAGGATGGCGCGACCGTATTGTGCCGTTGTTCCTTGTCGCATTAAGGTTTATGATCGTGGTATGTCAGGGTGTCGTGACCTGGTTGCGACAGTACCCCTTGTCGCGACCTCAGCTGAGAGGTCCTATTATGCATGCTTTCTGTACTTTGAATATCCGGTTAGTGGTATTTGTTGTGCATGGCAATGACAAGTGGAGCCAGTGCACTTGTTACACTCATGGAGCGTATAGATCATGAGGTGGGCATGTTTTACGTGGTTAATGTGTTATGTACGTAATCGGTTTGGTGTTTACATAGTACCTGTGGTGCGTTGGCACCTGTAGCGCTCTTGGAGCGTGTTGTCCATGTGTTGGACCTGTTGTTTTCGTGAATGCCGTGTGGTGCACCTGGCTGGTGTATTATACACGTGATGTCTACGTGGTTTGGATGTCGTGCATGTGGTTTGGGTGTGCATGGCACATCGTATGTTATTGTGTTTATTATATCTTAATTATTGTGGTTAGTCCGTAGTGTTGTGGCAATGAGGTTCACGTCTGAACCTAGCCTTAATCCTTTAGGATCTTTTATAGATTATCCTAGATGGATAATGAGTAAAGTATAAGTATGATTATTATGTGATTATCGGGTACTGTGTTTAGTGTGGCAGTAGAGGTCACCTTGTGGCCGATGACAGGCTGTGGTGTTATTATTAAAATGGTTTAGGTGTGAGATTGTGTAGGTTAGCTTGTATGTCACAGAGTGACTGGAACACGCTATTCCTAACATATGTACCGTGGTTGGTAATAAAAAGTTATATATCATGGTTTGAGCTTGCCGAGTGTGGTGGTCCGGCACCTATTCCGGAATGCCTCTCTAGTTGGGTACCCCAGGTTCTTTGTGAGCCAGGCACGTGTGTTTGTTGTGCTCGGGGTTTGTCCCAGTACAGTGTGGTACCATTGAGGTCTGTGTCATCTTTCTAGACACCCTCACTCCTGAGTTTGAGTTGTACTTCCGGCTGAGGGAAAGACGACCGTAGGGCAGCGACTTGTGTTTGTGGGTGTGCAGTCGCTTGTAGCGCGCTCGTAGTTGGGGGTACGAACACCAGTAGTCGACACTGGTCCCCAGCTAGTCCTGTTTTCCAGTGCCTCACTTTAGGGTGCTTCGGCCAGAGACCCTAGAGGTGCCAGGCATGGACATGCAGTTGTGTGTCTGCAGGTGTGGTGTTGGTTGGTCTCCACAGTTGTTTGACTTGTTCTCGTGGAGCGGCAGTTGGACCTTTCGTCCGTGACTGCGAGGCTGAGAGGTTGTTCTTGTGTTGTGTTGACCGGGTTGGATACTGGCCTGATCAGCCCGTAGTCCGTTCCCGTGTGGTGGCGTCGTTCCTTTCCGACTCGTGCTTTGCCAGCTCTGGTTGTGGCTTGTGTGACTTGCCGGTTGAGGTTTCACCTATAATGTTGTGCCTAAGTGAAGGCACAATATAGTTGTGGTTTAGTGTGGTGTTTATCACCTACTTGTACCCTTTGTATGAGTGTTTGTGTTGTGGTACCTTGAGTTAACGAGTACATGTACCCTTCGTGGATTACTTTTGCAGTTTTGTGGTGGTACATTGTGTACCAACCTTTTCAGGCACTCGTGTGTTGTGGAGGTCTTGTGGTTTGACCTGCCACCTATTGTATCTTATCTGTTTTAAGTAAGTCTCTGATTATGGTTTATTGTGAAATGATTTGGCTTGTGGTTGCCAATCCTGTTATCTTGTGTGTAGTTTCCGACGTAGTGTGGATTGGAGTATAAAGGACCAGATCTTTGTTAGCAGTCCTGTTACTCAAGTGTTTGAGGTTCGCCTGTGAACTTGTAGCCTAGGCAGTGATTTGCTTGTGTGGCTTATAGCTTAGGCAACCAGTTGTTGTAGCAGTGTGCCGGTGAGACTGTGGTTCAGGCACTTCAGTTATTGGGTGGACTAGTAGTATTGTACTAGTCTTGTAGTTCCACATTCCTTCCAAGGACTTTATGTTTATTGTCATGATTATGTTTATTTGTTATTTATTTTAATAATATGAGCATGTCATGGTTTGGCTATTGGTGTTTCCAATGAGACCCTCTGGGGTTGAGGTGTCCGTGGTTATGGTGTTGTTTTGGGTAGCCCCTGCTGAGCCTGTGACATGTTGAGGCTCACTTCCCTACAGTTCTTTTCAGGGTTTGCCGTGTGTTTGGCTTGCAGCGGCGTTGTGGCAGACTTGTACCACCAACAGTTGAGTTGTAGTTAGTTCTGTGTGAGCTTGTGCTCCTTCGGGGTATGCCCCAGGTAGTTGTACATTTTAATTGGACATGTAATAATGTAGTGGGACAGTTGTACAAATATATGAACACATGTACTTTATTGTGTTTTATATTGTTGTGGTTTGTCTTTTATACTCTTCCTGAACACATGTGTTAGATATCCCTTGCGAGACTTCGGTTCGTTCGCGGGAGGCGGATCTGGATATGGAGCCTTATTGGGCATAAGTACCCCGATCCGTCACAACAACGATGTCAGATCCTGGTGGAAGGCCACATCGACCCATCTACCTAATGTTACTAAACTAGAATGGGAAGGGTTCCTAGAGATATTCCGAGTAAAATATTTCTCTAAAAGGGTCCAGGAGAAGAAAGTTGTGGAGTTTGCCACATTGAAACAACAAGGAATGTTTGTGGCTGAGTATGAAAGCTTAGTTTGCTCGTCTGGCCCAGTATTGAAAAGATGGGTTGTGACCCATGTTTATTGAAAAGATGGAACTGCTCAGTATACAATCACAGAAGAAAATATTTAGTACTCAAACATTGTTGGGATCATCATATTGACTAAGCAGTGATAGTAAAACTCTTCTTATCCACGTTAGATTTGTTTTTGATTTTTGAGTAATTTATGGAGTAGTTTGTTTTATTAGTTTGACATGATTGTGATTAGGAGTGTGAACATTAGTATTCTTTCTGTTGTAATTTTGAGGGTGATAACATTTGGCATACACATTTTTATGTTGGAATTGAGGCCAATAATGGTATTGATGTCTAAAAGTATTTGGATACAAGAAATGAGAATCAGATCACGAGTTATTAAATTGATGAGGACCATAGTATTTTGCATTCCAATCATTGGTCCATTTGGAGTGCATTAGTGCCTTCGTCCTCTAGTTATTTTGATGAGGGTTTGCTTTTGAATTTTGATATTCTTTATGATTTTTATATTTTGTTTCATTCAATTTTTTTTGAACATGTCTCTTATTTTGTTGATTCCTTGAAGTACATTGTTGCTTTAATTTATTTGTCAATGAGCCTTGTTTTAGTTTGTTTTGATTTTCTGTTGATTTAACTAAATTATTGGATTGAATTTTGTTTTGAGTGATTATTTTAACTGAGGAGATGTGTTTTTTTTTTTTTTCAGAATTTGAACTTTTGACAAACTTTATCAATGGAATTTTTGAAGGTTTTTCTTTCTTTTCAACTATTTTATTTTTTATTGTTCCTTCTATGGTAAATCTCAGACCATATTTTTTAGCAGTCATTTTTAGTTCTCACGAAGCATCAAAATTTTCTTTGCCATTTGTAAAAGCTTTTATCACATGATCCCTTTCAGTCAACAATTTATTAAGTTTTTCAATTTCATCAATTGCTTGTTGTTTTACCTTTGTTGTATTTCCATTTTCTCAGCAAGCATTACCAACTCATTGTTAGCCTTTTGAGATGTAATATTGAACTCATCGCATTCATTTAGAAGTTTTTCCTTTTCATCACCAAGTTCAAAGCTTTCTTTTCAAGTTCAGATATTTTTTAATAAGAGATGTATTATGCATAATATTATCAAAAAAAAATCAGAAATTTGTTTTTCTTTTCTTATTTCAGAATATTTCTCAACCAAGGTGGCATATGTATCTTTCCAATCATCAACAATATATTGCTCAAATGAAGAGCTTACCTTACTATCATTACTATTGGCCATAAAACGCACTTCCTCATTTTTAGAACTTGAGGATGTATCTTCATTTTCCTCACTCTGGTCTTCATCAGACCAAGTTGCCAACATTACTTTTGGCTTCTTCTTCTTGATATCAATTTTGTAATTTTTTTTTGTGAATTTCCCTTTTAAGATCAAGACACTCACATTTCATGTGTCCTGACTTGTTGCACTTGTAACACAAAATTAAACTGGAAGTCTTCTTTTCATTTCTGTTCAGATGCGAAGTTGAAGAAGGAAAGTTTGTTACCAAAAGATTTGTTATGATTTCCATTATATTTTCCAATCTTTGATTTTAAAAAAATTTCTAAATTGTCTAGTGATGAGGGCAATCTCATCCTCATCAGATTCAGGATTCAAAATTATTGTTTTCTTCCATTTTATCTTTTGCACTTGTTGAGGCTTTAAATGTAGCTGGATTAGCTTTCAGCAAGTGTTCTTCAGTTCTTTTAAGATTAATATCATAAGTCATCAATGATCCTATGAGCTCATCCACAAAGAGCAAAGAATATTTCTTACCAGCTCACATCAATGTAGCCCTTACCTAAGCCTTTTAGTCCATTAACAATTACCATGAACCTAGCAAACATTTCAAAAATAGATTCATCAGATTTCATGGTAAACATTTCATAATTAGAAACTAACAAATTGGCCTTGGTTTCTCTAACTTGGGATGTACCCTTATACAGTAACTGAAACTTATCCCACATCTGGCGAAGGTACACATGGATACTCGAGCATATTCCTTAGGGTGAACTGCACATTGAAGCATATTCATTGCACTAAAATTTATTGTGGTCCTTCTAATTTGTTCCCTGGTCCATTTATCTTCATCACCAGTGATTTCATATAGACCTTTTTCAACAAATCTTCTAGATTTCATAATTTTGAGCCCTAAAAAACTTGCATATGATTCTTCCAATAACATAATCAGAACCATCAAAGAATAGTGGTCGATTAATTGAGTGACCTTCGTCTATGAAACTTTTTGATTCCATTGAAACAAATCAGCAATCAAGAAGTAAACAAGTACACACAGTAATCAATTGACACAAGAAGAGCCAGATCTGTAAGAATCATATATAATGGACAGAGCACCTCTCTGATACCAATAGTTAAGATTAAAGCTGAAGTAAAGTATAGATCTAGAAAGGAGGTTGAATAGATCTAATACCCATAACAGCGAAAACTCAGCTAATTTAAAAATTACTCTAAATGAATTGCTTGATCAAATGAATTCTCAGATATGTAAGAATTTGGTTGATCAAGCAATTTATTCAGAGTAATTTTTAAATAAGCTGAGTTTCTACTTCTATTGGTATTAGATCTACTCAACCTCTCTTTTACATATGTACCTGACCTCAGCTTCGATCCTAACAAGCCATTCGCCATGGCGTGTGCTAGTGTTGTTTGTGTGGAAAAGGATGGCAACTTGAGACTGTGTATTGACTACGTACAGTTGAACCAGATGACAGTAAATGTCACGCCCCAACGCGGAATATCGGAATTAGAGAGAGAACATGGTTTGAACATGGTTTGAGAACGAACAAGGACGAGTAACATAGAACATGACATAGAGAGCAAGACTGATTTAATTCGAGCAACATGCTCAATGAAATTTAGGCTTTTTAGGGGCAAATGATCCCTAACAACCTGAAGTATCTACAGTAAAACTTTCGTAGCATGGGGTCAAGTATTCATAGAGATTTGAATTAAACATGACACATCGGGGTTATCATGTTTGCAGTTCTTCAAAAATTAAGAACAAAAGATAGGATGGATGGAAAAATATGAAACTTGGGGATTTCGTTCAAGAGGGTAGGAAGAACCTACAGAAAAAGTTTCATGGTTTATGCTTGTGAGAATGCCTACCTTGACTCGATTTCCTCTTCTAGGGCTAGAACTTGAAGAACGGGGTTGAGAGCTTGAAAGGTTCTTCTTCCCACGAAATCTCCTCCTCCTTGGCCTCTCCTCCTGGTCCAGGAATCCCTTGACACGAGCTTGGGTCGGCCAAGAGGGTTTAAGAGGTGTATTTATGTAAACACAAGTTCCTATTCCTACTACTACTCAAATTCCTCTTAATTCCGAGATTTCCTTACTCCCACCTTCCTTCCTTGCTTTCCAATCTCTATTTAGACTTGGAAGAGATCCAAATTCGTGCTAATCCATATGGGGTAGGTTTAGGAATCCAACTCCTACTCTAATTGCTTATTTAATGCATTAAATATCCCTTTCCAATTATGATATAATTAAACTCCGAATTTAGGGTATTTTCTTATTATTCTCCCCTTTCAAATTCATATTTTTGACCCAATAAATTCTAGAAGATCCATTAAGCAAAGCCCATTACTCTTTTCCATTTAATGAGTTTTATTTAATGCTCGATTTAAATATCCCTTTAACTAGGTTTTAATTCTTTATTTAAATTTTTATTTTATCACAAAAATTCAGGTTGCTACATCCTCCCCCTCTTAAAAGAATTTGGTCCCCAAATTCATATGACCTTACAGGAGAGAATGGCTTACCGAATAGATCTGGGTAGTTGTGTCTGATAATTCCTTCGGGTTCCCATGTGGCTTCTTCCACTCCGCGGTTATTCCATAAGACTTTCACCACGTGAATGGCGATTTCTGAGTTGTTGTACCTTCCGGTCCAATATCTTGATTGGCTTCTCTTCATACGTCATGTCCTTGTTTAACACCAGATCATCATAGCGAATGACATGTGTAGGATCGTACACATACTTTCTAAGCATGGAGACATGGAAGACATTGTGCACACTTGCCAAATTTGGCGGCAAGGCCAGTCTATAAGCAACTTCACCAATCCTTTCAAGCACTTCGAAAGGACCAATGAATCTTGGACTAAGTTTTCCTTTTACTCCGAACCTTTGAATACCACGGGTAGGAGATACCTTCAATAGCACATGATCTCCTATTTGGAATTCCAGATCCCGTCTTCTCTTATCAGCATAGCTCTTCTGTCTAGACTGAGCAATCTTGAGTCGATCTCGTATCATCTGTATATCCCGGGTTGTACTTTGTACCATGTCAGGTCCTAACCATTGTTGTTCTCCCACTTCATTCCAGCACACATGAGATCTATAATTCCTGCCATAAAGTGCTTCAAATGGTGCCATTTTAATACTCGCCTGGTAACTGTTGTTATAGGCGAACTCAATCAAGGGGAAGTGTTCATTCCAATAACCCTTGAAATCTATAATGCAGGCTCTTAACATGTCTTCTACAATTTGATTTGTCCTCTCAGTTTGCCCATCGGTCTGCGGGTGAAAGGCAGTACTAAAATTAAGTTTCGTACCAAGGGCAGTTTGCAGACCTTTCCAAAAATGAGAGGTGAACCTTGGATCTCGATCTGAGATAATAGATGACGGAATACCGTGCAACCTCACGACCTCCTTGACATATAATGCAGCTAGCACTTCCACAGACCATGTACTCTTTATAGGTAAGAAGTGCGCAGATTTGGTTAACCGGTCAACAATGACCCATATGGCGTCGAGCCCACCACGAGTCTTAGGTAAACCCATGATGAAGTCCATGCCAATGCTTTCCCATTTCCATTCCGGAATATCTAGCGGTCTGAGTACACCGGCAAGGCGCAGGTGTTCCGCTTTTACTTGCTGACATGTAAGGCAATGAGCTACATGCTCGGCTACTTCCCTCTTCATATTCGGCCACCAAAATGTTCTTTTCATGTCTTGATACATTTTGGTACCTCCTGGATGAATAGTGTACTTAGTTTGATGAGCTTCATCCATTAGTTTCCTTTTTAGGGCTTCGTTGTCTGGGACACAAGTTCTCCCTTGGAATACTAACCTTCCATCTTCAGTCATGGCAAAATCTGGTCTGTCCGCTAATGTTTCCTTGACACGAACCAAGAATGGATTGTCGTCCTGCTGCATCTTGATTTCCTCCAGCAGATCGGATTGGATCTTGAGATTGGCAATCAAAACATGATCATCCCTATGTTCAATATTTAAATCTAGCCTCGCGAATTGTTCAAGTAATTGCATCTCGCCAAGGACTAGACTTGAGATAGATGCCATTGGCTTTCTACTAAGAGCATCAGCCACGGCGTTTCCCTTACCTGGATGGTACTGGATGTTGAAATCGAAGTCCTTCAGATATTCTAACCATCTTCTCTGCCTCATGTTGAGTTCTTTCTGAGAGAATAAATACTTCAGACTTTTATGGTCTGAGTAGACAGTGAATTGCTCGCCATATAGATAGTGTCTCCAAAATTTTAATGCGAAGACCACGGCAGCCAACTCCAAGTCATGCACAGGGTAGTTGACTTCATGCGTCTTCAATTTCCTTGAGGAATAAGCAATGACCTTCTCCTTTTGCATTAGTACACAGCCTAGCCCAATTCCTGAGGCATCAGTGTAGACAGAGAAACTTTCTCCCTCTACTGGTAGAGCGAGAACGGGTGCTGAGGTAAGGTAGTCTTTGAGAGTTTGAAAACTCTTCTCACACTATTTACTCCAGGAGTAGGGATTCTCCTTTCGTGTCAGACGCGTGAGTGGTACGGCGATCTTAGAGAAGTCCTTGATGAAACGCCTGTAGTAGCCAGCCAGTCCTAGGAAGCTTCTTATCTCGGTGACGTTGGTTGGTCTCTCCTAGTTGAGTACAGCTTCGACTTTGGAGGGATCAACAGAGATGCCGTCCTTTGTTATGACATGGCCCAAGAAAGACACTTCTTCGAGCCAGAACTCGCACTTGCTTAATTTTGCATATAGTTTGTTGTCTCGTAAGACTTGCAGTGCGGTCCTCAAGTGTTCTTCATGATCTTCCTTGGTCTTGGAATATATGAGGATATCGTCGATGAAGATGACCACAAATTTGTCAAGGTATGGCCGATATATGTTGTTCATAAGTTGCATAAAGGCTGCAGGAGCATTGGTTAGACCAAAAGGCATAACAACAAATTCGTAATGTCCATACCTGCTCCTGAAAGCCGTTTTGAAGATATCGTCATCCTTGATCCTCATTTGGTGATAGCCAGATCGAAGATCGATCTTGGAGAAATATTGCGCTCCAGAAATTTGGTCGAATAGTTCGTCGATCCTAGGCAATGGATATTTGTTCTTGATGGTAAGCTGATTGAGTTGTCGATAGTCGATGCATAGTCTCATCGACCCATCCTTCTTCTTGACGAATAGCACAGGTGCTCCCCATGGGGAAGTACTCGGTCTGATGAACCCTTTTTCTAGTAGCTCCATCAGCTGCGCCTTTAATTCCTTCAGCTCGGCAGGTGACATCCGGTACGGTTGACGCGATACCGGAGCAGCTCTAGGAGTCAACTCAATGGCGAAGTTGACGTCACGTTCAGGGGGAACTCCGGGTAAGTCTTCAGGGAATGCATCTGGGTAGTCCTGGACTATGTGGATGTCTTCTATTTTTGAACCCTTCTTTTCGACTATGACGGCAGCAAGGAAAGCAAAACATCCTTTCCTTATCATGTTATGGGCTTTTAAGGCGGAGACTAGAGACATCCGCTTCTTATGTCTAATCCCAGTAAATGCTAATTTAGGAAAGTCACTAAACGTTACCCTTCCTTTCTTACAATCGACGCTTGCCCCATATGTGGACAGCCAGTCGGCTCCCAATATGACATCATACCCTTCCATGGACATACATACCAGGTCGGCCTTTAGGTTATGGTCTCCGATCATTACATCGGCAGATGGAAAATATTGGCTTAATTTCTCCTTCTCCCCCAAGGGTGTTGTGACAGAGAATTCACCACCCATGGTTGTAGGTTTTGCAGTCAGGGTATCAACAAAGTGTTGAGATATAAATGAATGAGTAGCTCCAGTATCAAATAACACAAATGCTGGCAAGGAAAAGACTTGCAGGGTACCTTCCACCACGCCACCTTCCTCGATGGTTTCTTCATTGTGTAAGGCTTGCAGCCTGCCCTGTTTCTTAGGCATAGCGGTGCGCTTCTCATTTTCTTTCAGCATCGGGCACTCGGGTATGCGATGCTCACAACTTCCGCAGCGCAGACACGCTCCGTCTTTTCTCCAGCACTCATCAACGGTGTGACCAGGCTTGTCACAGTGTTTGCAGTGGCTCTTTGTTGGAGTGTTGGGTACAAAAACCTTGGGTTTCCATTCTTGGCTAGATCCCTCCGTGATGTTGAAGGGACACTTTTTGCCGATGGTCGGCTTAGCAGATGCTGGTCCCGATGTCATTTCTTTCTTGACGAACTTCCCTTTGATACGGTTGGTGAAGTCCGTAGCATCTTCTAGCAGTGGGCCTTCTTAACCATCTCGGCATAAGTTTGTATGTCAAGTGGCGCCAGTTGAGTAATGTATTGAGGCTTTAGGCCATTTAGAAAGCGCTTAGCCTTCATCCTCTCAGTGTTGATCAGATGTACAGCATATCGTGCCAGTCTAGAGAACTGGGCTTCGTATTCTGCTACCGTCAGGCTTCGCTGTTTAAGAGCAGCGAATTCAACAGCTTTCTTTTCCTGTACTCGTTCAGAGAAGTACTTAGCATTATAAGCTTCCTTAAATTCGGCCCAAGTAAATTGGCCGTCAGCTTTTGTGGCTTCCACGGACTCCCACCATGCGCGGGCATCCTTCTCCAGTTGGAATGTTGCTAGTAGAAGTTTGTCTCCATCCGCACATTGCATTACACGGAAGATCCTTTCCGTTTCCTTTAGCCAGTGCTCCGCTTCATCTGGATCCATAGACCCACTGAACCTAGGCGGGTTCAGACCCCTGAAATTACGATGCAGCTCGCCTGCACCCGGCTGGTTCCCTCCGCGGTTACCACCGCCTTGCTGGGTGGCTTGTAGTATGGCGCGAGTCAGTTCCTGGAGGGATTGTTGCATGCCTCTCATCTGGGCACGTTCCGCAGTCATTGTAGCTGGTTAGTTCCTACAAAATAGTTTGATAGTTATAATGCTGATTAAAAGTTTAATTTGTGCGTGTGTGAGTTTATTTTAACTAGTTACCCATGGTTCTACCCACATCTCTCATAGGTAGGATTACTGACTCTTAGTCGAGGCTGGTCAACCTAGATCACCCTATACTTAGAATAACTTAGGCTCTGATACCACAAAACTGTCACGCCCCAACGCGGAATATCGGAATTAGAGAGAGAGCATGGTTTGAGAACGAACAAGGACGAGTAACATAGAACATGACATAGAGAGCAAGACTGATTTAATTCGAGCAACATGCTCAATGAAATTTAGGCTTTTTAGGGGCAAATGATCCCTAACAACCTGAAGTATCTAAAGTAAAACTTTCGTAGCATGGGGTCAAGTATTCATAGAGATTTGAATTAAACATGACACCTCGGGGTTATCATGTTTGCAGTTCTTCAAAAATTAAGAACAAAAGATAGGATGGATGGAAAAATATGAAACTTGGGGGTTTCGTTCAAGAGGGTAGGAAGAACCTACAGAAAAAGTTTCATGGTTTATGCTTGTGAGAATGCCTACTTTGACTCGATTTCCTCTTCTAGGGCTAGAACTTGAAGAACGGGGTTGAGAGCTTGAAAGGTTCTTCTTCCCACGAAATCTCCTCCTCCTTGGCCTCTCCTCCTGGTCCAGGAATCCCTTGACACGAGCTTGGGTCGGCCAAGAGGGTTTAAGAGGTGTATTTATGTAAACACAAGTTCCTATTCCTACTACTACTCAAATTCCTCTTAATTCCGAGATTTCCTTACTCCCACCTTCCTTCCTTGCTTTCCAATCTCTATTTAGACTTGGAAGAGATCCAAATTCGTGCTAATCCATATGGGGTAGGTTTAGGAATCCAACTCCTACTCTAATTGCTTATTTAATGCATTAAATATCCCTTTCCAATTATGATATAATTAAACTCCAAATTTAGGGTATTTTCTTATTATTCTCCCCTTTCAAATTCATATTTTTGACCCAATAAATTCTAGAAGATCCATTAAGCAAAGCCCATTACTCTTTTCCATTTAATGAGTTTTATTTAATGCTCTATTTAAATATCCTTTTAACTAGGTTTTAATTCTTTATTTAAATTTTTATTTTATCACAAAAATTCAGGTTGCTACAGTAAAGAACATGTATTTGTTGACCAGGATATATGATCTATTCGATTAGTTGCGATCAGCTACAATGTTTTTGAAGATTTGTGATTTGGGTACTACCAGTTGAGCATCAGAGGGTCAGATATTGGTAGGAAAACATTCCGCACACAGTATGGTCACTTTGAGTTTGTTGTGATGCTATTGGGCTCACGAATGCACCAGCAACTTTCATGGACCTGATGCACAGAGTGTTCTCGAGTACTTGGACAAGTTCGCGGTTGTGTTTATGGACTACATTTTGGTTTATTCAGCTTGGGAGATAGAGCACTCTTCTCCCAGAAATCCATTCCACCCATCACTTAAACTAACATTTAATTCATTAAAACCCTAAATAGACTACCACACACTATCATACCATGATTTTTCAAGCTTCAAAGCATTTAAATCAAATTAAAACACGAAGGAGGTCTCCCTACCAACTCGAAGAGCCCGCAAAACGTGAAGAATGCCACACCGCCGGCATGCCCACGCTCTGGACGCCCTCCTCGCGTCGACCCGACACCGGACCAGCCACCTGGAAGCCGAAAACGCCAGAAATGCTGCAAAGCCCCCTCTTCTTGGTCGCACAAAGCCACCTCTGCTCTATCTGGCTCAAAATGATGGTATTAAATGCAGAGCCTAAATCGCGATGTAGGCAGCCGTCGCATTTAAAAACACCAAAACACAATCGACCACGATGTCTCCAATCGAAGCTTAAAGTGCCACGGGTCACAAAGGCGGTTTCAGGAACGTGACGTAGGCAACCGTCGCGTCACTAATCACGACGCACCAACCCGACGCGTTCAAAAACTACACAATAGTCGATTCGAAAGTCGATATGAAGAACGTAATGTGGGACACCGTCGCGTTCAAAACGCGATGACCTACCTCGTCGCCTTCTTCACCAGAAAACTTACGGGCTGTTTGGGCTCAAACCTTCGGCCCCTAACACCCACAACCAAGGCTCAATGACCCCACATTGGCCACAAGCACCACACACAAACCATTAAATTGGATCCTAATGGTCAGGACGCTACATTTGGTTTTTGGAAATACATATTGTATGTTATGAAACACATCATGCACACATGACTACACTTCTCGGCTTCCCTTGACGTATTTTTGCAATAATCGATTACTAACTAAAATAAGTATTTTAGAAATGCGTCCATCCTACCCGATGTGATTTTGAGCTTCCATATTTTTTAGTAATTTTCATTTTTAGTTTTTGGAAATACATATTACCTTTTTTGAAATGCATTTTGCACCACTAACGTGATTTCAATTTCCAAATTTCCCTTTTGGCAAGTTTCCATAAACCATTTTCCAAAATTCATAAACTCGTCCGGTCTACTTGACGCTTTTTAAGTTGCTATTTCTATTAGAATTTGATTAAAATTGGAAATTCATTAATGCGTCTGGTTGGCCTGACGCGATTCTACTTTAAATGCGTCCACTGTCCCTGACACGATTTAGGGTCATATCCCACCTTGGACTTTGAGCCCCAACTCCTATAAATACACCCTTGGTTCGTCGGTTCAGAGGGTTGGCTAGTTATGAGTCCCCCCTGTGCAGTGAGTTGAGAGGTCCAATTGAAGGGGAGAACCTATTGAGTCTTTGCCTCGACCTTTGAAGTGTCCCCCTCTCTTCTCCACAGCCGCACTAGCAGGAGTAGCCACTGGCATCCTCCTCCTTCAAGCTTCTACGCAAGCTCCAAGCAAGCCACGCACCATCAACTATGTAGGAATCCAACCTCTCTCCCTTTCATGTTCTTTTGTTTATTTTTCTTATCATCTCCATCAGCCCCTACAAAGGCGCCTTCCCTTTTGCTCCCATGTGAGCTTTTCATATTTTTAATTAATCAATTTCCACTCCCTCATCACACACATATTTTTATTCAATCACTCCATGTATGCACACATCCATCTATCTCTGTAAGGGTTTAAAAGCCAAAACAGAAAAGATGTGTTCTTCTCCACTTTCCTCATTGCTTGTTTCATTTTTTTTAGAATTTGCATGCTACACAATTGGCTCATCTAGTTTCTTTTATCCTTTTACTGTGTTTTTTCAAGGGTAATCATTAAAGCAGCCTTCTACCGTAGCTGGTCGTGCGTAGAAGAAGGATTGAACCTGCACTCCACAATCTCCCATTAAAAAGGTATTCTTTCTGATCATCTCCCATTAGTAGTTATTGTCAATGAGCCCTATATATTGGCTCTGAATTAGTGGTTGTAATAGTCTTTGTGAATTATCAATAAAATGGAAAGTTTATTCCAAGTATTGTCTATTAGTTGCTCTGAATCACTTGACTGTTCGCGCAATATACTCTACTATGTTCCATACTCATGTCTCCCCGATTTATTACACTGCTAAATTGGCAGAACGTGACAGTTAGAATCAGAGCCTAGGATGTCTTAATCAGATCCCTTAGGTCTAGGATGTTCTAGGATGGACTGCCATGACACGTGTCTAAGTCAAATACCATACATAAGTGAGGATTGTAGAACAATGGTTAATATTTATATATATATTCATACACATATTAGCTTAATACTACTTTAGTATCTGAATGCCAACCGTGTTCTTGAAGGGACTTTTTATGGATGCCAAATGTACACCACTGCAAGACGAAATGAGGTCAACTCAAAAGCTAGTTCTGGCATGTCAGCAAGCTGCCCAACTGTTAGAAAGAGCTTTGGAGACGACCAGAAAGATTAGAAGAGTGACCAATAAGAATGGGAAGAGAAGACACAACCATGGCAAGAAGGCAAACCAGCAAAAGAAATGTAACAAGAGTTTTTTAGGATCATCTTCTTTCATTGTAGTAGGCTGAGTCATTTGACCAAGGAGTGTTGGCGAAAAATTGCTGCATACCTACATTCTGGCAATTTGGGGAATCAGATGCGAGACCGTCCTCTCTTAAAGGAATCACCCACTAGCACAAAAGATCTCAACTCCATGATAAAAGAGAAGCAACCCAACTGTGGTAAGGGTAAAATAAAGAGTAAGAAAAATAATAGGCGATTAGCCCTTGGTCACGAAGATCAATGCAAGCACTGCAATAAGGCGAGCCATATGTCAAAGGATTGTTGGAAGAAATAGGGAAAATGCTTTCGATGTGGTAGCCTGAACCATAATATTGGAAAATGCCCATAGATGAAGGACAAACATCATGGAGAATCAAAACATCAAGGTACACTAGAAGCTTCGGCACAACCCATTTCAAATGACGAAGTAGGAACCGAGGAAGGTAACTCTAAACTCGCCTTGATTAATACCTTTTAGCATAGAATGATGATTCATATTTAACCAAAGGAGTCATGGAATTTGGGGACCAAATTATTTTTAAGAGGGGGAGGACGTAACACCCGAATAATTTAAAAATAAAATAAATGGAAAAAATATATTGGATCGTAAATAGAAGTTAAAAGTAATGGAATAATAAGAGATACTATTAAATTCACAATACTCATTAATTCCTAATTAGAAAAAAGGGCAATCTCCATAAATTAAAACCCAATAAGACAAAAAAAGAAGTTATGGGTTTTACTTATGATCCATGAGATAGTTATTGAGCAAAAAATAAAAGTCTAGATGATGGATTACAGATAAATAGGTCAAAATTTGTAACTAAATTATTGATAAATTAAAAAGGAACAAGTAAATCACTAATATGATGCATATATATATATATATCTAAAATAGACTCCTAACCCTACCCTAATTTTCTAGCCATGAAATTGGACTCTCATCCTAACTCAAATAGGAGGATTTATGCTGAGAAAGGCTAGATAAACATGAAAATTCAGAGTTGGAGGAGAGCTAGAGTGATGTTAGGAAATAATAATATAAGACCTTTAAATAAACCCTCAAACCTCTCATGGCCGACCCTAATATTCATCTAAGGTCTCTTGGACGTGGGAAGGAGGCCAAAGGAGAAGCAATTCATGGAGGAGAAGGCTTGGAAAGAGATCTTCAAAGCATTCTTCATCTTCTTTAGCCCTAGAATTTCAACTCGTCCAAAGGTAGGCATTCTCACAAGCAAAACTCAATTAAACTCGCTTGTAGATTGTTCTTGATCTCAGGAACATCCATCTCTTTTCCCTAATTTTTATCGTCCTATTTCTATCAATTTCATGTTTAAAGTTCTGTCATGAACATGTACCCAACTCATCATGTTTAACCCAAATCCTTATTTGTGTTCGATCTAGTGCTGTGAAACTTTTTCTGTACATGTTACATGACGTCTAGATTCTGTTGACATAGTTTACCCCAATTTCTATTGAGTTCTCTTTTCAAATTAAGTTTCTTTCCATCACTGTGTCATGTTTATGGTTCATCGTGAAAGATCATGATCATAGCATGTTGATACCATTATAATATCCAAATTACTCTTTACTGTTTATACTACTTCAAGTGTAACACCTCGAAAATTCAGTAATTGAAAAATTAGAAATAAATTGAAAAAGATAAATTTAGTATTAGTGAAATAGCAAAAACGCACGTGCCAATATCGTGCATACAAAAACCCATTAGAAAATTCCATAAAAACCATAGTTCAACTCTAAATAATACTCCCTAATGACACACAGAGAAATTCGTGCAAAGGAAAATCAGATGGTCCAAGTTTAAGGCGTTTTGCGACTGAGTATCGCAATCAGGGAATAAGTCGGGAAATCATTATCACACATACTTAGATAAGTTAGAAAATTAAATAAAAATCATAGATGGACTTCAAATAATATCCTCTAATGATCCATCAAGAAATTTGGGTCAACAAAAGTCATTTGAGGTATATTTAAGAGTTATTGTGACTTATTATCGTAATTAGGAAATAAGTTGGAAAATCCATTATCATGTGTATAAAATGTGATCATAAACTAAATTAAAAATTTATGGGTGGACTCCAAACAATATGTGGGGATAGTCCATCAAATAAATTGGACCAATGGACAGCTTATGTCCCATGAACAAGTTCAAGTATGAAAATAATAAATGATCAATTTCGTACTATCGGAATGGTAGAACAGACGTACCACTATCGTATGTGCAAGAACACCTCGGACAATTTCATAAAAATTATAAATCAACCCCAAATAGTACCCCTAAGCGTTCCATGAAGAAATTCGTGCAACAAAAAATCTGATTGGCCAAGTGTACGTCACAATGTGACTAAATATTCAAAATAGGAAACAAAGTCGGAAAACTATTAACGCGGAAATATAACACAACTATAAATTAAATAAATATGTTGGAGAGACTTCTAACATCATATATTGATGAACCATTATCAAAATTGGGCCAATGGATCACTTTTGGCCCAAGAATAAAAATGGCGCAAGAAAATACCAAAACATTCGTACCTGTAAATATGAGGTAATTAGGAAGGATAAATTAGGGTTTAAAAGTGTGCTATAAGCCAAGCATAGCAAGACAAATCGTGGCCAACCATGCTTAGCACTTTCTTTGGGTGTGGCTACTTCATTTGGGAGGAGAAATCCCAGATTTTGGTAAGTACCCAGCTGATCCCGCAGGCTACCTTTCCTAGTCTCATTAGGGATTGGATTAAACCCTAAAACTATAAAAATCACCACAAAACTTTTGGGGAAGGTTTGGCATTGAGTTGGGGTCGTGAGGAGCAAGTTTGGGGCACTGGAGGAGAGGAGAATGACTGGGGAAACAGTGGTTCTTCTTCAACTTCGCTCTGCATCGATCTGGGTTGTTGCATCTCCTACATCCGTCTAAAGGTAGGTGATCTCGGGCCAAGACTAAATGAAACATATACCCTCTTGTAGGGCTGCATGTCTAGTCTCATACGCACTTGATTTGCCCAATTTTCATGGTGTGTACGTCGAGTTCTAAGTGTTTTCCCTAAGTCGCTCAGGTTTAGGGTTTTGACGTTCTCCATATTTTTCACATGATTTGAGACCGAATTAGGTCCAAACTAAGTTATGAAAGTTCTTATATTAGTTGTCATAGTCATCTTTTATGTTGGGAGTTTTGTCTAAATGTCATTATATTTCAAGTTAAAGGCCTGACATGAAGGTTGCAATGAAGTCATGCATATTTAAGACTTTTTACATTCTTCAGAGGTTTTACACGAATCGAGATCGAATTAGATCTAACCCAAAACATAAAAGTTCTTCAACTAGTTGTCATCATCATCTTTTGTGTTGAACGTTTGTCTAAATGTCATTATATTTCAAGTTATAGGTTTGACATGAAGGTTGCAACAAAGTCACGTATGTTTAGGACTTTTTTTGTTCTTCAGAGGTTTCACATGAATGGAGACCAAATTAGATCCAACCCAAAACATGAACGTTCTTCTAGTAGTTGTTCTCGTCATCTTTCATGTTGAGAGTTTTGTCTAAATGTCAGTAGATAGAGAGATATAAGCGTGGTAAGAGAATCACTGCCTGTGCGTACGTTTCAGTTTTGAAGTTTGAATCGCGGCTAGACCAAATGACGCGATTCCAGCGCCTAGTATCACGTCGGCCTTGGCCGCCGCAATTCAGTGAAACACGTCTGTGAGATCCGACGTGATTCAGTAAAAGGCGTTTGTGAGCTTCGACGTGATTCTTGCGCTGACCGGTCAACGGCCCGCGTGAGACTTCGTGCCGCGTGGGAGTCTGTGCATGTCTAAACCGCGGCGGGATCCCCCGACGTGATTTAGACAGTTTTCCCACCCATTGGTTTATTAAATGAATTTCCTTTAACGCGTCGGGATACCCCGACGCGATTCACGTTGAAAGGCGGCCTACCAGGTGTTGGGTTCACATGTGTGATGTGTGTGATTACATGTTTTTAATGATAAACAATATAAATTGATGTTGTGTGATGATTGTAACATGAGGACATTGACAAGTCAAGCAACATATCAAACCATGCTTAAATTTGATCATCTACATATTCATTATATCTCACTAACAATGTTCTTTGATGTAGGTGTGATTGTATGTAAAACAAGTGTTAAAATCAAGAGCAAAAGCTCAAGAAAAAGTCATTAAGAAAGTACCTGTCGACAGCCCTAAAGGTACCTGTCGACAGCCAAGCACAGGGAAGACATACAAGTCACTAGAAATTCAAGTTAAGGAATAGCTGTCGACAGATGCAAGCTGCCTGTCGACAGATAGAATCAGTTCTGAAAGCTGTAAGCACTGTTGAAATGTGTCTGTCGACAGATACAAATCGCCTGTCGACAGCTACACACAGGAAAGTCTTCTCCCAGAAGTTCAGAGTTCTAGAAATTGAGAAACTGTCAGGATCTGTCGACAGATGAACAGTGGTGCTGTCAACAGACGTAGAGAATCTTCAAATCCGAGAATTAGTTATGTTCTGTATTTGGGTGTTTCCTTTTACCACGTCTCTCCTAACTTGGACACCCATATATATAGAACATAAAGAGGTATTTTCACAGTAAGAGGCAACCATACCAAACCCTAATCAAAAACTAAGAGAGAGAGCTTCTCCCTGCTGCTCTGCTTCAACCCTCCGTCCAGGGAAAGAAAGAACCATCTTCCGAACGGAGTTGAAGCTCGTTTGTCCATTCTTCAAAGCTTCTCCATCAACTAATACATGTCAAGACGGAGCTTGAAGTTCATCTGGACGACCATCTTGAAGAGTTCCATCTCAGGATTTGATTCTACAACTCTGAACTCTTCTCTGCTTCTACTTTTTCTTACTCTGTGTGTGTGGCAGTGGGTCAAGCGTCTCTTGTGCTTGATCTACGTGTGTGGTGTTGTTCTGATCGTGTGTTTGGATCAGACAACGTGGTGTGTGTGTGTTGTAGTGATCGAACTTGCTAATAAGCAGTCTTTCTGCGTGTGTGTGTGGACGGTGGACGTAGGATACACAAGTTGTGTACTCCAAACCACCTTAAATCTTTGTGTCTTGTGGTTTGCACGTTTTCATGATAGATGATTGGTAGGCATGTTGATTCTACACACGCTAGATAGGTTGTTCATGTTCTTATTCACAACAAGCACACACTTTGCAATTCGAATTCAAATTAAATTTCTTTGAGATTTCGATAAGTCTATGTTTCCATCGAAAAGAAGGCAACAATGTTTCTAGTTTGCAGTAATCTATTCAACCCCCCTTCTAGATTACCATATTGGATAATTCTGCACATCTTTCAATTGGTATCAGAGATAGGTTTCTCCGATTTATTGCTTTTAAAGCTTGATCTTACGATTAGGAGATTCTCGATCTTATGAAATCTAACAAGGGGTTTATGGCTGAGGGACACTCAGTGTCCAGGCCACCCTTCTTTGATGGCACTGACTATCCATACTGGAAAAATCGCATGCATGTATTTCTAAGAGCTCAAGACTTTGAGCTTTGGAAGATCGTCAACAAAGAAGCATATGTGCTACCTGAGGATGAAGACACGTGGACAAACGACCAGATTAAGAAAGGGACTCTCAACTGGAGCACATTGAACATGATGCAGTGTGTTGTACATCCCAAGGAATATTCAAGAGTCTCCACATGCACCTCAACAAAAGAGATGTGGGACAAGCTTGAACTTATCTACGAAGGTACGTCTGAGGTAAGGGAAACCAAAGCAAGCATGATAGTATCTGAATATGAGATGTTTAAAATGTAAAATGAGGAAACCATATCAGATATGTTTGCAACATTCATGTTAATAATCAACGGGCTGAAAGGTCTTAAGAAAGAATACTCAGAAAGTGACTTAGTTAGGAAGATACTTCGGTCTCTTCCATCCTCATGGAATACTAAGGCCACTGTCATTGAGGATTCTAAAGATATTTCAAAGATGAAATTGGATGAATTGATTGGTTCCTTGATGACCTATGAGATAAATATAAAGAGGAAAGAAACTGAAGAAAATCAAAGAAAATCTATTGCTTTAAAAGCTTCCAATAAAAATTCCTCAAGTTCCAAAAAGAATGTACAACAGGAAAGTGATGACAATGAAACGTCCAGTGAGAGTGAGCACAATGAAATGGCCATGCTCACTAGACAATTCAAGAAATTTCTTTAGTTTAAAGGAGAGGCTCAGGTAACTCCAAATCTTTTCAAAAGAAATATTTTTCAAATAAATTTGAGTCTAACAAGAAATCTGACATGATTGTGTGCTATGAGTGCAAGAAACCAAGGCACATGAGAGGAGAATGCCCGGAGCTCAAGAAGAAACTAAAGAAAGATAAATTCACCTTCAAGAAAGCCAAGGCAATGTTGGCAACTTGGAGTGATGAAGACGAAGACGAAGACTCACATGCAAGCTCAGGAAATGAAGAAGTTCATTGTTTAATGGCAAGGAGTGAGGACTCCACTGAGGTAAACTCGTCCTTTGAAAACTATACTGTAGATGAATGGGAAGAGGCTTATACATTGCTCTTTGAGAAATTTTGTGAGTTCAAGTCTGAAAATAAAGCACTCAAGAAGAAAATCAAATCATTCGTTCATAACACATCCAATGATGAATAGATTGTAGTCCTAAATAAAGAGATTGAAATGATGAAAATTGATGAGGAAGCTCACTGTGAAGAAATGGATTGCATAAAAGTAAAATTGTAAGAGAGTGAAAAATAAAAACAAGGCCTAATCAATTCTCTTGAAAGCCTTCAAAATGAATATCAAGAAGTAAAGAAAAAGTTGGAACAAACCGAAAAGGAATTAAAAGGAAAATCTGAAGATCTTACAAGATTTGTAAAATGAAAGTAAAATCTTGATGCTGTTTTGGGGGCAAATGTTAATGTAACAAGGCATGAGCTTGGATATCAACCAGTGAAACAAAAGAAAATGGGAGAGACATTGATAACTTCCTTTGTTGATTCAAGTCCAAGCACAAGCAAACAAGTTCCTTCTAAGAACAAGAAAAATCAAGCAAAGGGTAAGCAACAATAGCTCAAACAAAAGCCCTCAGGTGTTCAAAAGAATAAGCAGTCTGTCAACAGGCTCAATGAGAGCTGTCAACAGGCCTGGAAGAAGGTTGTCAAAGGACAGACATCCAGGCAACAGAAAGGTAAGAAGAAAATAGATTTTCAACAAATCGATAAAACAAATGTTTTGAGAAAATCATCATCATGCAATTTCTATAAGAAACTTGGGCACAATGAAAAACAGTGTTGGAACAATTCAAACAAACTGAAATGCAAACAAGTTTGGATTCCTAAGCACTTACTTTTTGGCATGAATGAAACATTTTGACCCAAAGTAATTTGGGTTCCAAAACCTCTTGTCTGATCCATCAATGCAGGAATGCCTAGCAGCCCAAAATACGAAAATAAATGGTACTTGGATAGTGGCTGCTCGAGGCACATGACGGGCGACAAAGATAAATTTTGTTTGCTGGTGGAAAAAGATGGAGGTCAAGTTGTCTTTGGAGGTAACAATAAGGGCAACATCATTGGCACATGTAAGGTAGGTAAGTATGCCTCTAACTTAATAGACAACGTGTTATTAGTTGATGGTCTTAATCACAATTTACTTAGCATAAGCCAACTGTGTGATAAAGGTCATAAAGTTGTTTTTGAATCGAATGCATGCCAAATTGTTGATAAAGAAATATGAAGTCTCAAGTTTTCTGGAAAAAGGGTGAATAACATCTATTTAGTTGATTTAGATGAACCAGAAAACAGAAATTTGTGTCTTGTTGCAAGTAAACAGGACGAATTGACTGTGGAATCATAGGCTTGGCCATGCAAGCTACAATGTGTTGCACAAGATCATGAGGCTGAAATTGGTAAGTGGACTTCCTGAAATTTCTTTCAATAAACATGAAAGTTTTTGTGATGCATGTGCACAGGGAAACAAACCCGGAAGTCTTTCAAGTCAAAAGCATCGGTAATCACTTCAAAACCCTCTGAATTGTTGACCATGGACCTTTTTGGACCTACTAGAACTCTAAGTCTCAATGGCAAATGTTTTGGATTTGTCATTGTAGATGATTTCTCTAGGTTCACTTGGGTCAAATTTTTGACTCACAAAAATGAAGCACACAAAGTCTTTGAAGAGTTCTTTCATAAGATTGAGCATGAGAATGTTCATAAGATATGCTCAATCCGCACTGATCATGGGGGAGAGTTTGATAATAACTCTTTTTCTGACTTTTGCAGGTACCACGGGATAGATCACATGTTCTCCTCTCCAAGAACTCCGGAGCAAAATGGCGTAGTGGAGAGAAAGAACAGGACTTTGGTGGAAATGGCTCGCACTCTTCTGGTCGAAAGCCAACTCTCAAGGAGTTTTTGGGCAGAAGCGGTGAACACTTCATGTTACATTCTCGATAGAGCCATGGTAAGACCTGAAATGAGGAAAACCCCATATGAGCTCTTAAAAGGTAAGAAACCCAACATTGGGTATTTCAGAGTTTTTGGGTCCAAAGTCTTCATTCATAACAATGATAAAGTTGACTTAGACAAGTTTGAAGCCAAAAGTGATCCAGGTATTTTCCTAGGATACTCAGAACACTCTAGAGCATATAGAGTGTTTAACAATAAAAATAGAACTGTGGATGAAACTCCACATGTTATTTTTGATGAGTATCATGCAAAGACTAATCATTCAAACTTTCACAGGTATGATGATGGAGCTGAAGGAACAACATATGAGAAACAACCTGAGAAATCTAAAGAAAATTCTCAAGCAAAAACCAAATTTAACAATGTCTATTTCCACAGGCATGGTGATGAAGATGAAGGAATACTTCTCCACAAGCAAGATGATGAATCTGAAGAACATCCACAAGAGGAAGAGCCTCAAGGTGAAACTCCTCAAGCAAACCTTCCTCAAGAACAACCTCCACAAGATCACCTTCCTCAAGTCCAAGATCAACCTGGTCCTTCAACAATCACAAATGTAAGGTATTCAAAAGATCACCCACTTGACAATGTAATTTGACATGTAAATGATAAAGTTCAAACTAGGTCTCAAGTTAGACAAATAGTTGAACAAGATCATTTAGCATTTGTCTCTCAAGTGGAACCTAAAAATGTTGAAGAGACATTAAAGGAAAACTCTTGGATAGATGCCATGCATGAGGAATTAGGTCAATTTGAAAGAAATAATGTCTGGAGTTTAGTTCCTAGAACCCCTGAAATTTCTTTCATTGGCACAAGATGGGTGTTTGGGAATAAACTAAATGAAGAAGGTAAAGTGGTGAAAAACAAAGCTAGACTGGTAGCAAAAGGGTATAATCAAGAATTTGGGATAGATTTTGAAGAATCTTTTACACCTGTAGCTAGGCTTGAAGCAGTAAGAATCTTGTTAGCATACGCATGTTCAAACAAGTTCAAACTTTTCAAATGGATGTTAAAACTGCTTTCTTGAATGGCTACATAAAAGAGGAAGTATATGTTTCTCAACCACCTGGTTTTGAAGATAATGAAAAGCCTAACCATGTTTTTAAGTTTCACAAAGCTCTTTACGGTTTGAAGCAGGCACCTCGAGCTTGGTACGACAGGTTAAGCAACTTCTTGGTGAGTAAAAACTACTCAAGAGGTAAAGTCGACCAAAACCTTTTTACTAAGAAAGTTCGCAATCATATAATTGTTGTTCAAGTTTATGTGGACGACATCATCTTTGGTTCAACTAACACATCACTGTATGAAGAGTTTTCTAAACACATGCACAGTGAATTTGAGATGAGTCTAATGGGGGAGCTTCAATTTTTTCTTGGCTTGCAAGTAAAGCAACTCGAAGACGGGTTCTTCATCAATCAAGAAAAATATGTTAAGGAGCTTCTCACAAGATTCCATTTTGAACAAGCCAAAGCTGCCTCAACCCCAATGAGCACAAGCATTAAACTTTAAAATGATGAGAAAGGTAAACCGGTAGATGCAAAGCAATTTCGAGGTATGATTGGCTCACTCCTTTACCTTACTGCAAGTAGACCGGACATATAATTCAGTGTTTGCCTTTGTGCTAGATACCAATCTAGTCCAAAGGAAAGCCATTTGGTTGCAGAAAAAAAAAATTCAGATATCTCTCAGGTACGTATGATTTTGGGTTTTGGTATCCAGTAGGTAGTAGCTTCAACTTAGTATCATATTCTGATGCTGACTATGCTGGATGTAAAATTGACAGAAAAAGCACTAGTAGCTACTGCCAATTGCTTGGAGGTTGCATGGTTTCATGGGCATCCAAGAAACAACACTCGGTTGCACTCTCCACTGCAGAGGCAGAATATGTTGCTGCAGGGAGTTGTGCGGCTCAAGTGTTGTAGATTAAAAGTCAACTATGTGACTACAACATTGATATTGGATGCACACCTATCCTATGTGACAACACTAGTGCCATCAATCTCACAAAAAACCCAGTCCAACACTTTAGGACCAAACACATTGAAATACGACACCACTTTTTGAGAGATGAAGTAGCCAACAAATCCTTGGAGCTTAGCTTCATACCCACTGAGAAGCAACTGGCTGACATCTTCACAAAACCCTTGTCTGAAGATAGATTCACCACATTAAGGAGAGAATTGGGTCTGTGCACAATGTCATGAAACTTATTCCCAACTTTGGAGTATATGCTCTTTATGTGTAATTATTATGTGGTATATCAAATGGCGACATGTGGAAGAACAAGTCATGCTTGTTTGGAAACTATCACTATGCGTGAGAAAACATTCTCCACCACGTACCAATAGTCAAACTACATATAAAGGTCATCCACTTCAAATAGGGTATTTAGTGTCCTTTCAACTTGTACATTCATTAAAAAAAAAAATGAATTTATGTGTTCGTGTGCTTATAAATGATCTCTGGTGTGCAAATGTTTTCCATGCATATGAGTGTTTTGTATGCCTTGCTTGAATATTGAGTCATCACATGCACACAGTATGGGGGAGTAAGTTCAGGGTTGTTGAGTGAATTCATGAGGGACAATCTCTATTTTTATATGTTCTAATCTCACGAGAATGAAGCTCCAATTATTCTCTCATCTCAGTCTTTTAATCTGATTTGACAAAGCTCCTGTCGACAGCCCCAAACCCTCCTGTCGACAGCTATGCCTCCACAGAACCTAGATTTTGAACCCTGTGAGCATCTGTCGAAAGGATCAAACCAGCTGTCGACAGCCAGGCATAGTTTCTGATCTCCCTGAACTCAATACCTTCAGTCTGCATGCATCTGTCGATAGTCAACACCCATCTGTCGACAACCATGCTCTGTCTGAACCCAGAAATCTCAAGATGTGTACATCTATCGACAGGCTCAGACCAGCTGTCGACAGATACCCATTTAACAGGCAATTCCTTATTCTTTCTCAACATCCTTCATGAGCATGTTCATCCCTTTTATGTAATGTGAACCTTGGGTACTTGTGTTTTAATCTTTCATATCCACATAATATCAAAGATATTGTCTGAATCACAATGATTTTGACATACTATTCTTGTATGAGCTTAGGTTGTATCATTCGGCGTACATTGGACAAATCTAATGGATCTAACCTAACTCACTTGAATAACTCCCGTGTGGAAAATCATTATTCTCAAGTGACTTGATACATCCTATGGTCATTGAACTTTATGTCTTGCAATGGGTGTTAACCATAAATACTCTTTGACCTTGATTTTCAAACACAACAAAAAAGAAAATGTACCAACAAATGATCACTGGAAAAAGGCAGAGCAATGCTGTGTATTGCTGAGTAACTGGGGGCAATAGGCATCACAAATGTCTGTCTTCGCGTCAAAAAGCTTACTCATTAACTCTGTAAAATGGTATGCTGGTCACTTTCACTGAGTAACTGGGGGTACGGACATTTCACATGTCTATCCTCACGCCAAAAGGTGTTAGTGATCCTAATTACCACTTTTCCCATTGAATTTCCCTCGAACCAATTCAAAGTTGAAATAGTGTGAAGTCTCCAAATTTTGATTAATCACAGTCACTTTGATGTTTATGGTTACCTACGCATGTAGACATCTTTTTCAAAAACCATTGACCATCACCCACTAGGAACTATATATTTCTACAATGGTTTTTATTCCAAGGGGTTATCTTTTTTTTCATAAGCTTTGGTACGATGTCTTCTTAATGCTCCAATTTGAGACTCCTAGGGTATTATCTCTCAACCATTGAAGATTTTTGACGTGTCTTAATATTAGTGGGTATGCAATTTTAAAATGTGTATATACCTATTTTACACCTTATCTCCACTTTGGATGCTCATTGCCCAAAAATTCTGTCAAAATCCCAATCTGGCACAATTCTGAGTGTGCCTGTCGACAGATGACTGTTCATCTGTCGACAGCCGGCGGCAAGGGAAGTCAAGAAGCCCAACCGCCGCGCCGTTTAGGGCTGGATTTTGTGGGGCCCTTCCGTTTCAAACTCTTACATAAACTCTTCAAAAGGAAACCCACGCCCTTTCCTTCTTTCACCACTACCAAAACACACTCCTCTTTCCTTCTAAACCCCAACCCTTCTTCTCCAGGGCGCCAGACCTAGTTTTCGGCCCTTCTGGTTCTTCTTTCCTCCTTGTGTCACCTTCTCTTTTCAGAACCCTTCTCAGCTCCGACCTTGTCTTTCTCATGGCTCCCAAGGGAAAACGTCCTGCTTCTCGTCGCCATCCCATCTCTCCAGAAGCCGGCGAAGGCTACGGGGCTCCTTCTGAGCGTCGAACCAAGCATCGCAATGATCGGTTGCCCGAGCTAGTTGTTCCCCCACGTATGCAACTCACCATGGTTCTCAGCAAATTCGTGCAGCCCCGCTATGTTGATTTTCCATCTTTGGGAGACATGTTTCCCAATCTTCAGGCCTTGTTTGACACCCAGGGCTGGACTGTTTTTCTCTACTCTCACATGCAATACTCTCCCACTGCTGTGACAGAGTTTTTCAACAATCTTGGCTTGTCTCCAGATGGGCATCTTTACACATCTGTCAAAGGTACCCCCTTCAAGCTTACTCCAAACCTTTTTAGCACTGCTCTTCAAATTCCCAACTCTAGGGCAGATGTTATTCTAAGTCATCCCTCTGCCTCTGAGTACTACCACCTCATCACCCTCCAACCTTATGATGCAACCAAGGATGTTGTCAAGCTCAATGCCAATTCCATTCCCCCACTGAACTGCATGATCCATCACATCTTCACCACCTTGATTGCTCCAAAGCATGGTAGTCGTGAACTCGTCACTGAGGTTCATAAATCACTCTTTTTATTCTTCCTCAAGTGCGAACAAATCAACTTGCCCGAACTCATGCTTCACCTGAAATGTCAATGCTTCTACAACCCCAGGAGATCAATGCCATATGCTTTCCCGATCACTTCCCTTCTTCTCTTCATTGGGATCCATATTCCTGATAGTGAGCTTGTCACCCTTAAATCCCGCAGTGCATTTGATCTCACTGCTGCTCATCGAATGGGTTATAAACTTGTTGATGGAAGAGTCACCAGAACTCTTAAGGGTCAGGAAGATGATTCCTCCGGTGATGAGGATATTGCTGATGATGCTGACCAAGCAGAGCCAATGGATGCTCAGGCAATGAGGATGAAGATGCATAAGACCAAGCGCCTCAAGAGCATTCTCTTAGGGATTTCATATCTGCTCAACTGGCTCAAATGTAGCAACAAATGACCACTGGATTTTCTCAGCTTAATGCTCGATTTGATCATATTGACACTAGGATGGATGCACTGGCTGACACTCACGTGCAGATTCAACATCGGCTCACTCGGCTCTCCACATAATTTCATGAATCTCGTCATCCCAATGTGTCTGGGACTGACAATGCTTAGAGAGTCTGAGTTTGGGTTTGTCTGGGTTCACTAGTTCTTCCCTTTACTAGTTTTTTTTTTGGTCATGGGATACTTTGTCATTTATGTCAGTCCTGTTATCTTCCTTCTTTTGCATTTCTTTGAGTCATGTGATGGACATCTTTTTGTAACTGTGTGCACTGAATGCTCACTCAATGAAATTCACAGTTATCTTTCTACTTTTTATTCATGTGTGCATGACTTGTCTTTTTGGATGTTGACAAAAGGGGGAGAAACATCAATTGAGCACAAATTGAAAATTTTGTCATCATCAAAAAGGGGGAGAATGTTGGGTTCACATGTGTGATGTTTGTGATTACATGTTTTTGATGATGAACAATATAAATTGATGTTGTGTGATGATTGTAACATGAGGACATTGACAAGTCAAGCAACATATCAAACCATGCTTAAATTTGATCATCTACATATTCATTATATCTCACTAACAATGTTCTTTGATATAGGTGTGATTGTATGCAAAACAAGTGTTAAAATCAAGAGCAAAAGCTCAAGAAAAAGTCAGTAAGCAAGTACCTGTCGACAGCCCTACAGGTACCTATCGACAGCCAAGCATAGGGAAGACATACAAATCACTGGAAATTCAAGTTGAGGAATAGATGTCGACAGATAGAACTAGTTCTGAAAGCTGTAAGCACTGTTGAAGTGTGTCTGTCGACAGATGCAAATCGCCTGTGGACAGCTACACACAGGAAAGTCTTCTCCCGGAAGTTTAGAGTTGTGGAAATTGAGAAATTGTCAGAATCTGTCGATAGATGAACAGTGGTTCTGTCGACAGACATAGAGAATCTTCAAATCCGAGAATTAGTTATGTTCCGTATTTGGGTGTTTCCTTTTACCACGTCTCTCCTAACTTGGACACCCATATATATAGAACATAAAGAGGTATTTTCGCAGTAAGAGGCAACCATACCAAACCCTAATAAAAAACCAACAGAGAGAGCTTCTCCCTGCTGCTCTGCTTCAACCCTCCGTCCAGGGAAAGAAAGAACCATCTTTCGAATGGAGTTGAAGCTGGTTTGTCCATTCTTCAAAGCTTCTCCATCAACTGATACATGTCAAGAAAGAGTTTGAAGTTCATCTGGACGACCATCTTGAAGAGTTCCATCTCAGGATTTGATTCTACAACTCTGAACTCTTCTCTGCTACTACTTTTTCACACTTTATGTGTGTGGCAGTGGGTCAAGCGTCTCTTGTGCTTGATCTACGTGTGTGGTGTTGTTCTGATCGTGTGTTTGCATCAGACAACGTGGTGTGCGTGTGTTGTAGTGATTGAACTTGCTAATAAGCAGTCTTTCTGCATGTGTGTGTGGACGGTGGACGTAGGATACACAAGTTGTGTACTCCGAACCACCTTAAATCTTCGTGTCCTGTGGTTTGCATGTTTTCATGATAGATGATTGGTAGGCACGTTGATTCTACACACGCTAGATAGGTTGTTCATGTTCTTATTCACAACAAGCACACACTTTGCAATTCGAATTCAAATTAAATTTCTTTGAGATTTTGATAAGTCTGTGTTTCCATCGAAAAGAAGGCAACAATGTTTCTAGTTTGCAGTAATCTATTCAAGCCCCCCTTCTAGATTACCATATTGGATAATTCCGCACATCTTTCACCAGGCCGACGTGATTAATTTGTCTTCATGTTTGGTCTGTTTATCTGTACACCGTGTTTTGAAAAACGTCCACTGTGTAGGACGAGATTCATAGACCGACCCGAGACTGTATTTTTTTGTTGTCAGTCAGTCAGCATGTTAGCTTTCTGGGTCTGTCAGCATGTTGCATAGAGTTATATTGTGTGCATGGACCTAAATGCAATCAACCCATTGAAAAACGGTAATGATACGAATATGATTCTAATTTGTAATATGTGATTTATATTCATTGATTATTACCTTGTGATCTAGCTTGTTATGAAATTGATATGCTAAGGAATATGCTATGAATGTGCGGATGAACACATATTAGCGTGAACTTGTTAGTTAAGCTGTATCATGATTTGCATGTGAGTTTTCTTAGTTACATGCTTTCGGATGTTTCATTTATTTGTTCATAAATTGCATACATGGTTAGGTAAGATCCATGACACGTCACTTACACATATGCACGATTAGGCACACCCTTCTTGGGGAATTGGGAGCTCTCTGTCGGTCATTCCATATTGGCAAACTAGCGATCTTTCCCTTAAGACCTCCGTAAGTCTCCGTACTCTATGGATTCCCTCATAGAGACCGAGCTGGTTGTACCATGAAGTACCTTGGAGATAGAGAGCACTTTTTCCGCGTACGATCTGTCATTGGTCTTCCTCATGTCAAGACATTAATGAATTATGAAACATAAGATACGTCGTTATGCTGCCCAATTGATCTCTCGAGCTTTTATCATACCTTGACTCTATGAATGATCATGTTCTTATTACATTGAGCTTGTTATTGAAATTCCATAGCCATAATATGAATATGTTTGTTCGACACAACTAGGACCTTGGTCCATTTGACTAATGCATGTGCAATAGGGGCTCTGTCTGGTCCTGGGGAGGAGCGCCCCAACGTACTTATTAACCACGGGAGTATGGACTTATGGTGCTTGGCATAGCACAATGAATACGCAAGATTTGTGTGAATGTGCCTTCGATTGATATGATATGATAAGTTTGATATGATATGTCTGATCACGTGAAAATGTGATATCTGTGTGAATATGGCCAATTCCTTTTGATATGCCTCCATTCTTGAATTACCTGTCGAATGTATATGAAATTCACTATTTGATCTGATATGATATTCGTTCCATTCAGCTATTTGACCTATTAGTATTGTTTGCGTTGTCACCATGTTCATATGCATGTCCTGCCTACTTAAAATGATAATCATGTATATTAGTGCCCGTACAATATTGAGATGTAAATCCTACTGAGCTAGTTCGCTCACCCTTATCAACCTGTCCATTTCAGGTAATGATGAGGATCTCGTGGAATCCGATGGGGCAGGGCAAGAGTGATGAGCACCCGTCCTATAAGGAGATGAAGCATTAGGAATAGATGGTTGAGTAGTTTATGTAATAGTAATACATTTTCATTTGAATAATGGGCCCTTTGGTTGGCTCGATTGATGTAAGGTTTTTAATTAATTGAATGGAATGGACTAAGGAGTACTTTGATGACAATATTATGGTCTCAAATGTGTTATTATATTCAATTGTGACTCTGTGTTACTCAATTATGATACATCTATTTGTATCGTTCACACATCCCGATATTTATTCCGCTGCTAAATATCGGGGCGTGACAGTTGGTATCGGAGCCTGGGCTTTCCCTAAGTCATAGGCAATCAGGAATGATAGGATAACTGTCATTAGAACCCTCAGCTTGTGTCAAGAACTCTATACCTACCTGGTGAGATTGGGTAGAAACATGGGCTAAGTCCTCATATTTATCTAGTAACTAAATACTGTAAGACTTCAAGGCATTAACAAGGAGTAAAGAAGACTGACCGTGTGATAATTTATTTTTGAAGGAACTTAAATAAACAGCAATGGAGGATATACCTACACCATTTATGGACGGACAGAGATCGGTCCAAAGATTAACCAAAGCACTACGACAAGCTACTCAACTATTAGAGAATACCTTAATAATGGCTAAGGACGATACAAATGGAAAAGAAAGGTCTATGGGTGACAAAGGAGTTGGCGAAACTAATAAGAAAGAACAAATTACAACCACAGGAAACTCCAAACCTATGGCTAGAGAGAAATGGCCCAACAATAGTAACAGATCGCACAAGAGAAAGAAGTGCAATAAGAAACTAGTCCCTGCTCTGTAGAAAGATGTCAGCATTGCAACAAAATAAATCATCGGTCCGAGGAGTGCTGAAATTTCAGGACAAATGTTTTCGTTGTGGCAGCCAAGACCACAAGGTTAAGGATTGCCCTAATGAGAAATCAAGCTCAGGGAATAAATGCAGAACAAACCAAGGAAGGAGGTATGAGAGAGGTATTCTTTCTAACTCGCTTTTATTTGACCCTGAAGTTACATCACCACTCAATCATTATATTATGAACAATTCACAATTAGATTCTCTGTAAGTCCAGCCCATAAGCACATGTGAATTTGGGGACCAAATTCTTTTAAGTGGGGGAGGATGTAACACCCCGAAAATTCGGTAATTGGAAAATTAGAAATAAATTGAAAATAATAAATTCAGTATTAGTGAAATAGCAAAAACGCACGTGCCATTATCGTGCATACAAAAACCCATTAAAAAATTCCATAAAAACCGTAGTTCAACTCTAAATAATACTCCCTAATAACCCACAGAGAAATTCGTGCAAAGGAAAATCGGATGGTACAAGTTTAAGGCGTTTTGCGACTGAGTATCGTAATCAGGGAATAAATCAGGAAATCATTATCACACATACTTAGACTAGTCAGAAAATTAAATAAAAATCATAGATGGACTTCAAATAATATCCTCTAATGATCCATCAAGAAATTTGTGTCAACAAAAGTCATTTGGGAATATTTAAGAGTTATTGTGACTTATTATCGTAATTAAGAAATAAGTTGGAAAATCCATTATCATGTGTATAAAATGTGATCATAAACTAAATTAAAAATTTATGGGTGGACTCCAAACAATATGTGGGGATAGTCCATAAAATAAATTGGACCAATGGACAACTTATGACCCATGAACAAGTTCAAGTATGAAAATAATAAATGAATAATTTTCGTATTATCAGAATGGTAGAACAGACGTACCACTATCGTACGTGCAAGAACACTAAAGAACATTTCGTAAAAAATATAAATCAACCCCAAATAGTACCCCTAAGCGTTCCACGAAGAAATTCGTGCAACGAAAAATCTGATTGGCCAAGTGTACGTCACAATGTGACTAAATATTCAAATTATGAAACAAAGTCGGAAAACCATTAACGCGGAAATATAACACAACTATAAATTAAATAAATATGTTGGAGAGACTTCAAACATCATATATTGATGAACCATTATCAAAATTGGGTCAATGGATGACTTTTGGCCCAAGAATAAAAATGGAGCAAGAAAATACCAAAACAATCGTACCTGTAAATATAGGGTAATTAGGAAGGGTAAATTAGGGTTTAAAAGTGTGCTATTAGCCAAGCATAGCAAGCCAAATCGTGGCCAACCATGCTTAGCACTTTCTTTGGGTGTGGCTACTTCATTTGGGAGGAGAAATCCCAGATTTTGGTAAGTACCCAGCTGATCTCGCAGGCCACCTTTCCTAGTCTCATTAGGGCTTGGATTAAACCCTAAAACTATAAGAAATCACCACAAAACTTTTGGGGAAGGTTTGGCATTGAGTTGGGGTCGTGATGAGCATGTTTGGGGTGCTGGAGGAGAGGAGAACGGCTGGGGAAACTGTGGTTCTTCCTCAACTTCGCTCTGTATAGACCTGGGTTGTTGCGTCTCCTACATCCGTCTAAAGGTTGGTGATCTCGGGCCAAGTCTAAATGAAACCTATACCCTCTTGTAGTGCTGCATGTCTAGTCTCATACGCACTTGATTTGCCCAATTTGCATGGTGTGTATGTCGAGTTCTAAGGTGTTTTCTCTAAGTCGCTCAGGTTTAGGGCTTTTTACGTTCTCCATGTTTTTCATGTGATTTGAGACCGAACTAGATCCAACCCAAGTTATGAAAGTTCTTCTATTAGTTGTCATCGTCATCTTTTGTGTTGAAAGTTTTGTCTAAATGTCATTATATTTCATGTTATAGGTCTGACATGAAGGTTGCAACAAAGTCATGAAAGGTGTGCGGAATCACCTAGTGCAATAATCTAGAAGGGGGGTTGAATAGATTACCACCAATTTAAAAGCACTATGACCTTCTTTTAGATGCTAACACTGGCTTGACGAATACTTAAACAAATATGTACTGAATTCGGACTTCGATGTGTGTGCTGATTGTGAGTAGAACATTAGAGATCTATATAGCATGTGAACAATCAACGTGCCTACCAAACATCTACCGTGAAAACGTGCAAACCACATGACACAAAGATTTAAGGTGGTTCGGAGTACACAACTTGTGTATCCTACGTCCACCGTCCACACACACACGCAGAACGATTGCTTATCAGCGAGTTCAACTCTACAAACACACACGCACGTTGTCTGATGCAAACACACAATCAGAACAACAACCCACACGTGAATCAAGCACAAGAGATGCTTGAACCACTGCCACACACACAGAGTAGTGAAAAGTGTAGAAGAAGAAAGTTCTAGAAGTAGAAACAAATCCTGATGAAGAACACTTAGTGGTGGTCATCCAGAAGAACTCCAAGCTTCAACTTGAGATTATCAGATGATGTAGAAGCTTGAACCGTGGACGAACCGACTTTAACTCCGCTCGTGAGATGGATCTTCCGTGAACTGGATGGAGAGTTGAAGCGGAGCAGCAGAGAAAAGCTTTTCATCTGACCTTTGGTTAGGGTTTTGGTATTGTGGCTTCTTGCTATGAAAATACCTTCACATGGTCTATATATATGGTTGTCCAAGTATGGAGAGTTGTGCTTAAAAGGATCACCCTAATATAGAACATATCACAATCACGTTTCTAACTTTTCTCTTCGTCTGTCGACAAGTGCTTTATAGTTGTCGACACCTACTGTAGACTTCTGGTTTCCAGAACCATGCTAGTTCTTGGAAGACTAGATCTGTCGATAGGCGATATGCTGGCTGTCGACAGGCATCTTATATTTGTCGATAGGTGCATCTCATTTGTCGACACATACTGTTGTAAATGTGTTTCCAGTAGCCTGTTTGTTCTGGATTGGTCTATCTGTCGACACATGCCTTGGGGGCTGCCGACACATGACCACTTGAAGTGTACTTCTTGGTCTTTTGCACTTGACTTTGGTTGATTGTCTTGTGTGCATTCACACCTACATCAAAAGACATTCTATGTGAGATATAATGGATACATGAATAGTCATAGACTATTTTCATTTGTTCATTTCTTTCATGTCTTTGTCATATTTATCATGTTTCCAACATCAATGTAACATCAATTATGTTAAACATCATCAAAAACATTTAAGCACATGTCATCATACACATTGTAACCCAACATTCTCCCCCTTTTTGATGATGACAAAATTTACAATTGATATTTTCTCCCCCTTTTGACCACATTCAAAAAGACAAATCATGCACACATGGATAAGAATGAAGCAAAGAATTGTGTTTTCATTCATTGATCAATAAGTACACACAGTTACAAAAAGGACATCTATTGCATGAACTAAAGAAAAGCAAAAGAAGGGAAATGACATAACTGATAGAACTTACAGACACATGAACCAATCCTAGTGAAAATAAAAACCAGATGACCCCAAACTAAATCCTAGACTCTCTAAACATCATCATTCCCAGGAGCAGGGGGATGACAGAACTCATGAAACTCAGTAGAGAGCCGAGTGAGCCGATGCTGAATTTGAACATGAGTATCAGCAAGTGCATCCATTCTGGTGTTGACATGCGCTTGCAGCTGATCAAAGCGGGCATTGAGTTGACCAAAGCCAGTAGTAACGTGATGCTGCATTTGGGCAAACTGATCTGCCAAGAATGTCTGCATATCCAGAGCAACAACCTGTGGTGTGGGCGCTTCCGGAACTTCTTCATCTCCACCCTGAGCATCCATTGGCTCAGCAAGGGAGTCTTCATCATCTTCATCATCCTCAGCGGGCTCTTCTTCCACATTTGGCTCTTGACCCTTATGAGCCCTGGTAACTCTCCCATCAATCAACTTATAGCCCATCCTATGGGCAGCAGTAAGATCATAGGAATTTGTGGGATTTGAGAGGAACCATCTCTCCTTCAGAATGTTGATGCCAATGAAGGTAAGGAGAGAGGTGATAGGGCAAGCATAGGACATTGACCTCTTGGGACTGCAAAAGCATTGCTTGAGGAGGTCAAGCATTAGAATAGGCAGATTAATGTGCTGGGCCTTGAGGAAGAAGTAGAAAAGGGACTTGTGAACCTCAGTCACAAGCTCCCGACTACCATCCTTTGGCGTAATCAAGGTGGTGAAGATATGATGAATGAGGTGGTGAAGCGGAGGGATGGTGTTGGAATTCAGTTTAATATGATCCTTGGTAGAATCATACGGCTGCAGGGTGATAAGGTTGTAGTACTCGAGGCAGTTGGACAGTTGATAAGAACATCAACCCTGGAGTTTGGAATTTGCAAGGCATGGCTAAGAAGGTTGGGTGTGATCTGGAAGGAAGTACCTTTAACCGTGGTGTAGAGGTTGTCACCCACAACCGTCTGCCCCATATTATTGAAAAACTCCGTTACAGCGATCGGGGAGTATTGCTTGTGGGAGTACAAGAAGACGGTCCAGCCCTGGGTGTTGAAGATGGGCTGAAGACCCGGGAACATATCTTCCAGAGAAATGAAATCCACGTAACATGGCTGGACGAAGCACTGGAAGGTTCCTCAAACCCTGGTGAGTTGTAAACCCTGGGGAACAATCAACTCCGGCAGACGGTCGTCCCGATGCTTGCTCCTACGCTCTCCACGTGCCCATGAGCCTTCTCCGACTTCGGGCGAGATGGGACGCTGACGAGAGGCAAGACGTTTGCCCTTGGGAGCCATGGAGAAGGAGATGCACGAGGGAGAGAGAATCCTGAAAGAGGAGGAAGACAGGAGGAAGATGAGACAAGAAGGAGAGGAGTCTGGTGTTGGCGCCCTGGAGAGAGGGGTTAGGGTTGAGAGAGGGAGGAGAACACCTTTTCGAGGAAGGTGAGGGGGTGAAGAGTGTTGTTTCCCCGTTTGGATGTATTTAAAAGAGATTTGAAGGAAAGTGGGGCCCACAAAATCCGGTCAAAAGGCGCGCCGGTTGGGCTTCTGAACCGCCCAGATAGCCGGCTGTCGACAAGCGCCTTGTAGCTGTCGACAACTACTGGCCAGAAGTGTTCCAGAACAGATTTTTGAAGAGTTTAAGAGGGAAATGAGTGTCCAAATGGGATTCCAAGGTTGAGAATAGGTTGATACCCACTACAAAGTGTCATAAACACTAGTATTAAGACACATAAAAATTATACAATGGTTAAGAGATAATACTCCGGAAATCTCAAGTTGTAGCATTTAGAAGACATCGTTCAAAAATATATGAAATAAGATAACCCCTTTGAATAAAACCGTTGTAGAAAAAACATGTTACTTTGTGGGTGATGTTCAGTTGGTACATGAAAGTAATGTCTACATGAGCTATTAACAATAAACAACACATTGCCCTTAATGTAAAAACATGGAGACTTCACTCTATTTCTAGCATTGAATTCTTTCTTTTGTCAAGTTAATGTGGGAAAAGTGGTAATTAGGATCACTTTCACCTTTTGACGTGAAGGTAGACATTTGGGATGCTCGTACCCCCAGTTACTCAGTGTGAGTTACCATCATACCATTGTGCAAAGATAATGAATAGATTTTTTGACGCGAAGACAAACATTTGTGATGTCCATGTCTCCGGTTACTCAATGATGCTCATCATTGCCTTGTCTTTGTCCCATTTCATATAATTTTTGTTTGAACTTTTGAGTTTAGAAATAGGTCGCTTTTCTCCCTTTTTTTTTAATTTGAAAAATCAAAGTCAAAGGTTATTTAAGGTCAAAGACCAATGTAAAAACATTAAGTTCAATAACCTTCTTACTTGTCAATCCATTTTAGAAACATGATCATCCACAAGGGAGTTATTCAAGTGAGTTAGGTTAAAACCATTAGATTTGTTCAATGTGTTCTAGATGATACAACCTAGACTCATACACAAAATATTATTTCAAAATCATTGTGATTATGTCAATGTCTTTGATACTATGTGAGTATGAAAGGTTGTAATGAATATTAAAGCCCAATTCTCCTTTTGCAAGAATAATATGAACATACTCATAAAGAAAGGATGAGAAAAGATGAAGAATTCATAGAAAATGTGTATCTGTCGACATTAAGTATGTGCCTGTCGACAAGTACTGAGATCCAGAAAGATCAAGGTTCTGGGAGAGACTATCTATCGACAGGTAGAATGGGTCTGTCGACAGATACTGAATTTTGCCAGAAAAGCAGTTCTGGGAAGGCTTGGTTGTCGACAGCTGGGATTCTGGTTGTCGACAGGTACTTGAAAACTCAGTTTTAAAGCTTTGAATTGTGAGAGATTTAAACCATATGATTGAGGGATAAAGACACATTGAATATGAAGGGTATCCCTTATGAATTTCACTCACCTAGCCTTAACTTACTCCCCCGTAGTGTGTGCATATGATGACTCATCATTCAAGCAAATTAATCAATGAGATACACAAACATACCCAGCATTTGCACACTAAAGAACACTCATAAGCATGTGAGCAGTAAAAATTCATTCTTTTAAAGAGATACATGTGTCAAAACTAAAAGAAACCGATTACCTCATTATGAAGTTAATGACCATTATGTATAAGAAGACTATGGATACTTGGCGGAGTATATTTACTCACGCATAATGATAGTTTCCAAACAAGCCTAACTTGTTCTTCCACATGTCACCATTAGATATACCTCATAGGCACTACACATAAGGATCATTTACCCCTTAATTTGGTATGGGATTTATTGAATTTTGCACAAACCCAATTCTCTTCTTAAGGAGGTGAACCTATCTTCTGACAAAGGTTTGGTGAAAATATCAGCCAATTGCTTTTCAGTTGGAATGAAGTCAAGTTCTAGGTTCTTGTTGGCTAATGCTAAGAAGATTGTGATTGAGACCATCAACTAAGAGTACATTGTCTATTGAGTTAGAGGCATACTTACCTACCTTACTTGTGCCAATTATTTGGCCCTTATTGTTACCTCCAAAGACAACTTGTCCTCCGTCTTTTTCCACCAGCAAACAGAATTTTTCTTTGTCGCCCGTCATGTGCCTCGAGCAGCCACTATACAAGTACCATTTATTTTGATTTTGGGCTGCTAGACATTCCTGCATAGATGGATCAGACAAGAGGTTTTGGTACCCAAATTACTTTGGGTCCCAATTTTTCATTCATGCCAAAAAGTAAATGCTTTGGAATCTAAACTTGTTCAAATTATTCCCGCATTGTTTTTCAGTATGACCAAGTTTCTTACAATAGTTGCATGATGGTTTTTGAGTTTTTACAATTTTCTTACTATTGTATTTAACTTGTGATTGTTTTTGGCGCTTTTGATGCTTGTTTGGCATTCCTTTTTCTGCAAATTTCCAGGCCTGTCGACAGGTCTCTTTGGGTCTGTCGACAGTTTTCTTAGCTTGAAGAACATATGAAGTCTTTTGATTATTTTTAAGAGCACAAAGCGATTCAGACGATTTTCCCACCCATCGGTTTATTAAATAAATTTCCTTTAACGCGTCGGGATACCCCGACGCGATTCACATTGAAAGGCGGCCTACCAGGCCGACGCGATTTATCTGTCTTCACGTTTGGTCTATTTATCTGTCCACCGTGTTTTGAAAAATGTCCACTGTGTAGGACGCGATTCATAGACCGACCCGAGACTGTATTTTTTTTTTGTCAGTCAGTCAGCATGTTAGTTTTCTGGGTCTGTCAGCATGTTGCATAGAGTTATATTATGTGCATGGACCTAAAAGCAATCAACCCATTGAAAAACGGTAATGATACGAATAAGATTCTAATTTGTAACATGCGATTTATGTTCATTGATTATTACCTGAAAGATATACGGAACTATCTAAGACAATAATCTAGAAGGGGAGTTGAATAGATTACTACCAATTAAAAGCACTATGACCTTCTTTTCGATTCAACACTTACTTATCAAAAACTTAAACAAATATGTATAGAATTTGAACTATGATGTGTGTGCTTATTGTGAGTAGAACGAACAACAACCTATCTAGCATGTGAGTAATCAGCGTGCCTGCCAAACATCTATCGTGAAACGTTCAAACCACAGGACATGAAGATTTAAGGTGGTTCGGAGTACACAACTTGTGTATCCTACGTCCACCGTCCACAAACACGCTGAACGACTGCTTATGAGTGAGTTCAACTCTTACAACACACACACCCACATTGTCTGATGCAAACACACAATCAGAACAACAATCCACACGTGGATCAGGCACAAGGAACGCTTGAACCACTACCACACATACAAATTAGTGAACAGTGGAAAGAAAAGAAAAGTTCAGAGATGTAGAAACAAATCCTGATGTAGAACTCTTCGTAGTGGTCGTCCAGAGAAACTTCAAGCTTCGTCTTGATAAGTATCAGATGGTGGAGAAGCTTGAACCATGGACGAACCGACTTCAACTCCACTCGTGAGATGGATATTCCACGAACAGGACGGAGGGTTGAAGTAGAGCAGCAGGGAGAAGCTTTCTCTTGGGTTTTGCTTAGGGTTTTGGTATGGTGGCTTCTTGCTGCGAAAATACCTTCATATGATCTATATATATGGGTATCCAAACGTGGAGAGTCGTGCTTAAGGGGATCATCCAAATATAGATCATATCATGACCATCAGATCTAACTTAAACTTCAGCTGTCGACAGCTACTGCAGGCTTCTGCTTTCCAGAACCATGGTGTTGCTGGAAGTCCTTAGCTGTCAATAGGTGATTTCTGGCTGTCGACAGGCAGCATGTCTCTGTCGACAAGTACATTGCATCTGTCGACAGCTACTTCTCCAATTGAGCTTCCAGTAGCTTGTTTGTTCTGGACAGGTCTATCTGTTGACAGGTACATTCCTGGTTGTCGACAGGTAGTCACATGAAGTTTATTTCTTGTTCTTTTTCACTTGGATCTTGTTGCTTGGATTGTATGCATTCACACCTACATTGAGAGACATTCTAAGTGAGATACAATGAATGCATAGGTGAACAATAAAAACATGCTATCACATGATTATATCTTTCATGTCTTTGTCACTGTCATCATGTTTCAACCATTCAAACAACATCAATTACGTTACTTATCATCAAAAACATTTAAGCACATGTCATAACCCAACATTACCTTGTGATCTAGCTTGTTATGAAATTGTTATGTTAAGGAATACGTTATGAATGTGGGGATGACCACATATTAGCGTGGACTTGTTAGTTAAGTTGTATCATGATTTGCATGTGAGTTTTCTTAGTTACATGCTTTTGATGTTTCAATTATTTGTTCATAAATTGCATACATGGTTAGGTAAGATCTGTGACACGTCACTTACACATATGCACGAATAGGCACACCCTTCTTGGGGAATTGGGAGCTCTCTACCGGTCATTCCGTATTGGCAAACTACAATATTTTCCTTAAGACCTCTGTAAGTCTCCATACTCTATGGATTCCCTCATAGAGACCGAGCTGGTTGTACCATGAAGTACCTTGGAGATAGAGAGCACTTTTTCCGCGTACGATCTGTCATTAGTCTTCCTCATGTCAAGACATTAATGAATTATGAAACATAAGATACGTAGTTATGCTGCCCAATTGATCTCTCGAGCTTTTGTCATACCTTGACTCTATGAATGACCATGTTCTTATTACATTGAGCTTATTATTGAAATTCCATAGCCATAATATGAATATGTTTATTCGGCACAACTTAGGACTTTGGTCCATTTGACTAATGCCTGTGCAATAGGGGCCTTGTCTGGTCCTAGGGAGGAGCGCCCCAACGTACTTATTAACCACGGGAATATGGACTTATGGTGCTTGGCATAGCACAATGAATACGCAAGATTTGTGTGAATGTGCCTTCGATTGATATGGTATGATATGTCTGATCACGTGAAAATGTGATATCTGTGTGAATATGGCCAATTCCTTTTGATATGCCTCCATTCTTGAATTACCTGTCCAATGTATATGAAATTCACTATTTGATCTGATATGATATTCGTTCCATTCAGCTATTTGACCTGTTAGTATTGCATGCATTGTCACCATGTTCATATGCATGTCCTGCCAACTTAAAATGTTAATCATGTATATTAGTGCCCGCACAATATTGAGATGTAAATCCTACTGAGCTAGTTCGCTCACCCCTATCATCCTGTCCATTTCAGGTAGTGATGAGGATCTCGTGGAATCCAATGGGGCAGGGCAAGAGTGATGAGCACCCGTCCTATAAGGAGATGAAGCATTAGGAATAGATGGTTGAGTAGTTTATGTAATAGTGAGACATTTTCATTTGAATAATGGGACCTTTGGTTGGCTCGATTGATGTAAGGTTTTTAATTAATTGAATGGAATGGAATAAGGAGTACTTTGATGACAATATTATGGTCTCAAATGTGTTATTATATTCAATTGTGACTCTACGTTACTCAACTGTGATACGTCTATTTGTATCGTTCACGCATCCCTGTATTTATTCCGCTACTAAATATTGGGGCATGAAAGCAAGTCTAGCTTTGTTTAAAACAAGTTTCATGATTTTACATCAAGTGTCCGTTGAGATTTTCTATTTTTAAAAGCCCCTGTGTCAAACCCTTAGAAGTGTGGACCGCAATCTAAGGTGTTCTGATTTTCTATTTGGGCTCGGGTAGAGACCCTGAGAACGTGACGACGCAATAGGTCGCCTTCTCAACCGGTTTGCGACAATATATTGCATCGCATTCTTAAAGCAATAGGATCTTGCATCGCGTTCTACCCGACTATCCTGAAAGGTTCTGTCACGTTCTTTTAAGGACCCCGTCATGACCTTAACAGGCCCTGTCAAAGGGTACGTCACATTCTGAATTTTTATACATTAAACCCTAGTTTCTCTTGTTCTTGTCTAGTTACTGTATCTATACTTCATGTTAAGCCTGAAACACAGTAAAAGAGGATATTTATTCATGAACATGTAATGATTCTATTAAAAGACATACACTTGATTCTCTCATATCCATGATTTCTCTATCACATGCACACACTAGAAACCATCCAATATGACTTGCCATGGTATTAAGATATTCCATAATACATCTGGTAAATTACTTCAATAATTGTACATCATTACCCTATTTTTAATAATGGACTTGTCTTCATTTCTCTCGTGTTTTGGATACCATTATCGATGCTCCTCTGCCTTCGAGCACACAAGGCAAGATGGGCAAATGTTTTCTATACACACTTTTCTTAACTTGGATGGACTCTTCGTTTGGGAAGACTCCTATTCAAACTAGGTAATCCTTGTTCAAAGCCTTCATAAGACTCCTTAGCTATGGTGTACGTCCATGGCCGACGAGCTGGTTGTACTAACAATACCTATTTACCATTAGGGATCGGCATGATCCAACGGCCTTAGAGTTCTCTCTCTCCTTGAGATCAAACTAGACCTCTGGACTGTGTTCATAGCACTGTCAGTGGATGGTTATTGATTCTACTAGGCTGCCAGCACCAATCACGTGTGTTGTGCAAGTGTTACTATCACTTGTATTAATGTTGTTTTATGTGCGTTGACCTATAGTTCTCATCTACTCCATATTTACTCATCTATTCAAGTTCAATTTATACTCTCGTCTATTCTTCGATTATTCTCATCTATTCTTGGTACTCTATTTGGCCATCTATTGATTGTCTAAGATAACAAAACATAATCAATGTCTGGCAATATATAAAGGGCCTGATCTGGTCCTGCGAGGTGCGCCCGAAAGTGCTATTTGCCTGCGGGAGTTTCATGGTAATGGTGTTTAGCATTACATCTAAGTGATATACTATCTAGATTAATCTAAGACAGTCAAAAAAAGTTTTATACTATATCGGCTGTCTATTGACATCCAAAGTTCTATACTATATCGATTGTCTATTGACAACCAAAGTGCTATACTATCTCGATTGATGAAAATCAATCAAAGTGCTATTTGCCCCAGTGGGTATTTACTCTCTATATGGCCAACTTCTCTCTCTCTCTTTATGCTATACATGTTACTTGCTATTTTCTTGACATTGATGTTTTACTTGTTATCGACTTGCTATCACTCTCTATCATTACTTGACATACACCATATAGTTAATCATGTTCCTTGTGCTATACTTGATTCATGTGTTATTTGAACCACATTACTTGCACTGTTACTTTCTCAACTTTACTTGACTCTCTCTCTATCGCTAGTTACTCTGCTCATTAATGCATTAATCATTTAAAGCTTGCTTGTATCATGAGATTTAAGTCCTACTGAGAGTTATCGCTCCCCCTATGTTATTTGATATGTGTTCTCAAGTGAGTCGGATGATGACACTACACACACCAATGGGAAAGGTCTAGAGTGATAAGCGACCTGGCGTCATATCGATGGAGTTACCCTAGTATAATAGAGTCTAGTTAGATATTTGCTTAAACTTCCATGCCAATGTAATGATGTCAGTGATCCCTATGTATTGGCTCCAAATTAGTGGTTGTAATAGTCTTTGTGAGTTATCAATAAAATGGAATGTTTATTCCAATCATTGTTTATTAGTTGCTCTGAATCACTCAACTGTTCGCGTATTGGCTCCAAATTAGTGGTTGTAATAGTCTTTGTGAGTTATCAATAAAATGGAAAGTTTATTCCAAGTATTGTTTATTAGCTGCTCTAAATCACTCAACTGTTCGCACAATATATGCTACTATGTACCTTGCTCACGTCTCCCCGATTTATTCTACTGCTAAATTGGTGGTGTGTGACAGTTGGTATCAGAGCCTAGGATGTTTAATCAGATCTCTTAGGTTTAGGATGGACCGCCATGCCACGTGTCTAAGTCAACTACCATACCTAAGTGAGGATTGGGTAGAACCATGGTTAAGATCTAAATATATATTCATATACGTATCAGCTTAATGCTACTTTAGTATCCTAATGCCAACCTTATTCTTGAAGGAACTTTTAATGGATGCCGAATATACACCACTGCAAGACAAAATGAGGTCAACTCAAAAGCTAGTTCTGGCATGTCGGCAAGCTGCCCAACTGCTAGAAAGAGCTTTGGAGACGACCACAAAGATTAGAAGAGTGACCAATAAGAATGGGAAGAGAAGACACAACCATGGCAATAAGGCAAACCAGCAAAAGAAACGTAAAAAGGAGTTTTTCAGGATCATTTGCTTTTGTTGTAGTAGGTCGGGTCATTTGACCAAGGAGTGTTGGCGAAAAATTGGAGCATGCCTATGTTGTGGCAATTTGGGGCATCAAATGCGAGACTTCCCTCTCTTAAAGGAATCACCCACTAGCACAAAAGATCTCAACTCTATGACAAAAGAGAAGCGACCCAATGGTGGTAAGGATAAAATAAAGAGAACGAAGAATAATATGTGATTATCCCTTGGTCACGAAGATCGATGCAAGCACTGCAATAAGGCGAGCCATATGTCGAAGGATTATTGGAAGAAATAGGGAAAATGCTTTCGATGTGGCATCCCAAACCACAATATTGGAAAATGCCCACAGATGAAGGACAAACGTCATCGAGAATCAAAACATCAAGATACACTAGAAGCTTCGGCACAACCCATTCCAAATGAGAAGTAGGAACTGAGGAAGGTAACTCTAAACTCACCCTTATTAATACTTTTTAGCATAGAACGATGATTCATATTTAAGCAAAGGAGTCATATTTAACCGAAGGAGTCATGGAATTTGGGGACCATATTCTTTTTAAGTGGGGGGGGGGGGGGATGTAACACCCCAATAATTTAAAAACAAAATAAATGGAAAAAAAATATTGTACCAGAAATAAAAGTTAAAAGTAATGGAATAACAAGAAATACTATTAAATTGACAATACCCATCAATTCCTAATTAAAAAAAAGGGCAATCTCCATAAATTAAAACCCAATAAGTCCAACAACAAGTTATGGGTTTTACTTATGGTCCATGAGATAGTTATTGGGCCAAAAAATAAGATTCCAAATGATGGATTAGAGATAAATAGGTCAAAATTCGTAACTAAATTATTGATAAATAAAAAAGGGACAAGTAAATCGCTAATATGACTCATATATATACAAAATAGACTCCTAACCCTACCCTAACTTGCTAGCCACGAAATTGGACTCTCATCCTAACCCAAATAGGAGGATTTATGCTAAGAAAGGCAAGATAAACATGGAAAAATTCAAAGTTGGTGGAGAGTTAGAGTTGTGTTAGAAAATAACAATACAAGACCTTTAAATAAACCCTTAAACCCCTCATGGACGACTCTAATGTTCATCAGAGACCTCTTGGACGTGGAAAGGAGGCCAAAGGAGGAGGAATTTGGGGAGGAGAAGACTTGGAAGGAGATTTTAAAAGCATTCTTCACGTTCTAAAGCCCTAGAGTTTCAACTCGTCCAAAGGTAGGCATTCTCACAAGTAAAACTTAATTAAACTCGTCTGTAGAATGTTCTTGATCTCAAGAACAAAAGCCCTCTCTTTTCCCCAATTTTTATCATCCTATTTTCATTAATTTCATGTTTAAAGTTTTGTTATGAACATGTACCCGACTCATCATGTTTAACCCAAATCCTTGTTTGTGTTTGATCTCGTGCCATGAAACTTTTTCTGTACATGTTACATGACATCTAGATTGTGTTGACATAGTTTTCCCCAATTTCTATCAAGTGCTCTTATTGAATTAAATCACTTTTCATCACTGTGTCATGTTTGTAGTTCATCATGAAACATCCTGATCATAGCATGTTGATACCATGATAATATCCAAATTACTCTTTACTGTTTATACTACTGCAAGTCTAGTTTTGTTTAAAACAAGTTTCATGATTTTACATCAAGTATCCGTTGAGATTTCCTATTTTTAAATCCCCTGTGTCAAACCCTTAGAAGTGTGGACTGCAATCCAAGGTGTTCTGATTTTCTATTTGGGCTCGGGTAGAGACCCTGAGAATGTGACGATGCGATAGGTCGCCTTCTCAACTGGGTCGCGACAACATATCGCATCACATTCTTAATGTGATAGAACCCTACGTCGTGTTTTGTCTAACTGTCCCGAAAGGACCTGTCGCGTTCTTTTAAGGACCCTGTCGCGACCTTTACAGGCCCAATCGCATTCCTTACATCGTGTTATAGATTTTTATACATTAAACCCTAGTTTCTCTTGTTCTTGTCTTGTTACTGTGTCTATACTTCATGTTAAGCCTGAAATGTAGTAAAGAGGATATTTATTCATGAACATGTAATGATTCTATTAAAAGCCATACACTTGATTCTCTCATATCCATGATTTCTCTATCACATACACACACTAGAAACCATCCAATATAGCTTGCCATGGTATTAAGATATTCCATAATACATTAGGTAATTTACTTCAATAATTGTAAAACATTATTGTAATTTTAATAATAGGCTTGTTTCATTTCTCTCGTGTTTTGGATACTATTATCGACGCTCCTCTGCTATCGAGCACTCAAGGCAACACGGGCAAATGTTTTCTATACACACTATTCTTGACTTGGATGGACTCTACGTTTGGGAAGACTCCTATTAGGACCAGGTAAGACTCCTTGGCTATGGTGTACGTCCATGCTGACGAGCTAGTTGTACCAACAATACCTACTTACCCTTAGGGATCAGCATGATCCAACGGCCTCAGAGTTCTATCTCTCCTTGAGATCACACTAGACCTCTGAACTGTGTTCATAGCATTGCCAGTGGACAATTAGTGATTCTACCAGACTACCAACACCAATCATGTGTGTTGTGCAACTGTTACTATCGCTTATTTTAACGTTGTTTCACGTGCGTTGACCTGTAGTTCTTATCTATTCCATATTTATTCATCTATTCTCGTTCACTCTATACTCTCGTCTATTCTTCGATTACTCTTATCTATTCTTGGTACTCTATTTGGCCATCTATTGATTATGTAAGATAGCAAAACATAATCAATGCCTGGCAATATATAAAGGGCCCGATCTAGTTCTGGGAGGTGCGCCCGAAAGTGCTATTTGCCCACTGGAGTTTCATGATCAGGGTGTTTGGCATTGTATTCAAGTTCTATACTATCTAGATTAATCTAAGACAATCAAACAAAGTGCTATACTATCTCGGCTGTCTATTGACATCCAAAGTGCTATACTATTTCGGCTATCTATTGACATTCAAAGTGCTACACTATATCGACTGTCTATTGACAACCAAAGTGCTATACTATCTCGATTAATGAAAATAAATCGAAGTGCTATTTGCCCCACTGGCCATTTACTCTCTATATGGCCAACTTCTCTCTCTCTCTCTCTCTCTCTCTTTTTACTTGTTATCAACTTGCTATTGCTCTCTAACCATGTTCCTTATGCTATACTTGATTCATGTGCTATTTGAACCACGTTACTTTTACTATTACTTTCTCGACTTTACTTGACTCTCTCTCTATCGCTAGTTACTCTGCTCTTTAATGCATTAAAGCTTGTTTCGCTCATGAGATTTAAGTCTTACTTAGTGTTATCGCTCACCCTGCGTTATTTGATATCTATTCTCAGGTGAGTCGGATGATGACATTACACACACCAATGGGAAAGGTCCAAAGTGATGAGCGACCTGGTGTCATATCGATGGAGTTACCCTAGTATAATAGAGTCTAGTTAGATATTTGCTTAAATTTCCTTTCCATTGTAATGATGTCAATGAGTCCTATGTATTGGCTCCGAATTAGTGGTTGTAATAGTCTTTATGTGTTATCAATAAAATGTAAAGTTTATTCCAAGTATTGTCTATTAGTTGCTCTGAATCACTTGATTGTTCGCGCAATATACACTACTATGTACCTTGCTCACGTCTCCCCGATTTAATCCGCTGCTAAATTGGTAGGACGTGACAGTTTTGGTCAACTTTGTGCTACGACATTTCCCTCAACCAAGAGGAGGTACTCAACCTTCTAGCTCAGGGCCACCAATGGATTCATCCCCGATAACATTCTTTGGGTCTCGAAACCCCTTCTTGCTTCAACCACCTGAGCCACCCAACCATCTTCCAGGTCCTGAGGGTCTCCTTTTATCATTTTCCCTAACTGAGTTGCCTAATCTTCATTTGGGACCTCAGGGTCCCTCTCCAACTCCACCACCTGAGCCACCTGATCACAGGCTGGGGACCTTCAGTCTTGGTCCTAATTTTCCTCCATCCACTCCTCCTTCTGATCCTTGGGATCTATCCCTTTGTATTTTGCAATTTATCCCTCCATGCCACCTAATCTCGAGCTTGACCCGGTTCCTCCTGCACCACTTGCTCGGGGTCCTAGCCCTTTCTCTCACTATTTTCGAGGCTTTATCCCTCACTATGGCACAACCCTAATTTTTAGCAGTGGAATGAATCAGGAGACATGACGAACAAGCAATCATTCAGAAGCTATGGACAAATAGCTACTACAAATAGGGCCTATAATGGAATAATAAAATTCTATTCCCTTATTTATATAAACAAATATTACAACATCCAATGTCAAATGAAACACTCCTTGCTCACCAATCTATCTATCTCTCAAAGAAAGTGGAAAATTACAATAATGACCGTTCTCTCATAAACTAACTAAAAAATAGGAATGACTCTCAAGTGTACTCCACGCTTGGTGCTTAAGTCCCATCATTTAGCTTTACCTTCACTACCTAAAATGTTAAAGAGAGCAGGTATGAGCTCACATCCTCAGTAGGATTTACATCGTCATGGACAAATATATGTAATTAATAGTTTCAAGTTGTATGCCATGAACTAAAATATGCAAGTAACATTCAGTAAGAAAAATATATAATTGGAAATGCAATTAAGAGATGTCCAATCAATTCATGATATCATGTGAGCAAGATGATCAAGTATAAGAGATTGTCATGCTAGAAAGTAACATGGCCAAATGAGTAAGAAAGTCAGTAGTACTGGAGAGAGAACAATCGAGATTGTACAAGAACGTTTTTACATGTAAGAAGGTCACTAGAGTAACATTCAAGACATCAAGATAGAGCTAGAACATTTGCGCACGTAGGACATTTCACTAGAAAGCACATTGAGTAACAAACTATGGGCAATCTACAATAATATCATACAGGATCTACTAGTGCCTCAGGCAAGCACGTCCCTCGACCACTTAGGTTAAGGACCAGCATGCAATAGCCAGTAACAAGTCAAGTCAAGCAAGTTTATCATATGTAACAAGTATGTGTCATGTCAAGCACCAATCATGATTCCGTACCACACCAGGCAACACAACTTTGTTAGAGGATCAGCTTAACAATCAACACCTGGGGTAACAAACATCTTTGGAAAACTTGGCAATCAACACTTGGGATAACGAACATATTTGGAAAATTGGGAAATCAACATCAAGGGTAACGAACATCTTTGGGAAACTGCGCAATCAACACCTTGGGGTAACATGACTTTGTCGAGAGCAAATTCGATAATCACACCCATAGGGAACTTGACTTTGCTAGAATCTCCAGAACTAGATACAGGCCTACAGTCAGCTTTGTATTCCGCTACACTAGCATATACCCCATTGAGCCCATCGACTCATGGGTAACTAGAAAGTGTTGTTGAGTTCATGACTCCAATATCAATGATGTACTTCAAGAATGTATCACAAGAAGGTGTGTCAAGAAGGATAGACTGGTTGAGAAAGTTCAAGACTATCATGTCAATGGTAATAATTATCGAGAGTTTCATGTCAATAATGACATAGAGTTCAAGGGTACTTTGGGAATATCAAGTCCAGAGTTCAAGCTGGCAGCATAACAATGCATTTACATAGATTCTATCTTTAATTAATAACTTGCTTTCATGTGTTATACTCGATCACTTTGAGAAAGTCAAGATGAGAGAGAGAGGTGCACATTAACTTTTGGGTACTTCATGGTACAACCTACTCGTCGGCCATGTGAGAATCCATAGTCAGAGGAGACTTACGAAGGCCTTGGTCAAGAAGTCACTAGTCCGACAGAAGGAATATCTGACAGAGAGTTCATCCGAGCCAATAAGGGGTTTCCTATCGTGCAAGAGTGTATGCGCAAGTCGCGCTTGAGAATCGCTCATGTGCATGTGTGAGTACTTCCTTAAATATGATCTTGGAAACCTCACATTAGTCAAGTAACAAGAGTGCCAAATCAAGAATAAAATCATGCATGATCAATTTTAGCAAGTTGACATGTGCTTATTTTAACAAGTTTGATAACAAGGCAAGAAAGGAGCAATCGACAAGTAGAGAGTATGATCAATCACTTAAGATCAATCGGAATCTTGTCAAAATACTTAAAAATTAATTATAGGTTGTATTAATGCTTAATTACAGGTTGAATTAATGCATGAAAAGACCTTCTACAACCTTCCTAAAATAGATCAAACTCACACACACAAAGAAACGACAAAAATCGGGACATATGCTCATTATAAGGCAGATGCAGTCCTATCCCTTCAATTTATATGCTCATAACTAACTTATTTATTATGAAAATATGATGTTAATATACCATCTTTAAGCCCTTTGAATAATAAATCCAACAAAAAAAAAACAGCTCGTCAATCCGAGGTCTATAGGAAAAGTTATGGCCAATTAAGCAGACACTGCGTAGAGTGAGGGTTGCGACAGGTTGACCCATTGCCTTCTGGACAAGTGTTTTGGGTTGCCAAACATGCCTAGTTCAACATCGACTCCTACTTGGACTAGGGTGACATAGAGCAGTTCTAGGGCTTATAACTCACAATATAGAGCATGAAAAATTATAAAACTAAGTTCATTGGATTACTATCTCACTTAGCTAACTACTGTAATGAGGAATTATAAAACCAATCATGTTTAGTAGGTCAACTTGATTTTGTAGGATAGACCATGGAAAACAGACACAGTAGAGATGTTTTGGTCACTGCTCTCTACACACACCATGAAACAGAGAGATTTTTATCTTGTTTGAAAGTATACTCAATAGAGAACATTACTCATGTTGAGTGCTTGATCTGAAAATGACCCAAATGAAAGGTAGAAGACTTGTAAGACAGTGCAAGGGTTTCATAAGGTAGACAGACTACTATGATGATACAAGATTTATTTTGATGACACAAAAAAACATAAATTGGGGAAATAGTATAAGCATGATCTAAACATATGAATGCAAGCATGCACGAGTTTAATTAGAGTTTGGCCCAGAGAAGACCTACCTTTGAGTAATAAGAACAAGTCGTCCTCCCAGAAAACCCTAGATCGATAGGTTGGAGAAGAACGCATAATACTCACGAACTACTATGTAAAAATTTGGCAAACATGTGTCATATAAAACTAGACCCGAAGGGCTTTCTAGAGGTATATGGTCTTTTAGGTTTGGTCGAGGTTTTACTAACCTTTGATGGTGAACAAAACAAGCATTGTTTGCAAGTCCGAGTTGAAGGAGAGCATGAGTTCTTCTTGCACAACCTCCACCTTGGGATTCCTAGTCCACAGCCTTCAAAGACTCCTCCAGCAATCCTAAGGGATATCCCATGGAAGAGAGGGGGTTTATTTATATAGGGGTGTGTCTTTAGGAGTCATATTTGGATTAGGAAACTCAAGGTACGAGTTTAGCCAATTCCTTCCATCCCTTGGAGATTTCTCTCCCAATTTGTGATGGAAACATATTAAGAAATATATTCTAGGCTGTATCCATGAATTGGGCTCAATTTAGAGTCCAATAAGTGTAGATTGGGTAAGAACTTAACTCATTATTCTCCTTTAGTTATGATTTCTTAATTACGGGTTATTTTTGTATCTTGAATTAATTCGTGGCCCAAGAGATATCTCTTGGCATATTTCTCTCATTGGTACATTAATACCCATTGTTTGAAGTCCACACATAATTTTTATTTTGATTTTTTGACCCCTTTATATATATATAATAATGGGTTTCCGACTTATTCAATAATTATGATAATAAGTCGCAATAATTCTTAAACCTGGTCCAAATGATTTTTCTTGGGCTAAATTTCTTCATGAGTCATTAGAGAATATTATTTAATATTTAACTATAATTTTTATGAAAATTTTAAATGTGTTTTTACACATGAGATAAAGATGTGTACATATTTAACTAGTTTTAGATTATTAAATGGCCATATTTTGCATTTATCCTTAATTTTCAATTACTAAAATTTTCAGGGTGCTACATACTAACTCCATTCTTCTTTGTAAACCTTTTTAGTTTGACAGGTGTTAGCCCTCGCCCTTCATGTAAAGTTCAGTCTTCCGCTCTATGCTATGTTGAGCAAGCTCTTGCCATATCCTCTTTGCATTCTCGTACTAGTGAGCCAACTAAAGATAACATAATCAAAGTTCAAACACTATCGCAGAACATTCAAGGGGTTGCATTGCGTGAATGTTTGCCTTCTATTTTCATTTGCAAAGAAGAGTTGTCTAAATTTAGAATATGAGTAGAAGGCTAGTCAAGTCAATCCTATGGTTAAGTTTGCTTCTGTAGCACTCCTGCTAAGAATAACTCCATGTTAGGAATCCGACATTCCTTCCTTGCTCATTTAAGATCGTCTTAAGCAAGGACCAGCACACACCGACACGAGGACCTTAGCTGTCTATCCCTAGAGAACATTGTTGTTACTTAGGCTATGTCTAGGCGGTGCCAAGGTCATTCTTCTCTCAATTTGATCGAAGTGTAGGCAAAGGGCTATTTGGGTAAGGCGACCAACCAAAGCTCACCCTGACAAGAGGAAGTCTCAAAAAGGGGAGGTTAATCAAGCCTACAAAAAGAAGTAAAATGAAAGAAACAAACAATAAAAGAACAAATAAAAGAAAATTGAGGAATAAGGGGCATGGCAAAGAGTAAGAGTACAGTTCTTCATGGGATGCCCTTGAGTCCGATCGTACGTATGCTCCAAGCAAGAAACATGCAAAAAATAAAGACCAAAAGTCCTGGCGCAACAGACATGATATTTTAAGGTTGTGCTATGGAGGGAAGCTAAACCTTGCTGCTTTTAAACTTACATTAGACTTGTCACTAAACTTTCTTCTCCTCTCCCTATAAGGCTGGGTCATTTCCCAGACATGGCCTGTGTTGTGACACTGCTAGCCAAGGGTAGCTATCTGTAGAGTGCCAACATTTCAAAGCACATCCAACCTTAAAATTGGTCTTTAGTGAAATAGGAGTGAATGAGGACCCCTAACCAGTAGTTTAGTGTAATGTCGTGGTCACTCAGATCCATGTTTAATGGTTCTGGTGTGGTGCTCATGGCCAATGTGGGGTCATTGAGTCTTGGTTGTGGCTTTTGGGTGTTGGGTGGGTGTTGTGGGCCATAGGTTTTAGCCCATTTAGTATGCTGGTTTTCTGGTCAAGAAGGCGATGGAGTATTTCGTCGCATTTTGAACGCGACGGCTACACATCGCGATTCACAAAACCACCTTTCCGATTCGCGGCGCATTTGGCGGCGGTTTGGTCTGTCGCGTTAATGCATGTTAAACGCGACATCTGCCTACAACACGATTTTTACTATGGCATTTATGTTGGAAATCGACTTGGGGCATCACATGTGCAGCGGAAGTAAAACAAAAAAAATCGATTTCCATCTATGTAATTGATCGGGCTATGATGTACGGTGCATGTAAACATACATACAAATAAGGCGTGAGACATTCTAACCTAGGGGAGATCGTATATCCCCTGAAGCGCAGAACTAGTCCTTGTTTGAAGGAGCTCTCACGAGACTCCCTCTAGCGGTATCCACACAGTGGATGATCGGCGATCACGAAGACCCCTCCTACACCAGTGGATCCACTCCTCCACGTCGTGCAACGCCACACAGCGGCCAACAACAGCAAGTAGCAGCAACAACAAGAGGGCTCGACCCTCCTAGTTCTCCTCTTGCCTAGAGAGAGCACATGAGGGAGAGATGGGAAGGGGGGATGAAGAAGGTGGTTTCTCTTCTCAAGCTCTAGTCAATGAACTCCAAAGAGAACCCCTTCTAGTTATAGAGAGCCTAAAGGACACCTCATCAGGGACACCTCATCATGTCATGATGACAAGGGACACCTCACAGGGACACCTCATCATGTAATGATGGTTAATGATGATGAGGTGTCCTTCCAGAAGGGGTGAGGTGGCATGATCCTAGTATGCTCCCTTAATGGATCTTTATCAAGGCTTATTGGGTCTTACCCAATAGGTCCATAATGGGTTAAATAAGGCTTATTGGATAACTTTTATTCAATCCTCTATTCATCGCGTTATCCACCTTTTGTGTGTGACCCTCTAGGCCCAATATCGAGTTGGCCGTGAGTTGTACTCGTTAGAACTCCTTCTGACTTAGTGAATTATTATCTCCATAATAATTCACTCAACTCATCAATTATGAACATACTAGGCCACTATGCCATAATCCTCAGACGATACGAGTGATCAAATCCATTGGACCTGTCTGCCCACAGTTACCGTGTACCTGTAGTCCCTCATCCATCTATTATCCTAGAGACCGTATATTAGGCATGGTGTTGTGAGGCTTATACGGAATCTGTTAAAGTCAAACTCTTATCAGATTCTCCCGGAGAACTCCTTCTCTCTAAATCCGATTGACCCTAGCCAGGGATTTGCCTGAGTAAGACAATAAGGGATATTCCTCTCACGATACCAAGAGTTGATGATCCTTTATTGACACACAATTGCCTTCGTAAGGTTGGCTACCATTCCCAATGACTGGCTATACTAGACCTGGAACATCCAGACCTATAAATCCAGTATCAAAGAATGGAGTACTCAAACAAGACATCTTTGGTGTCTCAAGTCTAAGGACCAGTTACACAATTGAGACTACGGAATCTCTATCTGACAATCAGGTATCATTAACCATATAGCATTCCGAGAACGGATCATTTAGTGAACTCATTCTCCAATAAGCACCTGCACCATATCCATAGTGTCTCCACACAAACAACTATGAGACCAGCTGCTTCCATCATATGGACAGGTATATGGCACACCGGTCTTTCCGGTCATCTCAATGTTTTTCTTGAGTAACCTATGACTAGGAATATTTAGGATCTGTGTTTAAAGAGCATCGGCCTCATTATCATGATCTCATCATGATCCAATTCCCATTGCACAGACCCATGGACATCACAGTATACATGCGCATGGAATATACAGTGAGAAAATACCATTATAATATTAACAAAAGATATTGTACATAATTAAAAGTGCCATCACTGACGTGAATTGGCTTGCAGGGCACCTATAACTAGCAATCTCCCACTTGACCTAGAACCAATCACCTACATGTCTGATTCCCATCAGACCTCGGTGTCGCTCAAAAAAAATTTGAGTCAGTGGCTTTGTCAGTGGATCCGCAATGTTATCATCGGATGAAATTCTTTTTACTGCTACATCGCCACGGGCCACAATCTCTGTGATCAAGTAGAACCTCCTTAGAACGTGCTTAGACTTCTGATGAGACCTAGGTTCCTTTGCTTGAGCAATCGCCCCGTTGTTGTCGCATAACAAAGAAATTGGCTCTTCATGGCCAAACACCACTCCTAACTTTGTGATGAACTTCTTCATCCAGACAGCTTCTTTTGCTACTTCTGAAGCAGCAATATACTCCGCCTCGGTAGTCGAGTCAGCAGTAGTCTCTTGCTTGGAACTCTTCCAGCTTACTGCTGCTCCATTCAGGGTAAAAACATACCCTAAGTTAGACTTACTATCATCGATATCAGACTGGAAACTTGAGTCCGTGTAGCCTTCAACCTTGAGGCTACCTCCTCCATATACTAGTAAAAGATCCTTAGTCCTTCTTAAGTACTTAAGGATACACTTTACTGCCTTCCAGTGTTCCAAACTTGGATCTGCTTGATACCTGCTCGTAACACTTAGAGCATGTGCTATATCAGGTCTAGTACATAACATTGCATACATGATAATCCTATAGCAGACGCATAGGGTATTCTATCCATGTATGCCCTTTCTTCTAGAGTCTTTGGAGACATACTCTTAGAAAGAGAAATTCTATGTCTCAGTGGTATGAGACCTCTTTTGGAATTTTCCATGCCAAATCTTTTGACTATGGTGTCTATGTACATGGACTGGGACAAGCCAAACATCATTTTAGATCTATCTCTATAGATCTAAATCCCCAAAATGTAGGATGCTTCCCCTAAGTCCTTCATGGAGAAGTTCTTTGATAACCAAGTCTTAACTGTGGATAGCATTACAATATCATTTCCAATGATGAGAATGTCATCCACATACAACACCAAGAAAATGATAACACTCCCACTTACCTTCCTATATACACAAGGCTAATCTTCGTTCTTAATGAAGTCATAAGATCTGATTACCTCATCAAATCTTATGTTCCAACTTCGGGAAGCTTGCTTTAGTCCATAAATAGACTTAAGCAACCTGCACACCTTATCTGGACTTTTTTCAAAAACGAATCCATCAGGCTGTATCATATACACCTCTTCCTCGAGGTTGCCATTGAGGAATGCGGTTTTTACATCCATCTGCCAGATCTCATAATCATGGTATGCTGCAATGACCAATAAAATTCTGATAGATTTTAGCATGGCGACGGGCGAAAATGTTTCGTCATAGTCAATACCTTGCCTTTGACGATATCCTTTTGCCACAAGCCTTACTTTAAAGGTCTCTACATTTCCATCTCCAATCTTCTTCTTGAAGATCCATTTGCACCCAATGGGTACAATACCCTCAGGTGCATCAACTAGGTTTCAAACCTAGTTGGAGTACATGGAATCCATCTCAGAATTCATGGCCTCTTGCCATTTCCTGGAGTCTATGATCATAATAGCCTCCTCGTAGGTTTGAGGATCAATATCTTCGGAGTCTTGTCCCTTGATATGTCACACATATCTTTCAGGAGGGATAGGAACTCTACTTGACCTACGCAAATTTGGAATTTGTGTGATAGGTACCTGAACAGACTCTTCTTGCAGAATGGTGCTTGAGCTAGGTTCCCCAACCTCACTCAATTCTATCACACTCCCACTGTTTCCACCAAGAATGTGTTCCTTCTCAAGAAACACTGCTCTCTTGGCAACAAAGACCTTTTGGTCCTCGGGGTGATAGAAATAATACCCACAAGTTTCCTTGGGGTATCCCACGAATATGCATCGTTCTGACCTTGATTCCAATTTATCAGGATTATGTCTCTTAATGTGGGCTGGGCAGCCCCAAATCTTAATAACTTTAAGATCAGGCTTTTTCCCTTTCCATATCTCATATGGAGTAGACACTACCGTCTTAGTTGGAACTCTGTTCAGAAGATAAGCTACGGTTTGTAGGGTATATCCCCAGAATGACATGGGTAGGTTGGAAAAACTCATCATGGATCGCACCAAATCCAATAATGTGCGATTCCTCCTTTCCGATACACCATTGAGCTGAGGTGTATGAGGAGGAGTCCATTGGGATAGAATTCCATGGTTCTTTAGAAATTGGGTGAACTCTGTACTCAAGCACTCTCCTCCTCGATCTGAACGAAGAATCTTAATACTCTTTCCAGTCTGATTTTCTACTTCATTCTTATATTCTCTAAATTTTTCAAAGGCCTCAGACTTGTACTTCATTAAGTACACATGTCCATACCTTGAGAAGTCATCAGTGAATGTAATGAAGTAAGAATATCCTCCTCTGGCTTGTATGGACATAGGTCCACATACATTAGTATGTATGAGTTCTAGTAACTCAGAAGCTCTCTCTCCAGTTCCACTAAATGAAGAGTTGATCAACTTTCCTTGAAGGCAAGATTCACAGGTTGCATATGATTCATAATCAAATGGGTCTAAATAACCATCATTTAACAACCTTTGAATTCTACCCTCATGGATATGTCCTAGCCTACAATGCCATAGGTAAGCCTCGTTCACCTCATATCTCTTTCTTTTAGATGTACTAACATTCATGACATGTGAAGCAACATCTAATGTAAACAAACCATTGAACAATGTTCCTTTACTAATGATCTCATCATCCAAAATCAGTGAACAACCATTGTTCTCAAAAATAAACTTATATCCATTTTTAGTCAAACATGAAATGGAAATGATGTTTTTGATGATAGAGGGAACAAAGTAACATTTATCCAACACAAGTGTGGCTCCACGAGGTAGTAGTAGATTGACTTCGCCGACAGCAACTTTTGCGCCATTCCCCATTCTTAAGACAACCTCACCCTTTGACAGTCTCCTACACTTTGTCAGAACCTGCAACGAATTGCAAATATGATATGCACATGCAGTATCTAATACTCATGCATTATCATAATTTTCTGACAAATGGAGATCAATCATGAATATACCTGAAGCTTCTCCAAGCTTCTGCTTTGCCTTTTCTGCAAGGTATTCCTTGCAGTTCCTCTTCCAATGCCCATCCTTGCCACAATGGAAGCACTTTCCTTTATCCTTGGCCGGGTCTTTCTTGGCAACCTTTGCCTTGCCCGCTTTATTGCCTTTGCTTTTGAACTTCTTAAGGTCTTCCGTGCCTTCCTCTTCTTGTTGATCTCATCAACATGGAGAACTGGCTTCTCCTTCTTAATGGAACACTCAGCTTCCCTCAACATATTAGGAGCTCAGGCAGGGCTGCCACTATCTTGTTCATATTGAAATTCATAATGAACTGTGAAAAGGAATCTGGAAGGAATTGAAGCATTATATCCACACACAGGTCATCCTCGAGGACAAGTCCTAGACCTGTGAGCTTCTCAATCCATTCAATCATCTTCAGGACATGGTTCTGAACCGATGCCCCTTCTGTCATCCTCATTTTGAACAAACTCTTTGATATCTCGTATCTTTGAGTCCGTCCTTGCTCCTCAAACAAGGTGCGAAGATGCAGCACGATGGATTGAGCATCGATCTTTTCATGTTGTCTTTGCAGCTCGGGAGTCTTAGAGGCTAACATATAACATTGATCAAGAACCGAGTCTTCCTTATACTTCTTATAGTGAGAAACAACTTCCTCACTAGTCCCTTCCACTGTCTCGGCCACGATCTCATCGAGGACATATGCAATTTTCTCTGCCGTAAGAACAATTCTCAGGTTCCGAAGCCAATCAGTGTAGTTAGCACCAGTGAGACGATTGGCATCTAATATGCTACAGAGTGGGTTTGCAAGCGACATATTTCTGAAAAATAAAGATGTAGCAGAAATAAACAACATGCAGACTTTGGATTTGTAGAAAATTAAGACATGGATTTTTATCTCAATTTTATCCCACTATTTTCTCGCAAGACACATGACACCCTCTAGCATGTGAATTGGAAGTTTTCGGCAAAACTCCTAGTGAGGATCGGGATCCAATTTGGCATATTGGCATGACCTCGAGGACTCGACCATCATACCAAGCCCAAAAGGTAGGCAATTCTTGTCAATCACAACTCTTGTAATTCCCGTCATAATTTGGCCTCCAAATTACCATGGCCCAAAGGGACTCCGCCAACCATGATGTTTGGTTAAGTCAACACCATCATTACTAGATGAGTTTGATTCGGTAATATGCTCCCGAGGGACTCGGCCAAGCATATCCTATCCTCAAGTCACCGGTAACATCTCCATGTCGTAGGCTAGATATTGAATCCCAATATAGGTGATCCCAGAGTGATTCCGCCAACCCACTCTATATCAAGAAAAGACGTATGCCCTATACTGATGGAAGGCCACGTGAGTCAATCTTACTGCTACACGCTTGCCGACTTAATATATTAAAAGCAGAGGGGTTTTTATTTTATTTGAGTGGTCTCATAGCTAATAATACACGTCCCACACTTATATTTAGCATATACTTACATCGCATGCAAATATGTACCTACTAGGTGCGGAATGAATATAAATCATATATATATGTAGCCACACCAGATGATATGGACCAAATTCTAGCGTGATCAAGCTTGAGCCAAAAGACTTGATCACTAAACCCTATGGGTGTTCCCAATGCATCCCATGCACGGTGTTCATTCCTCTTCGACATTAGCTCCGTCGGTAATTCCACGCTTCCGCCGTGCCTCTGAGAGTGATTTCAAATAATTACCCAAATGACTATAGGCACGCAGGCCCAAAAATGTACATTTAATCAATTAAGAAACCTTGATCATATCAAGGGGAATTACACCATTGGGAGAGGTAGAAATACACAACGATTTTAATGAGAAAGAGAAGAGGGCTCGCAGACCCCAATGAATCACCATCCACACATAGGTCAATGATCATCCGCCCACAATATACGCATCACATGGATATATTAAGCTACTAGAAATTAATTAAACACTTTAACTAATAAAACTATTAGATTAACTCTTAATCTAATACATGGATTAACTCTTAATCAATCTGAATTGATCAAAATATCAAAACATGAAAATCATAGCCTAATCTTGGCTTTGATACCACTGTTGGAAATCGACTTGGGGCATCACATGCGCAGTGGAAGTAAAACAAAAAAAATCGATTTCCATCTATGTACTTGATCGGGCTATGATGTACGGTACATGTAAACATACATACAAATAAGGCGTGAGACATTCTCACCTAGGGGAGATCGTATATCTCCTGAAGCGCATAACTAGTCCTTGTTTGAAGGAGCTCTCACGAGACTCCCTCTAGCGAGCCACTCCTCCACGTCGTGCAACGCCACACAGCGGCCAACAGCAGCAAGTAGCAGCAACAACAAGAGGGCTCGACCCTCCTAGTTCTCCTCTTGTCTAGAGAGAGCACAGGAGGGAGAGATGGGAAGGGGGGATGAAGATGGTGGTTTCTCTTCTCAAGCTCTAGCCAATGAACTCCAAAGAGAACCCCTTCTAGTTATAGAGAGCCTAAAGGACACCTCATCAGGGACACCTCATCATGTCATGATGACAGGGACACCTCACAGGGACACCTCATCATGTAATGATGGTTATGATGATGAGGTGTCCTCCTTCCAGAAGGGGTGAGGTGGCATGATTGGTATGCTCCCTTAATGGATCCTTATCAAGGCTTATTGGGTCTTACCCAATAGGTCCATAATGGGTTAAATAAGGCTTATTGGAAACTTTATCCAATCCTCTATTCATCGCGTTATCCACCTTTGTGTGTGTGACCCTCTAGGCCCAATATTGAGCTGGCCGTGAGTTGTACTCGTTAGAACTCCTTCTGACTTAGTGAATTATTATCTCCATAATAATTCACAAATCATCGATTATGAACATACTAGGCCACTATGCCAAAATCCCCAGACGATACGAGTGATCAAATCCATTGGACCTGTCTACCCACAGTTACCGTGTACCTGTAGTCCCTCATCCATCTATTATCCCAGAGACCGTATATTAGGCATGGTGTTGTCAGGCCTATACAGAATCTGTTAAAGTCAAACTCTTATCAGATTCTCCCGGAGAACTCCTTCTCTCTAAATTCGATTGACCCTGGCCAGAGATTTGCCTGAGTAAGACAATATGGGATATTCCTCTCACGATACTGAAAGTGGATGATCCTTTATTGACACACAATTGCCTTCGTAAGGTTGGCTACCATTCCCAATGACTGGCTATACTAGACCTGGAACATCCAGACCTATAAATCCAGTATCAAAGAATGGAGTACTCAAACAAGACATCTTTGGTGTCTCAAGTCTAAGGACCAGTTACATAACTGAGACTACGGAATCTCTATCTAACAACCAGGTATCATTAACCATATAGCATTCCGAGAACGGATCATTCAGTGAACTCATTCTCCAATAAGCACATGCACCATATCCCTAGTGTCTCCACACAAGCAGCTATGAGACCAGCTGCTTCCATCATATGGACAGGTATATGGCACACCGGTCTTTCCGGTCATCTCAATGTCCTTCTTGAGTAACCTATGACTAGGAATATTTAGGATCTGTGTTTAAAGAGGATCGACCTCATTATCATGATCTCATCATGATCCAATTCCCATTGCACAGACCCATGGACATCACAGTATACATACGCATGGAATATACAGTGAGAAAATACCATTATAATATTACCAAAAGATATTGTACATAATTACAAGTGCCATCACTCACGTGAATTGGCTTGCAGGGCACCTATAACTAGCAATTTATTGCTCTATTTCGAGTCAGACAGAGTAGAGATGGCTCTGTCCGGCAGTGGGGAGCTATTGTGCGACAGTTCTCGACGTTTTCGGCTTGTAGGAGGTTCGTTCTGTGCGGGGCCCATGTGAGGTGGGAGTCCGGATCACGGGCTTATCGGAGGTTTGGCGTTCTTTATGAGATTTGCGCTCTTCAAGTGGTAGGGAGACTTACTTTGTGATTTACTTTGATTTAAATGCTTTTGATGTAAGCAAATTGTGTTATGTTAGTGTGGTAGCTCACCTTTCATTTTATGAGCTTATTTGTGGGTTTGTACAGTGTGTGGAATGGTTTTCTGGAAGGAAGAACAGTCTGGTGGTTTTCCTGAAAAGGTGACTATTTGGACCGTCGCGTTTTGTGTGAACATGACGACTAGTTTCGTCATGTTCTAAACGTGTCTGTTTGACCACCCACGTTCTTGGTGTGAATGTGTCGCTTTTGGTGGTCACATTTTGACGTTTCAACCGATTGGTGTAAACGCGATGATGAAGTCTCTCACGATTTACACTTCACTGTTAGGGTTGTACAAATTGCTTTGAAGATGATGGGTGACTTCACGCGAATTGTGTTTGACTGTATCGGTGGGCGTGGTCACGACATGTCAGGTCGTCGCGTCCTTGTTGGGCCACTGTGCTCTGTTGCGTTCGGTTTGGAATCACGATCGTGGGGGTCATCGCGTTTCTGAAGGCGACGTTTGTGTCCGTCATGATTCAGTTTTCGAGGTGTGTTTGTGGTGGTTGGGCTGTAATGGTTTTGTGTGGACCTAGCCTTGGCTGTTTAGGTTATTTTAAGTTGTTCTAAGTTGATTAATGCTAGTAAAGCATGTTATAGGTTTAATGGCTTGGTTTATGGTTAATTGGTGAGTATTGTTGATTATGTTATTTGTGTTAATCATGTTAATTATGTTAATCATGGAAGTTAGGGTAATGTGTTAAGATAATGTGGTTTGTGTGTATAGTGATGTTTGGGTGCTATGGAGGTCATGATGACCAATGATAAGCACGTTTAGAATGTGCTATTTTGTTGTATAAGATTGTAAGTTTTACGAGTATGTTATGTATGTGACATGATTTTGGTGTTGGCCTAGTGTGGTGGTCTGACGCCTATTCTGAAATACCTCTCTAGTTAGGTACCCTAGGTTCTGTGTGAGCCAGGCACGTAGTGGTTCGTTGTGCTCGGGGTTTGTCCCAGTACTGTGTGTATCGTAGATATCTATGTCATCTTTCTGGACACCCTCACTCTTGTGTTTGAGTTGTACGTCTGACTAAAGGAAAGATGACAGAGGGCACTACAAGGAAAAGCAGATTTGCCGACGGAAATTTTCGACGGAATGTTTCCATCAGTAAAATCGTCGAACTTTCTGATGGATATGTTTCCATCAAAATATCCATATGAATTTCCGACGGAACATATTCTGTCAGAAATTCGGTCGGTATTTCCGACAGAAAACATATCCATCGGAAAATCTGTCGGTAATGTCGATGGAATTTTTGACGGAAATAATTCCATCGAAAATTCCAATTCCCTACCTCCCATTCCCAATCCCACATGCTCTCTCTCTCTCTCGTTCGTCTTCGTCTCCTGGCGTGGAGCACCGCCGCCTCCTCGTGACCCCGCATTGCCACCATGACCTCGTGCCGCCGCCGTGACCCCGCACCACGCCTCCGTCGCGACCCTGCGCTACCGCCCGCCTGTCTGTGCGCCATTACAGGTGAGTCTCCTCCCCCTCCCACTCCCGGGGACCCCACCCACACCCACTGCTAGCCCCTTCCCCGCGACCCCCACCCACTCCCCCCCCCTACCAACCCCCTCACTTGTGGCCACCGCCACCCCCCCCCCCCCCCTCCCCCGCCCCACGCCCCCACCCCCTCCCCCTCCCCCACTCCTCCCACTTTAGGCCCCCACCCCTGCCAGCCCCCCTCCCCCTCTTGGCGACCTCCACCCCCTCCCCTCCTAGCGAACCCCACCCCCTCCCACTCCCTGCCAGCCCCCCTCCCCCCTCCTCGCGACCCCCACCCAATCCCACTCCCGGCCCCCACCCCTACCAGCTCCCCTCCCCCTCCTGGCGCCCCCCACCGCCACTCCCTCCCCCTCCCACTCCCGGCCCCCACCCCTACCAGCCCCTC